>RSEF01000002.1:25036783-25094872 GCA_003993805.1 Himantopus leucocephalus
TCATGTTGAGCTTCTCATCCACCAACACCCCCAAGTCCTTCTTTCTCCTCAGGGCTGCTCTCAATCCATTCTCCACTGAGCCTTTATTTGTGCTTGGAGCACAAAGAAGGAGCCTTGTTTCTGTCATTCACTGGAAATGCAAGAAGACACCAACAGATGTAAAACAGATCTGCTCTCAGCCCATCTTTGTATCCTGACTCCCAGATAAATGCCTAAAGCTGTCTGATTTGCTTTACTCCAAGAGGGGTTTAGGAGCTAGTGAGGAATATACAGAGAAATACTGACTTGTGTCTCGGGTCTCGGCACTGTTCCTGGAGCAAAATCGTAGGTGCTGAGCGAAGTAGACCTGAAGAAGGACACAGCCCCAGCGAAGAGCATCCCTGCTGCAGGTTTGCTGCATGCCATAGCCTTCGCTCTCTGAACAAGAACTCAGACTGTGCAGCAACCCTAAAGTTCAGACTGGTTGTGATACACAACGTCCCAGCTGCCAGCAGACTAACCACGATTGTAATTATAATGTGTTGTAATGACTTCAAGTTAAAAAATATTTTGTTTTGCACTCTTATTCTGCCTTTAGTCATATTTGCACGACTCCCAAAGCACAGGGGTACCTGAGGGAAGAGTGGAAGGTAGGTTAACAGGTATTTTTACCGTAGGGCAGGATGCATCAATAGAGAATGCGGCTCTGCTGATGTTAGCCACTGCTTCTGTTCCCAAATCTGGTCAGGGGCTTGGGAAGTCAACTGTGACATTTATAATTCAGTAAAGTCTATGCTCCTGTCTGCTGAGCCACTGCATCAGCCAGATTTAACCTGCTTTTTTTTTAGTAAGTCAGCTCCCTTTATTCTGTAAGCTACATGTACAATATGAACTCCCAACTGGAAGTTCTCTTTATTACATGAGTTATGCTACAAAGTTGTTCCTGTCTTCTCAAATTAAACAGAAGGATGGTATGGCCTTTTAAAGAAGGGGTAGAACAAACATAATTCTGTTTCGTGTGGGTGAATTTCCGTGGAAGTCGGCTTACTTTGCGTAGGGCTGCATTTGGCAGCATGTCAATGTCTGTGTGGGGAAATTGGCATATCTCATTTATAAAAGGAAAAAGCAAGTCCAAAATCTTCTTAAAAATGTCAGGCCAATAGATGGACCAAAGTCGCAGAGATGGTTTAGTTTATTTTAGAGAAGATTCTGTTACAAACTCACATTCCAGTTTGGGTTGACATAATATTGTTATATGTTTGCACCATATGTTTATAATTTTAAACAGCTTGGGGGAAAACAAACAAAAACTATGCCTCCTGCTAAAGGGACCTATTGGCAATATAATCCTGGGCAGAAAATTCAGATGGTGAATTGCATCTCTCAGAGTATCAGTCAAACCTTGTCAGCAACGAATGAGTAAACAATACTTTTATTAACCTGAATTTAGTCACTGATAGTGTGTTAGTTTCTTAAAAGGAAGAATTCATTTGAGAAACAGGTCACCAGATAAATTACATTCTTTTTTTTTCTCTAATAGCGCACTTTCTTTCCACGCTTTACACTTGTAGTCAGGTGTTTTTTAATGTATCATTCTATACATAGTCCATAACAGGGAACTTATTTTAATTTAGGAAACAACATCGTATCTCTCACCTGCCCAAGAGGATCAAAGGAAATAATTTGTATCAGTATTTAGTAATGGATATATAATGAGAAAAAGAAGATTTCTTAATTCCTGATGTTGTAATATGACTGATGAGAAAAGTAATGCTTTCGCCCTGACGTCTGCCTCTCCTTCCACCGTACAATACTGTCATTGTTTCCATAGGGAAATATTATCTGAGAACACAGAATGAACAAAATGTGAGGGCATTTTTTATTTCCATTTTCATACAGCTTTTAGAGGCAGAAGAAGGGATAGGAAATGTGATGCTTTTATTATCAGGCTATTTCTTGCGGAAAGCAGCATCTCCAGGCTAATGTCTGTTCCCCCCAGTCCCTGGAATTAATTTTCTCCAGGGGATGATGACTTTTAGGTGGAAAAAAGGAAAAAAAACCCAACCTTTTCATCCCCAAACTGAAAACTATCATGGGAATTCGGTCAGTTTATAAATGACTGTCCTGAGAACTACCAAGCTGTTTTTCAGCTCCACCACCTCTATAGTCTTCTCTGCAGGTGGGACTCTTGGCCAGCCCATCTTACCCCATGTGTCACTGGCTCTCACTTGTGGAGCTGATGTGGCTGGTCCTCGCAGAAGTCATCATGCTAGCCAACAGCAGAATCACCAGGCAGCTAAACTACATCTCTTCATTATGTTAAGGCAGTATTTCCAATATGAAACTTTTGTAGTTTTATTCTGATACTTTTAATGAAAACCATGCTTAGTTGAAATGTTCACACCTATAATTTTCCGTCAGCTCAGAATGATGAGGATAAAACACGCTGATCTACAGAACCCATTCTTGTGAAGCTGGTGCTCACAAGGACACCATTTGCATTCCTGCCTGCTCACAAAAGCTCAAGAACTTTTGGACATGTTGTTATTTTTAATACCATTTAGATCGTGTCTTGCTACTAGAGTTAGTGATGGAAATAGCTTCTTTGTTCACTAGTCAGGTTATCGATGGATGTTTCCTGAGTGGGAAAACAAAGCTTTGGTGCAGTGTTGGTTTGGTGGGATCTGAGGCTGTGAGAACAGAGGAAACCTTCTTGCAGGAGGGTTTCCACTGAACTCAGTTTACATTTTTAGTCAGAGAGAGCAGTTTCGCCAACAATTTCTCAACATCCTGCTTTGACATTATTCAGATTGCATTAGCATCTAGAAACCACGTCTGGAAAAATACACGGAATTAGGCTTTAGCTAGGAAAGCACCAAGCTCTTGGCAGGTGCTTAAATGCTTTGCAGAATTAGGTCCTTGCAGGGAACACCATATATATATATATATATGTATGTGTGTACATATATGGATTTTATATATAGAGAGAGAGTTGGAAGATTAGTCTGGCTAGTACTTGGCAGTAAACACTAATTAACTACAATTACTTACACCTGTATTTGGAAAACACATACAAATATGAGCCATACAAAATTAGATGGTCTGCCCTCTTGACAGCCTGTTTCAAATAATATTAGCTGTATTTATTAATGGAAATCAAATGTAATAATTAGTGATTCAGAGAAAATTGTGGGAAAAATCAGAGTTACTCAGAGCATTAGTGGGGAAAGAATAAAGCTCTAAGATGGGCAAATTGCATTTGATGAATGCCACAGGTGCAACACTTTTCAATACACCTTTGCTGGACTAATAGCAATAAATGAGGCTCTGAGCTCAGTGAGGGGTGCCAGGCACTCTTCTAATAACAGTAATTCCAAAATAGTAGGTGAGCATGAGCTTAGAAATAAAAAAAGGAAATCAAAATAGTGTCTCAGTCTTGTTGAAAGAAGCTTTTAACTTCTTTTAATTTCTAACAGAAAAAAAACCCACAAAACCCAACCCTGAATTACATACTTTTTTGCTGTATAACTTTTCCCATTCCAGAGATGTCATAAATATATTACAAAACAAGCTTTGGAGGACTGTGGACTTTGAATCAAACCTGACAGAGGATTTCAGAGTAGTAAATCACTGAGGAAGGCCAGAAATGTGGGGGAAGATAAAGATCCTACAGATACTCAGTGAGGAGTGCACAGGTTTTGATGGCTGTTGTGTCTTAGCTATCCGCAAACCTGCCTTTTTTCCCAACTTCCCCTTCGTATGAGCCAGCAGCAGAAGAGAGCTTTACGGGAGGCTGGAAGGAGGGAGGGATCACAGAGGTAGCATCCCTGTGAGTGGCAAAGGGAATTTAAAGCATTGAGAGCACGTGGCGGTCATCAGCAATGATCTGGCTCTTGGGAACACTTACACCCAACTACTTATATGACCTGTGCTATCTACATACTTGGCTTAAGCAGCAAATTTTAAGGGAGTGCCTACCATGTATGGGGGGATTTAGAGCCAGTTTTTTGCAGTCTAAGCGGTTCTAGATGAAATATTTATGTTCTGCCATTGTACCACAACTAATTTATCAGAATCTGTTGCAAAAGTGATAAAGACACGTGGAGGATAGCAATATGTTTCACCTAGCAATATGGTAAATAGCTCGGTTCCTTTCAGATACCGTGGGCGACCACATTTCTTCTTTAGATATCTAGTTATTTAAATTGATGAGCATAAAGTATCTATTCTGCTAGTGAAGGTGAGCTTTCATCTAGCTGAAAATAGTTAGTTAGAATTGTCACATATTTGAAACAGAAAAGGGATGAAAAGCTGGGGATTGATGCAGTGGGAACTTGTGGTGCTTCAGCTGCAGGTGCAGCACAGGGCTGCCCAGACGCGCTCTGCGGCAAGGCAAGGAAGAGCTGTTGTTTGGATCATCTCCTCTTTCTGCCTACACCAGGCTTCTGAGTTTCATGCGATTGTTCTTTCAGCAAGCCCATGACTTACCGCAGGGCTGGAGCATCACTCCGGATCAAGACTCACCCAGGATTAACCCGGTTCCCCTTATGCTGCTCACTTGGGGAATGCTGCTGCTCCCAGTTTGTGCCATTGGGGTAATGGGGTTTCTACTGCATGGGCAGTTGCCTACAGAATCTGTACAGGTACACCTTATTCACTTTAAAGACTTTGCTTTTGCTGAGTATGGTCTTCTCTCTCTGACTGCTCTTGGGTGAAATTGTGCAGGATTTTTTTAAAATATATTGCTATTGTCCTTGTCAAAATCAACTTGTTTGGGAAAGTAACTGCACCATATTCAGAAGATGTTTTTTCAATGTTTTGTTTCTCCAGCTGTTTGAAAGCAGTGATTTACACAGCCATAGTGGAATGGCAAATGTAGATAAGGAAACCAGCCTGCAGGCGCTTGCCATCTGCATTTAACTGTAATATAAATGCCAATTAATGCAAATGTTGACAATTTGTTAGATCTTTAATACCTGCCTGAACAATAACCCCCCAAAAGTCAGATGGAACTTCATTAAAACTACTTTTCAATCTAAAATAAAGTAGTTTTTCACTTGCACAGAGGGACTTTCCTTCAACAGCCTGGCTGTCCTCCAGGTTATGGTTCTGAGGCCTTTGCAACTACATTGGGAAGAAGAGGTGGTTGTGAAGGACTAACAGCAGCTGCCAACTGCCTAAATCTCACAGGTGGAAGGTATTGGCAGATGTTCCCCAACTTGTCCCTCTTTGCTCTCTCCTGGGATACAACACGCCTTCTGCAAATACGTGGCCGGTGTTAGGAGGAGAATTGAATGTGCTGCCCCAGAGCTGATCTTTCTGGTAGGAGGCGATAGTCTTTCTGGCTACCTCTTTGCAATAGCATCACGCATAGCCTTCCCCCAGTGCTTGTCCCTGCAGAGAGCACTGCTGATCCGGCAGCTTGAGAATGATGCAGGACATCTGGGTTTGGGCTGCTGTAAACTCCCTCGGAAAAATATCCATGGTGGGTGTACTAGAAGTGCCTGCATAATGCAATGCTTCCTGGTCATGTCAGCAGGTGCTGCCCGAAATCAGAGCTACTGTCCTCCAAAGGCACAGGCTTAAAATGTGAGCTGAGAGCAGTCTGTCTAAGACATTTTCTGTGTAATCTGGAAGTTCTGAGTATATGGGTTTGTCTCAGATACAGAGAAGGGTCAGGTAATTGAGATTACTAGAAAGAAAAGTGAGTGCATTGAATTAATTTGCTTAGCCCATATCGGTGCATTGCCATAGCTAAGTTTCATTTCCAAGTTATTGACCCCTGTTTACATGTTTGAGCATGAAACTATTCCTCTCAGCTGGAAAATCCTCTGCTTAAAAACTTGCTCTCTCAAATCTGAAGGTTGAAGTAGAGCATCAGTCACAGGTATCTCCCATGTCTCCTGTAATCGCATCTATTTAAAATCTACATGCTAAAATTAAGAAATCAAACTCAGCCTGTGCAACAACCAGCAGCTAATGAGCCCATAGTGCAGAGCGAGCGAGCAGGCACCTTATTTTCTGTTAACTGCTGACAATTGCTGTGGCTCATTCATACTTACTGCACGCGATGGAGCAGACAAGTTTGTAGTATTTTGTGGCACACCCTGCAGCACTCCATCCACGCTGTCAAATGTGGCATGAAACCGAGCCTCTCGTTTCAGCTGGAAGAAGGAAAAGCAGCAGGTACTCCTAAAAGAGGGGCTTATTTGTTCTTTGTTCTTGTCTTTTGAGGACTGTGGTCACCCCTGACAACTGAGTCTGTACACTGTATAGGCTGTAGAAATGGTTTTCAGCTTATTAACTCCAAAACATCAGAATGTATAATTAAATTTACCAGTTTAGAGATGTGATTTTAATGACAACCTAGGTGCACTACAGAAGTGAATGCAGATTGATGTCGCAGAAGGAGGCTGCAATGGCAGACAGGAGACGGTTCGATTCCCTTGTTTGATAGCTGTTTGATGGGACATAGCTCCAGGGACAGCTTTGGATTGTCACCAGCATGTGCAGCTTTGCAGCTAACACTCAGCCAGGTGGGCTCTGGTGGTTTGGTGCAGAGCCGGGTGCTACTCAGGGGTGTCAGCGAGCAGGGCCCTCCATGCATGTGTCTGGGAGAGCTCCCAAACTCCCGAGCGCTCACCCGCTCATTGCAGGATAAAAAGCAAATTCAATTGTTTTATCCGGAGTCTGGGGACAGGATGTGCAAGATCAAAGTAAAAACCATCGCCTTGAAGTCATGCTTTCCTTGAAGATTTCCCTCACTTGCAGCTGAAGTTACTCCTTTCCTAGACTCCTGAGGAGTCTCAGAGATGGGGCGCGACACGTGGCTTCACAATATTGAGAAGGCTGAACCTGCTAAAACATGCAGGTGCTCTTGGGGCCAGGGCATAGGGAAAACTGCCCTTTCCTCGCTCAGGGTCACTGGCAGAAGAAACCTGATGGGCCTTTCTGTGTGGTGTGCTGGCCCTGGGGACCCCGGCCACCAAAGCGCCCCTGTGCCACCTGCCCTCAGCCACTCTCTGGCCACACAGGGGTGGGGAGCAGTCAGGTCACGCACAGCTTTCATCTGCTGTCACCCATGGTGTGAGCTGCCGTCACTGCTCCAAGGCTGGTTTTGAAAACAATGACATGTTTCATGAAAAAGGCAGCAGATTTGGGCATTTGCTTTGCTTAGGCATGGCGAGGAGAATTAGAAATCACAACCTTGCATTTAATCTCTGAGTAGGTTAGAAATCCAGTACACTAAGTTAGATTTTGCAAGAGATGATCATACTAAAAATACAACAGGTGTACAAAAAATGAACTGTGATTTGCTATAGAATATTTTTAGCAGGCATTAGGTATCATGCACGTGTGTCTATTTTCTTACTTTGTTCAGTAACTAATCTGTTTTGGAGACAGCATGTATAACGTGGCTTCCTATTGCCTCAACACATTAATGAGATTTATTTTTTGCAAAACTTGTCTGCAAAAGATTAAAACACTAATGACTGTGATTTGCATGCTTCTTTTTTGAAGTTTGTATTTGATACCGCACCTTGACACCAAAGCAAAAATTTTCAGTTATGCATTAATAAACGATTCACATATTTGTATAAAAGAAGTCTGTGAGTTAACAGTATTGCAGTAGGTTTACTTATGAGAATATGCTTTTTAATTACAATAAGGCAGTGTTTCATGATAGGATGATGAGGGGAGAGCATTTTCATGAGTCCTACCACAGTTAGGAGAGTCTTTCTTTTTTTTTTTTTTGTATTGTCATGAGAAAAATTACATTTTTTTTTTGTCTCTTAGATAACACATACACAAAAAAGGGTTTCATAATAACACCATACTGAGTCCATGAAAAACAGTTGTGATATGTTACCAATTATTTATGAAGGGAATCTTGGAGAAGTGCTCTGACTATAATACTTTTCTGCTTTTCTATACCACCTATATTTTGTTAAACAACACAATTATCTTGGTTTGAAGAGAAAACTCTCCTTTTCTGCCACACAAACATATGCACACAGTTATATTCACCTTTTCAATGGATAATTGAAGGGTTTTTAATCTAGCAAGCAGCACAAAATAAGCCAATGCCTGGAAGCTATGGCTTGTGAAATTCAAACTTTAAATAAGTATTTTTAGCACTTTCAGAGAACAAAGATAAGTACTGGTGCAGTTTCTGCAGAGAAGTGCTAGATTTTCTACTGAAGATATGCTCCCAATACAAAGAAATGTAATTACAAGTGTTGGACTTTATATAGGAATTATGGAGGAACTGGAGAGAGTCTCTATTATTACAATGTTATGCCTACGGTTATGCAAAGAGACCAGGTGACAAATTACCGTGGCCACTTCTTTTGAATTCAAATCTATTAATTTATTCTGAATACTCAAAACACCACAAAATCCTTGCGTTCTTTGGCTCTGCTCTGCATTCTTCTTTTGTTTGAGCTCTCTAAAGTTATTATTTGGGCCTTTTGAATTTTCCAGGATGCAGTGGACTATATAGTATCCCCAGCAGAGCAATAGTCAGCCTGGGGAATATTGTACGGCAGCTGTTCTTCAGTAGTAAGTGGGTCTTCTCTTTGGTTTACTACTTAATGCTCCTGTTTTGTATTCCATAGGAATAGGTCTAATCAAAGTTAAAGAACAACTAGCTGTTTTTCTCCAAAGCAATCTAAATGCCATTCTCTCATGTGATCAGTGGCAGTCTGAATGTCCCTGACTTGTTGCCTTAGGAGTGCCCAAGCATGAGCAGCAAGGCAAGAGAGCTGGTGGTGGCTACTTTGAGCTTGTAAGATAAATACACATCAGAACAAACAAATGTTAGTTGAGCAACTGGGAAATTTATTGCCTAGTTTGACATCCTTCAGTTCATTAAACAACTCGGTGACTAATGGTGCATGTGAGATGGGAAAGGGTATGTATGCTCTTTTAATTTTTTTTTTTCCAGAAATGGACAATATTATCAAGTGCATTATAACAAGAAAGAATATGAGTCACTAATAAATAACCCCTAAAAATAAGCACGGAATAAAGGATGCAGTAATAGCTTAACATAGATAAACTGGCATAACGCAACTGTAGCAGTAGGAAGGATTCTTAAATATTGCCTGGTTGAGAGAGAAAGTACACAGGTGTAGGTAGAAAAGTTAAGGTTGAATGCTCTGCAGTTGAATCTTTTCTCTACCATAAATAGTTGCCCTTCCCTAGGACAGTTGCTGTCTCCAGACCTGAATTATGCCTGGGATCTGCTGCCTCTGATGAGGTCGCACAGCTCTGTTTCTCCTGGTCCCAGGCTGGGTCCCCCCATGCTGCCCACAGCTTTTCTCCTCCTCCTCGTGCGTTCCTGTGCTGGCTGCCCTCACGTCCCTCCCCTGAGCTCTCTCGCCCAGGCTGTTATGGGGCATGGAGACACAGCTGAAGTCAGTGGCAGCCGAGCTCTCTGGCAAAAGCACGTGTGGGACTTCTGGGTGCACACCTAGGAGTCTCACACCAATTTTTCTAAAGAAAAATATCTCAATTTTTTCCTGGGGAAAAAAAAGAACTTCTTTTTCTAGCAGAAAACTTTAAAGGGACACGTAACAGCAAGGTGGGAAACGAACCCTAAAAAACAAAATTTGTGACCAGTTCTAATAAATGGTCTATTAGAACGGTCTATTCATTCTCTCTTTTTTTCACAAGGGCTACTTACATGTTTTAAGAAATTTCAATAGCTGTTTCAATAGATCAGGTCTTGGCTATGTGTGATTCCTTTTTATGCCATTATAGTCCTTCCTCATATTCTTTTATAGAATATAGATCACCAATAGATCACTGTATTGTCAGTGCCTAGTATTTCATATGTATGGAAATGTCAGATTCATAAAATGCCATGCTAAACCTGAGTTCATAAATCTTTCACAAAGGAGTTTCATTAAGCTCGGTGTTAAAGGAAGGCAAAAGCTTTAGAGGATCCACAAATAATGTAAAACTAATTGGAAAATATTTGTATGAAAGGCAATTAAAAGTCACCAGTATTTCTTCACAACAGTCCAAACAGATTTATAGAAAGCTGAGAAGTCCATAATTTCTTTTTATTTTTTTAAATCTCATCTAAAAAGCATCTAATTCTCTTTGCAAGCAGCATTCTTCATTTGCCAGAGTAGTCTGGGATACTTGTTGGTGGGACTGAAAGAGGAGTTCAGGAAGAAAGTAGTGTGGTGTTATCTAGATGGCCATGGCTGCTGAAGTAAAAATATTTCATTCTCCATTGGTACCACCTGCAGAGTGAAGGATGCTACAGACCTATATACAGCTCTGTGTAGCTCCCCAGCACTGAGACTCATCATCAGAGACGTGTGTTCTTGAGGATCTGCCAACCTGCTTGCGCTGTAGCCTGTCCTCTGGGAACATCCCAGGTTACTCTTTTCTTTTTGCTAGTTCCTGTTGTGTCTGTGGGAGCAGTGGGACCTTGCTGGTGCTGGTCTCAGTGTGAGCCTGTGGGGCTGCAGATGAGGTGTAGCTGCTGTGTGATTCCAGAGGTATAAGCTGCTTTTCTCAGCTTTGCTGGGGGCTTTCCCCTGCCTAGTATCCTCATGGCATTGGATGAGTACCAACACCTGCTTGTAAGCTGTATCCCAGGCAAAGCTCTCTCAGGGGCCACACTAGATCTTGAAAACCGTTCCCATGCTGATCCAGTGAAGACTGCTCAGGAGCTTCTGCCCTCCGGCTGGAGAGGACATTAAGTGAGAGAGCCGGCACAAATACAGCCCTGTGTCTGCGGTGCCTGATAAGCTGCTCTCCATGCCACTTGCATCCTGCGCTGGGTGAGCATCTGAATTTGGCCCTGTAAGGGTCCTGTAAGGGTCTGTAAGGGTACAACATATTTAATTTAGGGTAATGCATTATGATAATTTTTGCAGCTGTTGATGTAAAGCCTGATAATGTAAATTTATAGTTAAAATGATGCAAAGCAAATTGTTCACACTGCAGGATGTACTGGATGCCACAGTCCTGCCCTAGGAAGAGACAGACTCACTGACCTGATGCTCTGGATCTCTTACATCTGAGTTATATGGTTCAGTTTTGTCACATCTAGGGGGTTAGGGTCAGATTGTTATCTTGGCCATGTCATCTACCTTCAGTTACACAAAAGTAAGCAGGCCCAAGAAATTATCTGCTGGTATTATTATTCTATATTTTAAGGTATTTCACTGTAAGCAACTCTGAATGTAGCAGTGACCCCTTTACTGCTTTCAAAATGAAAGATCTCAAGCCATAGGGGTTTTTTTTAAAGAAAAAAAGGTACAGAGCTGAAATTAAATTCCCTTAGCACAGCCAATGTCTCCTGTGCTCCTTTGCACTATCTTCCATTTTAGGCACAAAATAAAAAGTGTATCTTGGCTGTGTATAATTAATGTCATGGAACTGTGATCCTGGCATGACACGAGCTGTATCACTGGGAGCAGAAGGTAAGAAGAAATCGTGATTGCTCAGCAATTTACACGGGAGGATGAAGGGGAAAGGCATTTTAAATTAATGGTTCTAAGGCCTTGATGTTACCCTGTCACATTTCATAAATCTTTTCTGAGCAATATCTCCTGTGAAGGGGGACTTCACAGCTGCTTAGGGAATACCAAACAGGTACCTTTTTCAGGAGGAAAGCGTTTTTACATTTTGCTTCAAAATGCACCCCGTGGAAGGAAGCAGCGTTTCAGCTTGTGGAGTAGCACTAAATGTCTACTGACTGCGAAGAAGAGTTCTTCTTCTCCGAGCCATTTATCTTCGAAACAACACCTGTCCCCTTTGATAAAAGCTTGAGCTCTCCCCACCGTGCTTGAGCGCCGCAGTGGAGGGCTGCCTGAAGGCTGGTCCCAGCCCAGCAAGGTCGAAATGCTCCTCGCCGCCTCACAGCCCCAGCTGCGAGCTCAGACCCCAGCACTCCGTGACCCTCACTGCGTGGGTGGCTCTGCCTTTCTAGAGAGCTCTGCAGCTCCACGTGCCCTATAAAATTCATACAAGCACGTTTCAACCTTTCTTTAAAACAACTGGGGAGTAGGTTTGGGTACTTCTAAAGCTTTGGGGACAAAGCAGGGGTGGGAAGTCCCAGCGCATGTGGTATTTGCAGTACTGATCTTGTATTTGGAGAGTTTTAGCAGCAGCACTGTTTGGCAGCGGGCAGTGCTTCTCCCTGACGTTCGCCCCCTCACAAGGCTTTCTGCATCTTTTGGCAGAGCTGGCAACATGCGTCTTACAGCGTTTGTCGTAGGTAGGAGTAACCTCACAGGTTATACGTGTTCCTCTCAAAGACTTCAGTGATGGAGCAGATCAGTCTTCATGTGAACTGAGTGCATTAATTGGCATTTATAACAGAGTAGTTAGTACCTAGTGAGAGAAGGACAGATGACCTGCCTTAACATATTCAGTAGCTGTTTATATTCCTTATAATACCGCTTCCATTGCACAGAAAGCTTTTACCTCACACTGCCTGCTCTTGGGTACTAAAAACACTTGAGCGATAGCACAAGTGACTCCCTTATGACAGTTATTTCCCAAAAATAATTCCTTATGCCTCCCCCATGACTGTCATTTGCTACAAAATCATTTCCACTATGATCCCTACAAAGCCGCTAATGCATTTTGTGACTAAAAGCAACCGCTGCTTAGCACTGGAATCCCAAAAAGATTGCAGGGGAAAAACAAACAGGAAAAAAAAATGCATCATGTGTCCACAGGTAAAGACACAGGGAAGGGATTGGAAGTGGAGGGTGAACCTGAGCTGGCAGGGCTAGCAGCAGTTGTGCAGAGGGTCACCATGCAAGGGCCAGGTGCCCCAGTGCCCTGGTGGTCACAGCCAGCCACAGCAGCCACAGCTCCTCACAGTCGTACGCGGGAGCAGCAAGATCATGCCCAGGGAGAAGATGGGAGGGGATGATGTGAGGTTTGATTAGTGTTTTCCTGATAAGCCTGGGTGGAGATGGCACGTATCTAGCCCTGTACTTGTGGGAGAGCACAGCCCCACGTGTCAGTCAGCGCTGCCTCCAGCCATGCCCAGCAGCTCCATTTCACTTTCCCACCCTGCAGGCTGGGCGGCTTGGTGCGGCCACCACGTTAGCACTGCCCCAGCCAGCGCTTCTCTTTTGTAGAAGTGTCGTGGCAAGCTGAGCTTCTCATTTTTTAATGAATAGACAAAATTTTCTGGAGTGCACAGAGAAGGTGCTAAGTTCAACTTTTACATGGGCACAGGTGCAGGGATCATTCAGAAAACTGCCAATTAAGCTGTATACTGGAAAAAAAACCCTTCTGTTTGTTTCACACAATCCTAGAGTTTATCATATTATAGGAAGGTATCATGCTGTAGAGACAGAAATGTAGTCTGCTCATCATATGACAGACTCTTTCTGTCCCAGAGAACTTGAAAACATGACTTGGGAAGAAAGATAGAAAGAATGGGGCTTTAGCCTAAAAAAGAAAGAGGACATGTTAAAGCCCATAAAAACAACTACAGAAAAAGCTTTCATAGTCAAGGCAAGGAATAATCCAGTGGCCATGCTAATGGCAGGTAGACAAGAGCTAATGCCTTAAAATTCCACTGTGACTGGGATTAAATACTAGGAAAATCCTTATAATGGTAAAGATATAGTGATTTTGGAAGATGTAAAAGTTGTGGCGGTCTCCATCAGTGGCAGTCTTTAGTAACATGTTATCAGGCTGGACTGGCCTGATGGGAGTGTGGTCGGTCCTGCCTTGAGATGGGGGACGGGCCATACAGCCTCTTTAGGTCCCTTCTGACTATGTGTTTCAGACACAATGGAAAAATGATTAATTCGCACTTTGTTTAATTGCAGGTAAATAAAGTATTTGTTGAATAGTGGCCAATTTGCTCAGTGAATGTTTAATGCTTTATGTTTGATTCAGTCTACATATTATTTAATACCCCCCATTTCTGTTCTTGTCAGAGAGCTTTCAGCAATGGCTAGCAATCTTCCTGCATTTCAGCAGACTGCATAATAACCGTTTTAAGTAGAGTGATCTGTTACTTGGATAATAGACTCATTACGGGTGGAAATTAGGAAGCTTATTTGAGCAATGTGAAGTGCATTAAAATAAAATGAACTCCCAAATGAGATTTGGGCTACACGTAAAAAAAACCCCACAACCCTTTCTTAAAAAGTCAGAATTTACAAAGATGTAGGAACTGTAAAAGTTTGGAATGAGAAGCGTGACTTTTACAAACATGTGATCTCAGCAGGGCTGATTTCAGATGACTGATTGGGAAGGCATTTATGCCTGGAGAAGAAAAAATGCAAAAAACCCTAATTCAGGGAATCCCAGGGAACCTTTATTTTTTGCTTAAGTGCAATGGACATTTTGAACCTATGTTGTCTCTAGTAATAACTTCAATGACAGCAACTAAAAATAAGCACTATGCAAACACAACGAAATTCACCGGTGTGAGAAGGCGTTTGACTGCAGCACGGTCTTTGTAAATTGGGATTCTGATCTGCTACCAAAATAACTCTCCTCTGCGGTTAGAAGTGCTGTCCCATAATGTAAAAGTCAAATAGATCCAGGGGGCCAGTCACTGCCTCTTCCTGAATCTTAACAAAAATGGTCTTAGCAATAAAAGACCTACAAGGCTGTATCGTAAGATTTTATGATCCTGCATTGAATATGTAGGCTTTTCCATCAGTGCAGAGTTAAGATTTAAAAATAACCCTTTTTTTGAAGAGTCAAAATTGAACATGATTTGGGGATAGTAAAAACATGGAGCAAGAAACATCTTGTGGGAAATACTGTCCAAAATCATAAGCACGTTGCTGAGAGAAGGTGAATGTGCCAAGACTATCATGCAATGATGGTTTTTAACTTGTGACGGCATTTTTGCAAAGGGAATATTACAATGAAGCTGCTGAAGAGGCAACATGGAAATTACTCCAGAAGTTGCTTTTGAAGGCCAAATCTGAATGAGGGTACAGACTTGGCCACTCTAATTCCAGCTCCTCCTTCAGCACTGGTTTTGCTGTTTTGCATCACTCTCCTGAAGCCTCTGCAGGTCTGTTAATGCTTCACATGAGCTGGTGTGCATCAGCTGTGTCGGCTGTATCTGGTTACAGGCATGTTTCTGACTCTGTAAGTCTAATGAGCAGGGCTTGCAAAGCCCCATGGCCACAGTCCGAAAAGGGGCCTGTCCGTGCATCTAGCTGACTTTGGGAATGAGCTCTGAAACCCCATCAGGGTGTACAGCAACTGGCTTGGTACAGAGGTGAGGGCAAATAGTCCTCATAGGTACTGGAATGAAACAGAGGCAGTTGTTTTAAGAAGTGTGACCTCCAGGGGACACAGTAGCATTTTTGGGGAATTTTGTTCACCACCTGTGATTTCAAGATGTTATTTTATTTGTTGATGAACTCTAGCTTCTGTGGAAAACATAAAGTGGATCTTAAAAAATTACCATAAAACATATTTATATAGGAAAATGGAATCTGACACGTGCACCTTATTAGTAATTAGGACACTAGGTTGAGTCTTTGGATCAATTCCCATGTTATCTAAGAAACTGGTAATGGTTGATTTTTAGAAGATTTTCTTTTACCTTCAGTAAAATAGGAACAATAGTGTTCCTGTCCTCTCATTCTTAGTTGGCTTTCTTTACTGCCTCTGCAGAAGTATGTCTCTTAACTAATTACTAGTACCAGAAGAATAGAAGCCCTCAGCACTATCACTGTGATAAAATAGTTTATAAAAATAATAGATCAGATTCTTCCTAACTTGCATAAAGTGAGTTAGTATAGTCTAACATGAAAAATAATAATGCGGAAAGGCAAGTCTGCAAAAAGAACTGGCTGAATAATTCATACTTAAATTGAATCTGATAAATTTTTCTCCTTTTCTCCATTGACAGAAAGCCTATATACAGTTGACTGTTTCTGCAGATTTGTTCTGTTATTCTATGATTCATGTGCTCTACAGATCTCTTTTGGAATATTGTCTGTATCGTTTAACTGTGACTGGTTGTGTAAGGCACATGGCATTGTTTCTCTTTCTTGATCGTGCAGTGCTAATGCTAACAGCCAGGACTCTGATACTAATGCTTATGGAAAACAAACATAAAATTCACTTTCTATAAATATTTGAGCATAAAAACTTAGTACTTGCTTTACATGAATATTGATAATAGTAAAATATGATGTTACAGGTTTTCCAAATGTTCATGGAAAGTTAAACAAGGTCAAAGGCAGATTGTTAGAAAACGTGACTGAATATTCACGCTGGTTTTTCCTGGCTCCAGAGCTCTGACACAATTCTAAGCCATGTAGCTGCCAACAGGATCCCTTTCTTCTTCCTCACCCTAATTTGTGTGTCTTATATGTGAATCCTGACATGGGTTTTCAAATGGGATACTCCACCTATTACCACTGGTGGTGTAAGGTGTGTGCTAAGGACACCCAGAACAACATTAGTTTAGATTCTTAGAGGCTTATTTTACAGAGCTGCATGAAGTCCCTGATGGCAGCCTTGCCGGCATGCATGGTCCCAACACGAGCCTGCTGGCAGGTCAGCTGGGAGGACACAACCCCACAACCTTATTCATTTTTTAAGATAACCACTCGAATACCTGCAGTGAGTCACTGGAAAGCACACTGTGTCTGAGTTCACTCTGTCTGTCAGAGTGCCAGGAAGCCCAGCTAAGCTGTTTTTAAAATGCCACCATAGAGCCAGATTTTTCTAAGTCCCCAAACAGCAAAGCAATTTCAGGAATACAGCAAGATAAACAAGGAGAAAAATATGAAAGCAAAACAGTAAGTGCAGGCTGGGTATTCTCTTGAAACATCAAGTGTTAATCACAGACTACAGCAAGGAAAGGGGAACACGGGAAAATACTGAGTAGTGACATTTTGTAATTGCAAATGGTACGGTGAGTACCAATAACCTTCATCATACTCAGAAACCTTAGAAACACTGTCTGTGAGTGATGCTTGAGAAAACAAGAAAAAACTCTCTTCTTGTCAAAGAGTTCTTTTCCCTCTTGGTGCTCTGCTTCTGCATGAATAGGCTGATGATGGAGTAGAAGATGCCTTTTGTGATTGTATTTTAGCTCCTGTGTTGCTGATATCATGGAGCAACATGGTCCAGCTGGCAGCTCATGGGCTGAATCTCATGTGCAGGACTCTCTGCAAGTCTCCCTTTTCATCAGTGCGCCCAGGGACCAGCACTTCAGCTGCTTTAACAACTGCCCCCACCGCTTGTGCCCTCACCCACCAACAGACGGTGCTTAGAGCCTGAGCTGGTGCCTCTGTGGCTGTGTGTGTGCGTGTGCATGTGTGTGGTACAGAAGACAGAGGAGCTTCAGGCACACATATTCACACATTTCCACCTGGCATCACAAGGGGAACTGCATTCCCTGCACGGGTCTGGCCTGCCTGGATCTCAAAATTGGAGTCCAGTTCCTCTAGATGCCAAACTTACAGCACATTTATTCACAAGCAATATTTCCCCATAGAGACTTTTCTTCAGGAGAAAAAAAGTTGAGTCTAGGTACTTTAAAAAAAAAAAAATCAAGCTGGTGTTTTATTTTTTGACCTATGTTATTGGATCAGTGGTTTTTTTGAGAGGCTGTTTGTGGAAACAGAAGTAGAAAGTGGAGAAGCTGACATTTGAAGGATGTCTTTTGTACAGAGAAGAAATCGAGTATAAATACATTTTGGATTCATGAATTTGTATGTTTGTACTGAGATATCTTTCCGACTGAAATACAAGGATCGCAGCCATATGGATCCTATGCTGAAATTCAAGACACTGATGGTGAAGAGCAGGTGCTTTTTGCTGGCAAAACACCTACAGCTTTAGTATGTATAGAATTATTGCTCATATTCTGCTCTTACATTCCTGTGCAAAAGCAGTAGCAGTATGCATTTAAACCAGCATTCTATTTTCATGAAATAATTCCCTGTTAATAATGACAGGGTTACGAGCTCTCTTCTCTAGTTATAGAAATTCTTCCACATTCAAGCTAGGAGCTTTCTTCATTGATATTAATACATCAGTCTAATTATAACAGCCTTAGATAAATGGGCAAAACAAATGGATTTCATTCTGCCCTGCCTCACAGTCACAAGAAGATTTCTTTTCAGTTCACATATCTTTGCATTGCAGGTCATATATCTCATAAACTTTCAGAATAAAACCTGCTTATTACTAATTACATTTGCTCTCTGCAGTGCCATCAAATTAATTTTCCACTATGACAGTATTGCAAATATTCCATTTTGTTGCTAGCACTGAACATCCTTATGAAGTCTTTGTCAACTTGTTATTACAGTAACATGTGGCTTATAACAAGATGTCTTTTATATTCATTTCTAACATGTTTAAATATCAAGTTGCCTTTACTTTGCCCTATGTAATAAACCACTGAATGTGCAGGAGAAGGTTAATGTAATAGGCAAAATAAATCAATTTCAAATTTCAACTAATAGCCTTAATAGTTGGGCAAATCTCATCAAAGTTTTCTGTTTGAGGCTAATTTGACAGTGGGCCTAACGTCAAGAAACAATTACTGGCTTTAAAGTGGTTCTTGCCTTTATCTCCCATTTTAGGACACATCAAATGAAAATTAGAAGAAGCAAGGGAGGTGAAATGTTGTAGTTAACATTAAAGTCCAGGGCATGTGAGTTAAGTTCATTTTACTTGCATAACTTCAGAGGTCAATGAAATGCAAGGCTAGGACCTCTTTGCATTGTATTTTGTAATTACAGCTTATGGGAATTCATGTGATTGTTTAGAGCAAGGATGCTGTTGGATGTCTATGTGAGTGAGTTTCTTGGCACTTGTTCTGATGTTTTTTACTAAAGCCATAGCTGCCTGCTCCTGTGTTCCTAGCTGGAGACTCAAAGCAAGGAGCTTGTCTGAAGCGAGATACAATGATATCACATTTCTGGCTCCATCAAGAAGCTTACGAGTGGTTGATGCTTCCTCCTGATGAGTATGGTCATCTGGTGGGCTGCAGTCCAGGGATGCAGAGAAGATGAATTAATTAAGAAATGAACAAGATGAGTGTGTAAGAGGTATTGATCTTACCCTGAGACCTGCATCTCCAGATCAAGTCAGGTGAAAGTCCCAGGGCCTAGTGCTGGTGTCCTCACTTCAATGTCTTTTCAACTTAGCGTTAATTTTCTGCTAAAATGGGTTTTGGAAGTTGAATAATGCATAAACAGAAGCATGCACAGAGCTATTTCAGTATCCCCAAACTGGCATGCCTTCACTCAAATGATAAGCATCTAGCTGTGTCTGTGAAGCTAGGCACATCAAAATGTCCTTGTGCTGCTGTACATTCATAACTTCAAACTAAGAGAATTCAAATATTTTATTCAAAAATTCGAAGCCTGGCCTCAGTTTATTGACTATTTGTGTGCTGTATCATATCACTTGCCATAGTCTGTGTAGGCAGCGAATACGTCCACTTGGTGCAGATTTCAAAAGAGTGTGTACCAGCAGATTAGAACTTTCCTTGAATCCCAATATTTGGATTAATAGTCCATACAGGACTGTTCCTAGAACATATGCATTTTCAGGCACCAATGAAGAATGTGATGTTTTTGCAATAAATTTAACTTGACATATACCAAGTATTGAAATCTATTACTTCTGGACAATGTCATGGCACATGTTTTGACTTGAAGTGTTCCATAACTGATATGATGAGCCACTGCCATTCTTTGGGAGATTTTGCAAGGCATTTCATTCTTACTATCATAACCTGATTTGCCATCATAAAGCCTTATAGTCTAAGTCCAGACTATTAAGACCCTAGAAAAAGCTGGAGGGATCCAAATGAAAAAAAAAAAAGTGTAACTGCTGATCTTGAAAGCACAGAGAGAAATAGCATACCAAGTTGAAGAATCAAAATGAAAATGAGAGTAATACAAGACACAGATCAAAGTTGACCTGGAACTGACAATATTCTGGTGACACGCATAGTAGTTTCCTCCTGCAGCAGGAAAGTATTATTTACAGTTCCCATAGGAAAAGGATAGCATCAGGTATTTCTTTGGCCAGTTTCTCTGGCATGGGCTAAGCAGCAGATCACACCGGATGATGAACATCACACCTTTCTGGCCTTAAAATCTGCAAAAGGTCAAGAAAATATAGTTAAAAAAATAAAAATTGAAGAATTATGTGTGCAATGGTATTACTATACAGTTTTAGTGATTGCTGTCCAGTTCCACACATATTTTTTTCAATGGAATTTTTAATGGGCTCTATTTCTCCTGCATAACTGTCCCTCTAGGAACATGAATTCAACATTTAGATAATTAGAATTCTCACCACTTAACCTTACAAGTGCCTAAAATGTGTAGTGGTCTATAACCTGGTACACCTACAGGGCACACTGTGTGTGTGCAGTGTGCCGTGAAAGCAGTTAGATTCGTATGGAAGCCGCGTTGCACCTGAACTAAACCATGCTGCAGGAGTTTTACAGTTGGCTCAGTCAGTTCTGTCTCAAGGATTTCTGCACCATCTCTGCCACAGGTACTCATGAAATAAGATTTACCTGTCACTGATTTGGCCCTACAGGTGTATGTGAGTAAATCAGAAAATGTTTAGAAGTGAGTGAGAATATAGGTACCTCCTATTTTTTTCTTTCAGCTATTGCTGTTCTTGTGTTTGTTTATTATTAGTATTCGTGGTGATGAATATCATGAACATCATCAAAGCCCATTTGTAAACTCTCAGCTTTAATTCTTACATCCAGTTTTCAAAAGAAGGATTTGAGCAATGGAAACATAAAAAATATTGCGCCAACAAAACCTGCTTTTTCCATTCAGCACAACTCAACAGTTGAGAACTATTTATAATATGTTTATATATTCACATATATTCTGGGTTTGGATAAACAGAGAAATCTGGTGCATATTTACAATAAGTTTGAAAGTTCAGTAATTATCACCAGAAGTCATCATTAAGCCTCCAGATAAATAATGGAATGTCACTTGGTTTGACAATGCAATAGGAATAATTTCTACTAATTATTCCTGTGATGAATTTGGCTCATTAGCTTTTACTAGAAGAAAAGGAAACTGAAAAATCAATATTTCAGTTCACTTTTTTTTCCCCCATCATCTGGGAATGCTAGTTATATATTTTGCACAGTAATAAAGGGAACCAGAGGGCAGTCAAGGAGACTAAAAAATATTAAACTTAGAACCAGTAGTGATTAACAATAGATACAGCTGTTATCAGGATGCAAAGAACTGTTGATTCAGAGGAAAGTTCTGTCCTTTATAATCTTTCTTTAGAGACTCAGTTTTTTCCTTTTCCTTAAAACAATCATATTGATGGCTCTTTTGGACAAATTATCTAGGTTAATCTCTGTGTTGATTCAGCATCACTTCTTTCTTCCTTTGCTGATATAATGTCTAACTGTAACACTTGTTTCTTCCCATTTTTGCTTATTAAGGTGGTGTTTGCTACCCCTTTAGCTTTGCATTTAGTTTTGCCTTTTTTAGTATCTTCACTGAATCCCACCAATGCTGATGTGAGACCTTTCCTTTGCTGTCTGAACACAGCTAGAAAATGAACAGTTGAAGCTTTTTAAACACAGGCATCTCAAGCTGGGGAATTGCTTTGATTGGGAGCACTGGTCAGCCGGCCTTTCAGCGCATACTGCAATTCCATTAACTGTGATGGCAGAGAAGATGTCAGGATTGTGGTGTGCCAGGAGCAAGTCACCAGCTGGTTTGCGGTCTTTAGGGGATCTATAAGGCTCAATCAAAACATCTACTCATTCCAGGATGCATTGCATGCTGGTCACATTAATGAAAAAAAAAAGAATCCGTGTTGTTAAAGACTAGAACTGGTCAGAAACATTCTGACTGAATGTTTTGCCCTCTGAAGATTCTGATCTGTGAGGGAGAAATGTTCCTCTGGTGTGTGGCACCTGGGGGAAGCCCAGTTTGTTCTCCAATGGAGCACCTATCCTGGCCTCCACCACCCTGGTGCTGCCCAGAATCCCACCTTTGAGCACCCGAGGCTCTGAAACTTTGTCAAAGAGAACGTCAGGGGTGAGGAGAGAAAGTCAAAGAATAGATTTGATGTTAAAGTATCTTGGTTGTCTAAAGAAAGATGACCACATTTGGGTTACGTGTAGCACTCTGTAGTCGCTGCAGAAAATGGGTAAACCAGAGAACGGTTTCATCTGTTCTCTTTTACGGTGCTTTACTTCAGCTGAAAGGGATCATCCTTTGAGAATGCCTGCTTCCTCCGTTGTTCAGAAAGACTAAATTAGGTTTCAGTGTAAAACTTTTAGAGTGGAAAGGTGGGACAGAAGAATCCTTCCCAAAATAACACATAAACTCATTTATATGTTTATGGTTATAGTTATGTATATGTGTATATAAACATATATACAGATACATATAGATTAATTCCAATTCTGCATGAAATTTTAGTTATTGATTTTCCAGGGGTTTTTTAAGTATGTAGTTTTGAATTCTGGGAATTTCTTGAGAAAGGCAGTTTCTGTTTCCTTAGAATCCTGTCTGTAACAAATATCTTGCTTTGTCTTTTCAGTGGATGATGAAATCTGAAGTCTGCTAACCACAGATGTGAATGATGTAGCATTCTAACAGAGTTTCAGAGAAAACAGAGCATGAAAATCCGAGTATTCCTGCAGTTCTGATAGGAAAACAAAAACATTTTTCAGTGTTGAAAAAGAATATTTTCAGGAGTCACATCTAGCTAGGTATATTCAAATGCTTTTCATCAAAAGAGTGCACACACATAGAATAAAATGACCTAAATGCAAGACGTATTTTTCATATTTTTTCATTTTTCATATGGCTATCATATTATGAAAAGGGAGGTACACTAATTTACCATTGCTGGTTGAGCTGTTTCAGTGTGGCAATGAGTAATGGGCCAATAGGTTCTGGAACAGACATAAAGTGGCAGTGCAATGTTTCCAGTGGGGTTATCACAAAACACTTGCTTTCATAGTTTCCAGTGTAGAGGGATTTGGGCCATATAATCCATCAAAGAAATTGGTAAGTAAATGAAATCCTTATACTGTCTAGAAATAAAAATCTATTTATGATATTTAGAAGGCCTTTTTACTGTATTATCTGAGCACCTCACAAGCCTTACAGTAGCTCCACTTGTATGTAAGTAGGAAACGGAGACCTCCTGATTGACTGGTCCAAACTCATCAGAGAGGTCTGTGACAGAGTGGTGTTGGGCACTCAAGTCTACCCACCTACAGGCTAACGGTCTAACTGCAAGTCCCTTTGTGTTTTCTCCCAGTGGAAAAAATATAGCTGCATGCAACCTAAAAGTGTAAAGGAACTTGATATAAAAAACTGTAGGAGAGATAAAAGAATCAGTAAATTCAAAAATTGAGGTTATACCTGGGCTGAACATCTTTATGACAGCACAGAAAATAACTAGCTGCAAGCGGCTGAAGGGCATTCTGCAGTCTCAGGTATGTATGCTGCTCCCGTTCCCATTTCCAAGGTTGTTTACTGTTATGGCACCACGCCTTGTGATGTCAAGTCATCTCATATAATGCTACTGACATTTCAGTGCATGTCAGATACGTTTTAGTGCTGCATGAAAACATGAGATTTTTAAAGAACGTATGTCTCAATGTATTTTGTTGCATTTCAAACATCCAGCGAGAGCAGCATTGGAAATATGTGTCTTTGATACCTTTTAAGAAACAGGAGGCTGAATTCCATGGTTACACCCCGGCATCTGCAGAGTTTTCTCTGCAATTTTGAGCAAAACTGGGAACAGAGCATCTTAAAGTATTTCTCCATAACTGGACTATTGTAAGGGTTTGGTCTTGTTACTGGAGCGTACAGAATCTCTAATGTCTGTGACTGACTTTGAATACAAGTTCTGGCTATTTCTGTGATTATGAGCATGGTGGAAAATATGGTTGTGTAGAAAAAAAGCATGTATATGGCTGGTGTTATTAGTTTTGCACATTTGTTGACTGCTTATTTACCCAGTTACAATTTATGCAATATATAACAATTGAATGTGTATGAATGGCCCTTAAGTCCATCTGGACTTCTTTAGGTTATGATGATCACATAAACTAAGATCTATTTTCAGTTACTCTCCCAGAATGTCTGAAGTAAAAACCTGGGTAAAGAGGATAATTTTGGTTTACCTCAGAACTGGTATCTAAGGTGTAGAGAGCAAAAATGTCGTCTTTTGTTATAATGGTGACAGAAAATCTCTTTGTTTTCAATTGTCTGAATCACATCCACCATCAGCACTCAGGAAAATGTGTAGAATGCAAAATATTATTAGATCCCAAAGAGCATGTGGTTCATATTTTATTTCAGAACATCAGTTATGCTACTGAAGTAGGATAAGCTGAAGTTGCCAGCTTATCAGACAATTATGCATAATTCAAAATTTCTGGAGACTTGAGTCTCAGGCTTTCTACTTAGTCATTCAGTGACTAAATTTTTAGATCACTGCCCTGAGTTTGGTGCCTAGTTTCGGTACAGCGCTTCAGGAGACATAAATGTCTAATAATGAGATCTGCACACTGTGCTGAGCTACTTAAGCTAGCCAGTAGGAACTGTTATGAACAGAGGTGGTCTTAAGCTGTCCTCCAGTACTTACAACTTTAGCCCCAGTGGGACTTGCAACACTGAAGATCTACTGTATAAGGTGCTATTATTCAATTTCTCACAAAATGCGTCTGGAGAAGCCAGCGGTGATCCTTCCCTAACCTTTTATCCAATAACTCACGATTAAAGTGCTCACCCAGGTTGCAAGAAAGGCAGATTCAATTGTCTCCTCTACTTAATGGGATTCAACCCGCCCCCCATGTCCCAGAAGAGCATCATAATGGCCAGACTATCGGCTATTCTGAGTAAAGGCTTTCTCAGTCCCATGAAAGCTGTTTCATGCTGTCTGAAATAATTGAAACTAGTAGTAGTGCTCTTGTAGCTGTAATGGTCTAAGAATAATAAGAGAAGAAAAGCTTGGTGGGAAAAGGTAATGTCTCCTATAAGAACATCTGATGTAGTTGAAAGAAAAGGACAAGCTCAGGGTCATCTAAGACATTCCCCAGATCTGCAGTAGAAATTTAATTTCACAATAATACGTTTAATGTAAAAGATGTAGGGCCAAAGAGCAAATTATTATGACACTTGGGAATGCCAACTTCATCCCTACTCAGATGAGTACTTAATATAAGTTACTTATTCATGGGATGAGGACATGGCATTTAGGTAGCTGTTAGATGGCTCTAGCTCTGTTGTTGTTTTATCCATTCACCATGTAAAAATTGATAAAACAGGACATGCAGCTGGAATTTGTAAACTAGTACATTTTTTTTAGCTCATTTTTTAAATACTGTTCATCCATGCCAGTACACACAGCTCTCTGTCCTTGTAGCTTGGGAAAGATGTCCTCATCAAAGGCAATATCTCAGGTTTTGCACATGTGTTCAGTGAGTTATTTCAGACCGTCCCACATCCATTTTATGTGGAACACTGTCTCTTTCATGAAATTTCTTTCACCAAGTGTCTGCTTCCCACCGAAAACACTCATTTTTCTTCAGACCGACTTGAAAACAGTTTTCCATTCTGATCTGGGTGCTCTGGGATCTGCCTTTCAAGATATTTCCCTCCACGGTGGACTCCTGCAGGGCTCTGCACAGGGAAATGTGCAGGCTGGGCATATACAGAGTCCACCAACGTGCCTGCAAGGACAATGAGTGATGCTCATGGCGCTGTCTCCCAGCTTGGCTGGTCTGACTTCAGCTCAAAGTGACAGCTCTTACCTTCACCTTACCCTTTTTCTCCATTATTAATTTTCACAGGAACATTATGAAGTCCTGTAAAGTCAGAGGCCATATATGGTCTCCATGAGAGAATAAGTCAGGAGGTATTAGTTGCAGTTTGGAGAATGCATTTTTATTGCTTTTCACAAATGAAAAAGAATGCCAGTTAAATATTGTCCACCAGCCAGGATAACATCCCAGAGGTCCAAGAGTACAGCTGTACTATTTTCCGGACCACCAGTCCCTCATTTACTGTCAACAATCTTGTCAACATTGCTAAAAAAAATCAACATTTTCTTCTCATTTATCTTGCAGAATTGAGTACTGGCAGCTGTATCCCTTAAACGTTAGGGTAATACATAAAAATAGAGAGCTAATTCATTACTTTTGGTTTTTTAATATTTTCTCTAGGATCCCTTTATATTTCAGCCTTACTTTTACCTTGAGAATTTGAGTTATATTTGAATTATATTCTTCCTTCCTGACCTGTCCTCTGTTGCCTGCCATAAATAGAAACAGCTATACTATATCAAAGACATGGGTGGGGGGTATAAAATAGGATAAAGGATTAGGACAAAAAGTATAAATGCTAATTCAGATACTTTGGTTAATCAGGTACAAAAGTTCAGTTAAACAATAAGGTTATATAGTGAGTCTTTGGTTGGAAATTCCATATTGGAGACCTTTAATAACACATAGAAAGCATAAAATTCAATCACATCAAAGCTTAAATCTAATTTGAAGAGAAGTCAACCTTGGAGATCTCAATTTTCTTGTTATTTGTGCCCAAACATTTGTCATTAATGGTAAGGATTAAATTCCATGGATTGGTCAAAAGGTCAAGTAAGATATGTTTATATAAAGTCAAAAGAAGCAAAGAACACATTTCTTCTTGGCATTGCAGTGTCATTAACAAGGTCAAAATTTTGCACAGAGCTCTCTCTCTGCTGGTACAGGACAGCTGTAAAGAAGGAACTTGTTGATCTGCACTTAGCATTTTCTAAAGTTGGAAACACTTTTAGACCGTTGGAAGTCTAGTCCTACTCACTTTTCAAAATAATGATGTTTCATATGCAGGGTGCGATTTCCTGCTTACAGGGGTGGCAGATGCAAAAGTATTGCAACAGCTTGTGGAAGCAGTTAGAGCTGAAACATGCACCAAATGGAGTTTTACTAAGACAGTATCATTCCCCGAAGACTGGGTGGGAAGATGGCACAGCAGCTGCAATTCACATAACAAAGAGGCTTACTATAAGCTATAACCAAAACCTTTAGAAGGGAAATGGGGAAATTTTGCACTTAAAAATACAGTTTTGTTTGAGTTTTTTTATTTTGATAAGATTTTCAAACAAGTGTTGAAACTAATGCTCTCTGTTCTTCGGAATGTGTATTACAGAAAAACTCATTTTGCCATGACATGATTCTTTCACTTAATTTAGTTTTATTCTAGTTGCTACATCAGGAATATTACTCACTTATGTGGAGCTGTTTTCACATTGTCAAACTCTATTGTTTATCATAATTTATATAATTTTAATATTTTATATCTTTCCAGTGCTGTTGAAATGCTTTTAACTTTCTGAGACAACATATTTTGACATTAGCAAAGTGTGACAATTTGACATTATCAAAAACCACAACTGAATATTTTTGATTCCACATTTCTTGGAGCTTCCATTCTGTGAAAATTGATGACATATTGACATTTCTCTCTGATCTTGAATGAAACCACATTTTTATTTGCAAGAGTTTTTCATCAAAAGGAAACTCCGTTTAGGGATTAGACCCTGATATGACTCTGATACTATGGGGAGGCAACTAGCCATCATTTGGAAGAAGCAGGCACCTGCAGACTGTGATTCATCCAGTTCTAAAACTGGTGTTCCAGAGAATTGTGATAGATCGTCCACTAGAGGTACCCATTCCTCTGCACTGACTGGGAAATGTGTTCAGGCAACTAGTCTAGAGTTTGCCAAAAAAATTAGATGTCTGAAGTGGGACAGGAGTACCATCCAAAATGGACCCAAATTCAGAGATAATTTACGTATTACCACTGCAAGTAAGGGACTCCAAGTAGTTACAATTAGTGCACCACCCATGAAATAAGTTTCGGTTTGAGTAAATGATGGGAAGAGAGGGTTATTTTAATTTACACTGTCTTACAGTTTGCCAGGAGGGTTTCTTTTGTATGTGTCATGGTTTAGGCCCTCAAACCAGGACAGTATGTTTCCTTGCTATATTGCTTCTGTTGCAGTCCTCTTGTAGGCTTGTAGGTTAAAAAATCTAAAAATGCTGGCTCTCCTGCATCCATATTTGTATCACTTCTGAATTTGGCCTAACGTCTTTAACCACATGATTCAACTAATTACTTAAATCCAAACAATTGCCTCATCTGCTGCAGGCACAGAGTAAAGAATCTTGATTAGCTGGTGAGGATGTTAGCTTTCTTTCTTGCAGGACGCTCTCTAAGAGTGGATTATGTTTTAAAAGGTAAGCAAAGTCATGGAAAGACTAAGCTCTAGAAAAACACTCTTTCTGATCAGTTACTCTCTTCCCAGGAGCTACATGTGATAGATGTCATTTTTCTTGAGTTGTAAAAACTAAATACCCTCAGCCTTGTTCTATGGTTTCCTCTCTGACTCCATTCAGGAAACTGCTCTCTCAGTGTATAATTGGGACCCCTGACGCAATGGTATACTCCAAAGAATTACAGCAAGAAGCAAACTTGTGATTTGTACTGTTCTGCATACAGACTTCGCATTATGCAGTGCTACGGCCAGAATAAGGCAGCAAAACTTGGGGTTTTTACCAATTATTTTCTTTCCCTATTAAGACTTTTGATTGATCTGAGCTCTGCTGAATTAAAAAAAAGATTCCTGCTGGTGCCGGTGACTCAGTCCATGGAGAACACTCCCTCCTGCCTTTTTCACATAAGCAAAACTGCACAGCTCCATACCTTGCAGAAGTTTGAACACTTACTGCAGGATGCCACTCAAATATTCTCCTTGACTCAGCCGTGCCATCAACAGTCTATGCTTCATAAGCAAACTGCATTCAAGATTTCATGTATTTCGCCCCGGAACACCCAGGAAAAGCAGGAAACTTCTTTTAGCTGTATTTTCATCAACGTGAACTGAAATACAGAAAAGCTAAAGCTTCTCTGTACAGCAAAACCAGACGTACAGCCACCTCACACCAAACCCAGCCCCGCGCCAGGCGTGGTCCCAAAGCCATACAAGTGCATTCAAGGAGCTGGGAGCCATCAGCAGGGCCCAGCTGAGAGGAGAATGTGCCTGGTAACTGGGTGGTTTCCTGGCTTCCAGATTGCAGCTCTGTCATGGCCCCCAGGGACAAAATATGGACAGAGAATGGCCTTGACCGCCTGGCCTTGGGTCAGCAGCATGTCCGTCTGGGATTTCCCAATCACCCAGGCAGTCCGTGCAGGATTTGGGACTTGGGCAAGCCTTGTGCTTTGAAGGTAACAGTATGCCCATGTGTGTTCACTGAAAGTCTAGGGAATGCATTTTTTTTAAAAATGATTTTTAAAAGGTGTTTGGTGGCTGCACAAGCACTGTGAGTTATTTCAGCATGCATTTCTGAAAGATGTCCTATAAAATAGATATTCTGTAAATGCCCTGGTTCATTATGTAAAGCTATAAGGAGCCAGTAATGTCAGATGTGAGTCAAAGCTTGTAGTCATTATATAGTCCATTAAAGAAAGACTGAGGACACTGGCTCACCATGGTTATCACATGAACTATGCAGTACATGAGAAGTTCCATGTGTTTTAGTGGAACCAAACAGAACTATTTAGCACTCCTCATTAGTGGAATCATCTGGTAGGAAATAGGCAATTGTGGGGTTTCTTCCTCAGTTTGCTTGCTTTTTTACCATTCCTGTGATAGTTTGCAAACTTCTTGCTCAAGCAACCAATTTACTCATTTTGTTTCTCAAGGTGTGTTTCTAAAACTAAGGGTGTACCGGCAGAACACTCGATTTCCTCCTGTGGAGACCACAAGTTTCCCTGTGGCACTGGGTGCCTTGTTGATTTGAAGAGTTGCAGTGGTTTGCTTTTTCTTGGTTTTGCTTCAGAGATTTGCCTTACATGGGGCTATAACTGAGATTTTTGTTGCAGTAGATTATAGGACCACTGTGTTGTGATGGTGTGTGTGTAACCATGGCTACTACCATTTCTCAGTCCATTTTTCCTTGTATGTAGCTGCAGTCATACTTTTGGGGTTACACTATTTGCGTGTCATTTTTGAACAGGACCCTTTGAACTAGAAGTCTTCTCTGATACAAAGTTGTCCACTGTCTCCAGTCTTCCCGACTCTGTGAAAAGAGGTTAGAGTGAAATCATTCAACTTAGATTTTACAATTTGACTGAACCTGTTAAAAGCTGATCACTTCTAGGCAAGTCTGCAAGCTCACGTTTGCTATTGACGGTGAGAGCTGGTGTTCGTGACGCCCTTCAGGGAAAGCATCTTTCCTCGAGATAAAGCCCAGCAAAGCAAACTGCACACCTTTCATCACAGTGCACAGTGGGAGCAGGTCCTGAGCCAAAGTCTGGTGACATCAGTTGAATCTTTTCATTTACTTCGGTTTTATTGTTCAGGCCCTACAGTAAAGTGAATCTTTTCCACTGCTATGCAGCAGGCAGGAGAATCTGAGCTGTGGTAATGCAGAAGTATGGGGACACAGGGCGGTGAGGTCTGTCAGTATATTCAGAGGGGATGTCACCCTATCTGAGAGGTAGAATTGGTCTCTTAAAACCTGTTTTTCTGCCTTAGATGTAAAAGATGCTGCTGTCACTTATCTTCACAGAAAAATGAGGAATTTAAGCAAAAATAGTTTTTTGCAACTCAGCCAAGCAGCAAAGCTATCTAACCTCTGACAGAAAAATACTGAAAGCACTAAGGAAAACTCTGCTGGTATGACGACTGCCACTGTTTCCTTCAGATGATTTCAATCAGAATGAGACTGCATGTAAACACCAGAGCAAAGCAGTATAAGCCCACAAAAATCAGTAGAGCTCTTCCGACTGCGAATCTGGCCCCACAGGCACACTTTGAAACAAAGCGATAACTAATTTTTTTCAGGCTGGCTATTAAGAACAATCCATGACAACAATGGCTAATGGAAACAGCCAGCTCCAAAATGTAGAGCTAATGCATTGTCTTCAAAAGAAACGGAGTTAATCAGTTATTACCGCTAGCTGCTCTGCTTGGGCACAGCTTCTGCTGGAATGTGCTGTCTGTTTGGATTCATGGAGTGTATCCTGTAGACCAGAGTGCTAAGTAGGTTTTAGCAGCAGTTTTCATCCTGCTTTTGGAGGAGATTACTTTTTAATTTATATATACATATGTATATTTTATTGGTCCTTCTTTTTCATAGGAGAGATGTCAGTCGGTAGCTGACTGTTAAAAAACCATTAAAATATTAGACAGGTATGTGAGGTGAGGTGATAATGTAGCTTATATTGCCTAGCTCTTATACCAGCTTCCTGGCCAGGGAGTTACAAGGATTTGTTGAAGAATAATAATTCTAAATTTGCCATACTCATGAGTGCAATTAACTGAGAACAGCCTTCAGGGAATAAGGAGTCTGCTGCTGCTGGCTAAGAAGTGATTAGTAAGTGGCGTAAAACTTCACTGTTTGGGTAAATACAAAAATGAGACATTAAATATGCTAGAACCATCTAAGCTCTCCTTATCAGTACTTATGACTACTGACAACAGGCGTGTTTGTGATATGACATGAAGCCAAAATTAACTTTACATATAGAATTTTCTATTCTGCTCACACTCTGTGGAGACAGTATTGCTGTCTGAGTGATTGGTTACGAGTACAGCTTTTTGCTTTGATGCACTCTTCTCAAGTCACATTTGCTTTTCACAGTCTGTTTTCTCACACTTCGTGATACTCTCTCATTAGTATTTTAATCAATGCTCCAAAGAAGTGTAGAGGAAACCGCTGGTTAGCTAAAGCTAACATTCAAACCTCCAGACCCTGGAAGCCATGGTGAATCTGCTTCTGCTGTCTCTTGCGACCTGCTCTGAGACCTGAGTCCCAACTGTACAGACACCTTGGGCAGCAGCCCAGCTGCCTGGCCCCACTGGACAATGCCCCGGTGTGGCCAGTACCCCCTGTGTACACATACACTCGGTCTCCCCATGCCTCACCACACCGCATCGCCAGAGGCTGTTGAAGGCAGTCTGTGAAGCAGCAGATGGAGGTGAAGGAGCACACTGTTTCCTTCCCTCATCTCCAGACTGCTCTTCAGCAGTGGTATGCATATAGCCAAGTAGTCTTCTTACCTATAGATCTGTGCCTCTCACTCCTCTCAGCCAAAACAATCCTTCATTTTATGTCTATTTTCAGTCCCAGAATGGTGCACTACCCAAGCTGCTATTTTACCTGATTTTCTTATGTATGCTATTTGAATACCTTGTACTGGTCCCACCTTCTATACAAATTCATTCCTGATAGCGTGCATTTCAACTGTAACTCCCTTTCCTTTCTGTCTTTTTGAGTATCCTATCCTTGTCCCTTCTTGTGTTCCACAATTTTTTTTCTCAAACGTATTTCTCTCCCTTCTTCTAAGAATAGATTCTTGACTTCCCAGGTACTCAAGCCTTCCCCCTTCCCAGGGCATTTCTCAGTATTTTTACCACCATTAAACTTTCCTTTCAACTTTCTCTTTTGCTACAGAGACGATGTCTGATGTTTTTCTCCCAAAGCTTTCTCCCCATCTGAGTCTGGCTAGACTTTGTGATCCAAGCAAAGAGTATTAAATATGATATCAGAGGGTGGACTGTAATCTAAGTTTTGAGAAAGCTGTGTCCTCCAAGCCTAGTCTGAGTGGACAAGAAGGTAAACATATTTGTGAATAAGCACCAAACTGTGCAGTTTCCTTAAGTGCAAAATGTTGCTGCCCAGGAATATGGAAGAATTATTGTTGAAAGAAACCATGCTTAAAGCTCTAACCACCAAAGTTAGTTCATGGCACGATAAATTACTATTTATGACGATGAAGGAAGAGTAAGGTAGAAAACTGGGGAGCTTAAGCAGGATCAGCCCACCATTACAAAGTACAACCAGCCATTTGAATGTGACGCTGTGCTTGCTGATACAGTGCAGAAAGAGCTATGGGTGGTCCTAGCTAACTAATGTAACCCTGCTGATCTTGAACTCATGCCAAGTGCTTCCTTGCCATGGACCTACTTAATAACTCAGCTTCTGACACTTCCTCCGTTCCTGCTTCCACACACACATTTTCTAACTAGAAAGTAGCCAGGTAGGGCTTGTAGTGTTGAATGGGAGATTCATTCAGAGCACAACTAATCTATGGATCTCTGCAAAAGCTTTGATGAGAAGCATAACTCATTCGGAGTCCTGGTGGGTTTAGATACTTACCAGCTGCATAACTAAATCTGTGTTCATATGATTTAAGAGCATACCCCCTTCCCAGTCGCTTCCCCTGCCACCCTTCTTCCCAGGCACAGCAAATAAGTGATTTCCTAAGCTGCCAGGCTACGTACTAATTCTGTCCAGGTTACCAGCTGCCTCAAAGAAAGAAGATATTTATTCAGGTCAAGCTGCCCCTCTACCTCAGACAAATCCCTGTTGATGTATAAAAAATTTTCAGGAGGTAGTCACTTCCTTTGGTAAACCAAGAGGAGCGGTCAGGCCCTAAGCTTTAATGGCAGTGTCAGGTCACAAGTCTTAGTTTGCCATTCCCACCGGAGTGTGGCCAGGGTGATGTTAGGACAGCCAGGACAAGGTGAGAAGGCAAGGAATCGCAGAGATGGGGAGTTGTGAGAGGTCCTGCCCCCATGGGAGGTGGTGGCAGCTCAAAGAGGGAAAGGGTTCTGCAAGGAACCAACCTCGCGAACATCGGGCTCACGGTGGGAGAGCTACCAGCTGTACAGACCAGAGCAGGCACTCCTGAAAAGTCTGTCATCAGACTGCCTAGGCTTAAGATATTTCTCAGTGGCAAACATCTTTTTCTTTCCTAATTCATTAACTACTTTTGCTGCTCTGCAGTTTGCTTAAAAAGGCATCAGTTTCAGAACACTACTATTAAGACGTCTTAAATATCAGCCTGTGTCATTTAATCTCAGCTATTCACCTAAGTTGGAGAGCTAAAGATTTGAAATGGTACAGTTCTTTCCCTAGAAGTCAACAGCTCTGCGTTATTGTCAATCTGTTAATTCCATTACTATCTTATCAATAGAATCCAAATGTTTTTTTCTAATCGTCCATGCTTTTTAAAGGGAAAGGTCCAGGGAATATTAAAAATTGTCAAAGTTTAAACCTGTTGGGAATACCTGTGTGATGAAAAAATGTTTTTATACAGGAAAACACAAAGTATGTACAAAGATATTTTCACATGTAAGTCCAACTTAAATCAGTGGGAGACAGTTGTCAGTCTTTTGTGGATCTGGGCTGTAGGCTCGGATCCTGAAATTGCTCCTGAGTTGTTTTTCTCCTTTCTTAAGGTGCCTTACTTTCCCTAAGTAGAGATTAAATAAGGACCAAAAAAACCAAAAAAGTGATAAATATTTGTACAAACTGGGGCATTGTTCTCATAACTCTTAAATTCAGTTTCATTCCTACTTACTTTATGGGAGATTTGATAGGAAAGGATCTCTGTATTAAACCCTAACAAATACGCTTTTATGTTTATATATAAGTGGTAAGTTATGCTCTGTTGCACAGGTAAAAATCTGTAGTATCTTCACTAAATCCTAATGAATTCTTCTGAATTTTAACTTTATATAACAAGTCACAATTTGGCAAGTAAGTTTTAGTAATTGCTTTACCCGAAGAAAAACCTAATTACTCAGAGAAAAAATGATATATAGAAATATAAAAGTTTTTCAAGGTAACATTTATGTTGTTTGCTTTATTTATTAGGGGTTTTGCTTAATAGTGGTTCAAAAAGGGACTAACAACACCTTCTAAAGAAATTCAGGGTCTGACTCATATTGTTGGAAGTGGGGGATTTTGTGCTATTGCTGCTTTTCAACATCACAGATATTACAGAGGAACAAACCCTTTCTATATCTGAAGGCTACTGCTGGCATATGCATGTACCATTGGCCACCCACTCCTCTCATGTGGCTGCAAATTACTTCTCACGTGTTTATTCACTCAACTGGTTTGTAATAAAGTGATTTACCTTTCCTAAGGCATAGGCACACATTCATTTAACAAAAAGCTAGAAATTTTGAAGTTGAAATGTTTATCAGTATACCGGTTTTGGCTAAGACAGTTAAATTTCTTCATAGTAGCTAGTATGGGGCTACGTTTTGTATTTGTGATGAAAACAGTGATGATAACACAGGGATGTTTTAGTTACTGCAGCGCAGTGCTTACACAGCATCAAGGCCTTTTCTGCTCCTCACACCGCCCCACCAGTGAGTGGGCTGGGGAGGCACAAGAAGTTGGGAGGGGACACAGCCGGGAGACCTGACCCCAATTGACCAAAGGGGTATCCCATACCACATGATGTTGTGCTCAACAGTAAAAGCTGGGGGAAGAAGAAGGAAGGGGAGATGTTTGGAGCGATGGCATTTTTCTTACCAAGTAATCATTATGCATGATGGAGCCCTGCTTTCCTGGAGATGGCTAAAAACACCTGCCTGCCGATGGGAAGCAGTGAATGAATTCCTCGTTTTCCTTTGCTTGTGTGTGCGGTTTTTGCTTTACCTATTAAACTGTCTTTAAGTCAACCTACGCGTTTTTGCCCTTTTACCCTTCTGATTCTCTCCCCCGTTCCATTGTGGGGGGAGTGAGCAAGTGGCTGCATCGATAAACCACCACAATGAGCTTCAGCACAAAGTTCCAGGGCTTGACTTTATCTGCTAAGGGAAGAGGTTTGCCCAAAGCCGTGAGACTTTGCAGCATCGTGGGTGGAGAACAGTCAGATCCTGTTCTGGTTTGGTGGTGAAAACAATAAGTAGTGTGGGATCTGTGGGGTCAGTAATGTTTTACTCTCAGTAGCTGTTTGATCAGTGAATGTACATCTGATATAAATCATTACATTTTGATATACCCATAGAGTACACGTGTTTGTAAAGCAAGATGTTAAGATTTCAGAATCTCTCACAACTTGACCCCTTAGATATATATCTGGGTACCTGACAGCTTGTCTAATACCGAATATCGGAGATGAATCTGTATAGATGTTAAAGGAAGAAATTCAAAGTCAGCAAGTGCCTTTTATATGTATTTTCTTGGCCAGAGAATCCTGCTGCTGCGGTGCAAAATGTGGCAATGCACTCAGGTGTGGCAGCTACAGCAAAGACCGGCACTGTGGATCTGTAAACTGCATTCAAGCAGCCACACTGGTACTTTGTGCAAGGTTTTGTTACAACTGGTCTGTGTGAGTTGCTGGTTGGAAGCATGTGACGTGGCCAGAGGTGAGGCCAAACACCATAACATGCTGTACAATGTACAGAACATTCCATTAGGAGTCGATATATAAGTAAAGGCAACCTGGACCTTAACTTTTTATTTTTCCACAAAATCCCCATTGTGAACGGCTCGGTAGAGTCCTGTGGCTGGAGTGACAGAGATAATCAACTCTGAGGGGTAAAAACCCAGGTGGGGTTTCTGTACAGAAAGGGTCTTTCTCCATGTATAAGTATATATTTCTTTTGAAAGGTTTGGCAACATGAAGCAGGCACAGGTGATAAGCTATGCTCATCTCCGTAAGCTCATGGGGTTTTTTTTGACTCTGCAGTCCACGGTAACGGGGTGAAGTCTGTATTTCAGCAAGGTGTAAAAGTACACGAGTGCACCACACCTTTAATCTGTTGATATCTCATGTTCAACTGCTTAATAAACAATTGGCCTAAACCACCGAATCCCTGGCTTGTCCCGTTTTGTATGCTGTGCTACAGGGTTCTGGACCCTGATGCCGAGCGGGCTTGATAGGACATCTGTACTACTGGTCTCTGCCATGCAGGAGCTTTCTGCCTGTTGTGAAAGAGTGAACCAAATCTTGCGGTATCACAACCAGACGCTGTGGTTTAATAGATTTAGAATAAACAAAAGTGTAAATAAGTGCTATGAGTGCTATGTCTCTGTGCACACACCAAAAAAAGATGTAATGTATTTCTTGTACGTGGCAGAGATAAGGAGTTATTTCCTTCAAGATACTTCTCTCCCTGGCAGTACCACACACATCAGCACCTCTCATTTCTGATAGCAGCAGTTGTGGCAGGTAGAAAAGCTAAGTATATACGGCATTTTTGTCCAAGCAATGCCCAGAGAGATGCCAGCCCTTTCACTCTGTCATCCCTACAGATCTGCCTGGAAAAAATGCCTGAGTCCTTCAAAGTTAGGCATTTTAGTACATAAAACAACCTGCTGTTGGTCACGGGCTCAGTCTTGCCTGTCCTAAGGAGCAGTATGATTTTGCATGATGATGAGTGCTAATACATTGCTGAAATTTCAGAAACAGCTATAGAATAGGAATAAGCAAAGATTTTTAGAGCCACATCATCTCTAGGGGTTAAACCCACCTACTAATTTTGATACTTAGCTATTCAAGTAGAATTTGCCATCTCCCATTAGTGCTTAGGCTCTCCTCACCATACCTGGAAAAAGCTGGATGACTGGTGAGGAGATTCTTAGAAATAAATGAGTTAGCTCACTGATAGAAAATGTTGTTGAGAGGGATGTGACTTGTATCCTATCCTCTTTAGGGAGGCAGGGCTGTACCTGAGTGATACTATGGGGGTATGATGACACCTTCCTCCATCTGGGGTTCGCTATTCTGTCCTCTTCCTTGAGTTAGGTGCCTAAGTAATTTCTTTTTAACAGAAACCTGAGGAAGCAAAGGATTTTTTCCCATTTAACATGGTGATTGGTACCTTTCCTTAAGCAGGATACTTAGGATCAGGTCCTCGCTCAGTCTGATTTAGAGAGTGGTTTTGACCCTAGGCGTCTCATTTCCCATTGAGCAGCCTCCCCCTCTGCTGCCTTCTCCTCCATTATTTGAGGACAGGTCCTCCCTGTTGTATGTTGTAAATGCAAAGTTAAAAAATGTGGGAATTATTTGCACAGAGTCTGAGGTCTCACTTTCCACTACGTACCTCTTACTGGCTTATGTAAATGTTTCCCAGGTCCACGGATGTCCTGCTTAGAGTGTAAAGTGGGAGCAATGTGTGTAATTTAGGACTGTGAATTTTTTAATTCAGTTCCTTTGTGAATCCAAAAGTCAATCCTTGGCTCTAACAGGCTCACAGTGCAAAGTTTTTACATTCAGACCTCATATTAGTGAGAAACATACAATTAAACAAATTGACTGAATTTGGTCTAACTATGCAAATGTCAATAAAGAAACCCTGCCTGTGGCTGGATCCGGATCTTCTGTTTCTGCCTTCACAAAAAATGGGATTAAGGTCTCCTTGCTATTTTCTGCCTTTCAGACAGACAGCTCAGAAACAGTCCATTCTGTGAGCAGATTTTGAAGAAGGCTAAACTTGGATTCTGTTAAAGATCTGAAACTTGATTTAGAAATAAATAAATAAAGTCTAACTGCCACTGCATGCAAATTTATTCAGTTTGGAAGGAGATAATAGCTATGGTTACAATAGGGAAGTTATGTCCTCATATATTTTTAAATAAGAACTTTTGCTGTCTAGCACTTTTGTTCATTTTGGATGTGAAAACAAAGACAGCTTCTCCTTGCCATTTTTTTTTACCACTAGCCATTTTCTAAAGTATGGCACAGCATGCAAGGCAGCATCAAGTTATGACTTTGATATCAAATCCTAGTTCAGGCAACCAAAACTCAAAGGTAGAACATGTACAGTAGTTTTCCAGTTAATCCTCTGTCATAAAAGGAATACATCATTTCCTTCTTGTCTGACAGTATACTAATGTCAGATTATTCTGAAGCAGTGCTTTTCAGCTTCTGACATGCAGACTGCTAGGTCTAAGGACTATTTCTAAATATTCTGTGGAGGACATAAAAAAGAAACAAGCCTATTATTATTAGTCTTACGTTCTCTACTCAGCAGTCTACTTCTTTATTGTAATAGTCTTGGAAACGCATATCAAGAAATTTTTCAAGGACAGTATCCAGTCACTTAATATATGTGTCCCATCAAATCTAAAGGACTTTATACCCATTTGTACGGAAGCCCTGAGAAGTGTAAACTAGACATTTTGGCTGTGTTTGTATCAGTACAGCAAATAGTGTCAGGAAACACCCACAGGCGCTGGATCATAATCATGTCTGCTATTAAATTTTAGAATGATTCCTGGCACACATTTGGGCCCAGGCCAGCTTGTATTTTCCCGTACAGTTCCTGCATCTGTTTGGAGAGTTATTGGAAAGAGGAGACTAGGTTGTCTGTGTCTAGGAGAATAAGGCAGTTAATAGTACAGGGATGGGCTATTTCAAGCCAGTTAGTTTCAGTGCCAATGTTCTTACCACATTGGTAGTCCTTGTGCAGATGACTCACTTTGTTCCTGTTTGAGTAAAGTATCCAGTTCCCATCCTTTATAAGCGTTTGTATGTATGATTGAACAACTACCTTGTTTTTGCCCAGAGGTGGCTCTGTCCAAACGGCAGCAGACATTACATTTAGGAAAGAGATGTAAATATCATTGATGTTTTTCAGTTTCTATCTCCTTCAGCAAAAAGATCTTGCTCACATTAGTTTTCCTGATGTGTGGGTCAAATCTCATATTTATATTATATCTGCTACTTTGGTTAATCATTTTTTTTAGAGGACAATATTTTTTCCCATTCTTTCAGGAGTGAGAAATAAACAAATCTCAATTGATCACCAGATATTTTTATAGTGATTACACATTTATGTATCTTCAGTATTCATGCAATTTGTGCTCTGGTCTTAAAGCCACCTGCATACTGCATCTCACTTCTGAACTGTGTTTCCTTTGGCAAACATCAATAAAACACCAGCCTGTGTCCCCAATACATAATACAATCCCTATTTGAAAGATACCACAAGTTGCTACATTTAATAAGGAAGATCAAAACAATTTTTAAAATACTTTTAATAAAGCTTTCAATTTGAAAATAGCATATCAAATTGTGACAATCAAGATTGTAAAACATGGAAACGTCAGACTTGGGCTCTTAGAAAAATGTAAATTTGAAAGATTCCTGCAGTACAAGAAATTGTGGTTCCTGAAAGGTCACTCAGATAGAGAAGAGGGAGGAGGAGTGTGAGTGTGAGCAGAGCGGAGCAGAGAGGAGAGGAAAAGGGAGGAAAAGGGAACGGAGTTATTTGTTCTGCGTAACAGAATAGCTGTTTCTTCTAAGGTTCTTGAAGATTGCAACTTGCACACAGGTCTCTTGTTTCTCTTCCACAGTTCAAGCTAGCGACATGTATAGTGATCAGCTTGACAAAAAAAAAATTAAGTAAGAGAAGCTTCACAAAAAAATTAAAAATGTGCTGGTGAAGATGAGACTGTTTCATTTCAGCTTTTTGATAAGGTTTGTCTCAATTAAAGATCAACATGCAATATATTACGTATGGTTTGTTTTAGAGGTTTGCAAGCAGTTGCTGCATAGTTGAAATGCAAATATGTTCATGCCCAGACCAAAACACAGTAGAGTACACCTTGTGTGACTAAAGTTGTTACATTCTATGCCACAGAAAGGAGAGACATTAAATTTCATTTGAACAAGAAATAAAATTAATGTTATGAGTTAATAAAATTAATTTGGTGTGAAATTCAGCCCATGCGAAGGAGCTAAAATAAATCTCCCTTTAGTATTGTAGAAGCAGTACATGGGACTCCAGCAGAGAGCAATCTTCATGCCTTTGCAGAAGTCAAAGTACTTCATAAAGGTCAATATTACTCGTTTTTATTCGTATTACAAAAAGGTTACAAAGAGTGTTGAAATATGTGAAGGCATTGTTGTGCCAGATCCAAGAGATCCAACCAAGGAAACAACACCATGTGCCATCAGTAGCAAACTTTGTTGGTAAACAGTGAACCTGCAGCTCAAAAAATGTTTGTACAAACTGCACCACAGTATTTCACATAATGAAAACATTTATAAAAGCAAACATGTTGACTGTTCACAAATAATGCACAAAAATTTTCTAAAAATGTTTAAAACTGATACTTTGCCTGGATTTTTTAAAGAGAGTTTCCTCTGCAGCGTTATAAACAAGTCAGTGATCCATTTTTATATTTTTAACTCTTTAGGGATGCACAATAGTTGTAAGATGTATACGTACGTGATAGCAAAGCTTTGTGTAGTGATTCTGAAACACCTATTTTTTATCCAAAACGACAAGAAATATGTAGGTCCATGGAAAATAAACTCCAGATGTACTTGCAGGCCGTTCTTTGTATCTTGAATTTTTCATCAGGTTGTCTGGGAAAATGCAGTCTCTATATAGACAGCTTATTGCACACCTAGAACATTTTGGAGGTCTTTTAGTTCAGAGGTCTTCCTGTGTACATAGGCGCAAAGTGTTTCTGAAGGGAAGGTTTTGTCACATCTCAGCTCTTGTTGTGCTGGGGAAATCTCCATTCTGCGAACCCCTCCTTAAGAAGTGGCAAACCAGGTCTTCCTTGGCTTAGAAATCTCTATAATGTGTTTGTAGTTATTCAAAGTGAAATTCTTAAACACTGTTCATTTTTCTAGACTGGTGAGTAAATATAATTATTGACTTCAAAAAAAGATACAGAGAGGCATTTCGTGATACCATCATTTCGAGAGTAGTGACTTCAGATTCCCCAAAATTTTAAAGCGTAGATGTAAAAGTTTGCTAGCTACAAGAACAACTCAGTATCTTCCGTTTATATAGAAAAAAGAAGGTAACTTATTTAATCTCCTCAGGGATAAGGTGACTTTGTTCTTCTGTTGAAGTACATGAAAAATTTTGTTAATTTTTGTGGGGAATTAATTTAATCTACAGCAGAAGAGAGACCTAGGACTCCTGATTTTTCGTTCCCATCTGCATATACCAAATGATTACTGCATTCCTCCTGCCCTGTTACATAAAGAGTTTTGTGTGGAAAATCCATGCTATGTGCCACACCAGTAACAGTCGTATTTTTGTATTAACAGAATTGGTTTAGCTGTGATAGTCTCAGGACAGAAAGAAAAAGGCAAGTTTTGTAGGAAATGTTAATCTTTTTTAAATATAAAGTTGGAAAAAAACAGATAAGCTTTTGGATGCATGAGCCCTTGTTCTGATATCCTTTATATTTATACAGAGAATATATTAAGAAGTCAATTTTCGAGAAACAGGGCATGTTATTCCACTTGTATTAGAAAAGCTTTTCTTGTCTTACGCAAGGGCACCCAATATGTGATGATTGGTAACAATGTACTCTGTCATAAATTGTTATTATTAATTATTTCTATAGTGCCATAGGTGTGTACGGCATTGTACAGACAAATAAAAACTGACAGCTCTTTACCTCAAGGAGCATGCGATCCAAATTGCACATAACACAGCAAGGGATGACAATAAACAAAGACAGCAGGTGGGGGAATGCAGAAGGCAAAACTTCCATGATTGTGAGATGCATTTCATTAGATACATATCCTATTTGTTCCTTTTTTTTCTTTGCTGTCACTTAAAATGAGTGTATGAGACACATGAAAATGCATGAACAGTGTCTGTAATGGCAGCACACTGAAATCATTTGTGTCAGATTTGGAGGAAGAGATATGAGATGGTCTTCCCAGTAAAAAAGGGCAGATAACTTCTGTCTTGGGTGTTCTGAGCTGTTCAATGGAAAGTTGTGTTCTGCATGAGATCATGTGCTTGCAACACCATCTACACAAGGCTTCTTATTTTATGCTTAAGTTAAAAGCCGAGCTGATCTGGTGCTGAGGGCCAGGGATAGACCATCCATGCTCAAGAACCATCAAGCAGGAAGTCCAGCAAAGTTTTGGGGACCCTGAAGGTTTGAATAAGGAGCTCCTGACCAAACTCAAACATAAAAAGGAATCATACAGAGGTGATAGTAGCATCAGATCAGGCAGAAGGAGGATAGAGACGCTGTCCATGCATGGAGGAATGGGGTTAGGAAAGACAAAGCCCTCCCAGAGCTGAATATTGGCAAGAAATGTCACAGGCAACAAGAAGACCTTCTTCAGGTATCTTGTAAGCAAAAGTAAGGCTAGGGAAAATACTAGCCTTCTGCTGAATGGGAACAGGGTTCTAGTGACAAAGGACATGGAAAAGCTGGAGTCCTCCATACTGTACTTACTTCACCTCAGTCTTTACTGGTAAGACTGGCATTAAGGAATCCTAGACCCCTGAGACCAATGGAAAAGTCTGGAGCGAGGAAGATTTGGAGGAGGAGGGGGAGAAGCAGATTAAGTAACATTAAAACAAACTGACATGCACAAGTCATCAACCTCATTAAGTTCAACAAATGAAACTGCAAAGTCCTGCACCTTAGGAGGAACAGCCCTCGGCACCAATATATGCTGGTGGCCATCCAGCTGAAAAGCAGCTTTGCAGAGCAAGACCCCTCCTTCTGCTCTACTCAGCACTGGTGAAGCCACGCTTGGAGTACTGTGTCCAGTTCTGTGTTCCCCAGTACAAAAGAGACATGCATGTACTGGAGAGTCCAGCAAAGGGACATGAAGATGATTAAGGGACTGGAGAATCTCTCCCATGAGGAGAGGTTGAGAGAGCTGGGACTGTTCAGCCTGGAGAAGAGAAGGCTCAAGGGGATCTTATCAATGTATATAAATGCCTGAAGGGAGAGTGCAAAGAAGACAGAGTCAGGCTCTTTTCAGTGGTGCTCAGTGACAGCACAAGAGGCAATGGGCCCAAACTGAAACACAGGAGGTTCTTTCTGAACGTTAGGAAACACTTTTATTACTGTGAGGGTAACTAAGTAGTGGCACAGGTTGCTCAGAGGTGTTGTGGACTTTCCATCCCTGGACATATTGAAAACCTGACTGAACACAGCCCTGAACATCCTGCTCCAGCTGACCCTGTCCAGAGCAGTGTTAAACTGCATGGTCTCTGGTGGAGCCTTCTGGCATTAGCCATGCTCTGACAGACCAGGCCATTACAAGGAGAAGCCTGGCAGCTGTTCTGGGTTATTCTTTGCATCAAGAAGTTCACAACCTGGATTTCAGTAGCTTTTTCATTTTCATGTGGGTAAAATCACAGAGTTTTATTTGACACCGCTTTTGGAAAATACTCACCTGCATGAAAAAAAAAACAAAACAGCGTAAGTATGATTACTGTTGTAATTATCCATAGAGATAAGATATTATATTATTTGCATAATTAATTTTATGTACAGATGCATCAAACGCAATTTAGTATGAAACATTATATTAGGTTCAGTCAATAGCAATGAAGAGAGTTTTATTTCACTTTCCTGTAGTTCAAAAATACTCCTAAGGGTGCTGTTTCTAATTTCCTGTTTGGGAAACCAATTGTGCTATTAGCAAAACAAAATCCTCTATTGTTTTTAACATCAATATTCAGTTTTTATAATGATTATTTCTTGGGAGATATATGCAGACATTGAAATGGAAGATATAAGTCAAGTGACTTATAAATCTTTAGAATTAAATCCTGAAAGCATGTTCAATGCGATGTTTACTGTGACACATAGTTTATTGGTGTTCCTAACCTTGTGACACCCTTTTAGTTACATTTATAATTAACTATGATTTCAGCCATATTTCTAGAAGCATTTTATTTAGAAAGTATCTGATGCAAATAGTACCTTCTTGGAAAATATCACAGCTCTTCTATCAACATAGAGTAATACTGATGTAATATAAATGTAATTATTTTTGTTAATTAAATGCTAAGGTTGAGAGAGAGAATGACTAAGACATTCTCAAGACTGGTGTAATTGCCTGAACCACAAAAGAATGGAATTGAACCCAACATTTCATCAAAGCGGAAAATTGTTTCATCTCTATATTTTCTACTGTGTAGATTAAATGAGTGTACTAAAATGCCACATTAGCATTTGCATACAAGGTAAACAGGATATATATTATATGTATGATATAGTCAATTTAACAGTGCAGTGCACATATACTAGATATTTATCTGATTAGATATTTAAATAATGTTTGTTTTTATTTCTGGTACAGTTCTTGAGAGCTAAGTGCACTCAATTGAAGTTTATTTGCTGCTTGAGTCTCTCTAAACAGAATAATTTCTTAGAAAGTGCCTATGAGCTACCCATGCAAAAAGAAAACATTAGTCAATGTCAGAAAATATTACATGGTAGAGTGTTTTTTGTCTAACGACTATGTTGGTGTTTATCATGGGTGTGTTTTTTGTATTTAGCTTATGTTTTATGTTTAATATTATTTTTTGTCCTCATGACTGTTTTTCTTTATAATCAGTTCAGGTAAGAATCTTTCTAAGACATTATGAAAACTACTAGTTTAGTACAATACCATTTAATTCAGAAGAATTTCGTATTCTACAATGTTACTCAAATGTCTTCTAAAAGCTGCTGAATGTTTTATTGACCTCATGATTATTCAAGTTGTGTATACATTTGATTTTGTCATAGTAGCTTTTAAAAGTACCCTTTTAAGTGGAGAGGAACCATAGAATCATAGAATGGTTAGAGTTGGAAGGGACCTTAAAGATCATCTAGTTCCAAACCCCCTGCCATGGGCAGGGACACCTCCCAATACACCAGGTTGCTCAAAGCCCCATCCAGCCTGGCCTTGAACACCTCCAGGGATGGGACATCTACAACTTCTCTGGGCAACCTGTTCCAGTGTCTCACCACCCTCAGAGTGAAAAATTTCTTCCTAATACCTAATCCAAATCTAACCTCTTTCAGTTTAAAACCGTTACTCCTCATCCTGTCACTACAATCCCTGATAAAGGGTCCCTCTCCACCTTTCCTTTAGGCCCCATTAAAGTATGGGAAGGCTGCTATAAGGTCTCCCCGGAGCCTTCTCTTCTCCAGGCTGAACAAGTCCAACTCTCTCAGCCTGTCTTCACAGAAGAGGTGCTCCAGCCCTCTCATCATCTTTGTGGCCCTCCTCTGGACGCAGTCCGACAGGTCCATGTCCTTCTTATGTTGAGGGCCCCAGAGCTGGACACAGTACTCCAGGTGGGGTCTCATGAGAGCGGAGTAGAGGGGTAGAATGACCTCCCTCGGCCTGCTGGCCATGCTTCTTTTGATGCAGTCCCGTAATATGGTTGGCTTTCTGGGCTGTGAGCGCACATTGCTGGCTTATGTTGAGCTTTTCATCCACCAGTACCCCCAGGTCCTTCTCCTCAGGGCTGATCTCAATCCATTCTCTGCCCAGCCTGTACTTGCGCTTGGGATTGCCCTAATGCACATGCAGGACCTTGTACTTGACCTTTTTGGATTTCATGAGCTTCGCACAGCCCCATCTCTCAAGCCTGCCTAGGTCCCTCGGGATGGCATCCCTTGCCTCCAGCATGTCAACCACACCACACTTGCTGAGGGTGCACTCAATCCCACTGTCCATGTCACCAACAAAGATGTTAGATATTACCACTCCTGGTACCCACCCCTGAGAATGCCACTCGTCACTGGTCGCCACTTGGATACTGAGCCACTGACCGCAAGTCTTTGAGTGCAGCCATCCATCCAACTGCGTCCATGCATCAAATCCATGTCTCTGCAATTTAGAGACAAAGATGTTGTGCAGGACAGCCTCAAATGCCTTGCATAAGTCCAGGTAGATGATGTCAGTTGCTCTTCCCTTATCCACCAATGCTGTAACGCTGTCATAAAAGGCCACCAAATTTGTCAGGCACGATTTGCCCTTGGTGAAGCCATGGTGGCTGTCCCTAACCACCTTCTTATTTTCCATGTGCCTTAGCATAGTTTCCAAGAGGAACTACTCCTGGAATGAAATGGAAATGAAGAGTAAATTCTCTTCCTCTGCCTCTTTCCTCCTTTTTTTTTGTTCTGACCCTTCAGGACAGCAATGAAGCCCATATTTAAGCATGAATATATGCCAGGATCCTGCGGAATCCATGAGTTGTGTATGTGTCTGAGTGCTTGTCTAAAGAACAAGTAATGTAAGCCAGGTTAAAAAAAAAAAACCCAAAGCTGATCTTACCAAAAAATACCCCTAAAAATGATTGATAAATGGCCAACATTTGCAGCCATTCAAATACACATCTTACCAACAGAATGATGGGCTCATAGCTGGCTAGCCAATCTGAACTCATGGCACTGAGACATCTCAGAAACATATCTCACATTTGGAGGCTCTGGTTTGCCCCAATGCTAATAAAACTAAGTAAAATTACATAATAATTTAGACAAAAATGCTGACAATATTTTTCTCCTTCTTGCATTGCTAAAGTTTCTCATTTTGAGATAATTTTTCCAAAGGAAAAGTTGCTTGAAAAAATTATTCTGCTTTGTGTTTCTGAAGGTTTATGGGATCATGAAAGACACGGGATCATTTGGACAAGCAAAAGTATTTCAAGTTTCTTTCATTTTTATTATGAGTATGTTACACAGCTTGTATAAAAAAACCCTTTTTGTGGCTGTGTTCATATCAAATTGATTAGGATTTTCACAGGAACCATCTGTTTTAGCACAATCCTCAGCTCCAAGAAGAAAAAAAAAAAAGAGAATAAAGAAATTAAGTAAGATGTCAGGAATATTCCCTGCCTACTCTGCTAAACAAAGACAAAGTAAGGAATACTCTCTCAAAAGACTTCCAGTGTTCAAAGCTCTAGTTTGACAGACATGGAAGATTCCTAATGAAAGCAGATAAAAACAGTTTTAAGGGGACAATGACAAGCCTAAAGACCAAGGAAAAGAGACAGGGCAAGAAGCAATAGTCTTGGGGTACGTATCTTATGGCAGGACCCTGAGGATGCTTGGTAATAGAGAAAATCTAGACAGATGTTCAGCTGATGGGTGTTGAAGGGTTTTGCCTGTTGGGAAATCTCAGAAAAACAACCAAAAATAACTTTTCTTTTTCATATTCCAAAGTTGGAACTCACAAATCCTAACTCCCGGTCTTACACTCTCCAAAGTCTCACATTACTTTTTGCTCCAGAGTCACATGGGCACAAGAACATAGAAGAAAAAGTAGTAGAAATGGGAGTAATTGAGCAAAAGAGATGTGATCTCTCTCGGCTCATTTGGAGAAACGAATTATTTTAATTGCGAGTCTGACACATCTTTATAGAGCGTATGAAAATATAGGCCTTGAGATTTTTTTTAAGGTTGGCCTACAGGGGTTCATTCAAATCTTTGCTGAACAGCTCACTGAAGCTCTAATTGAAACATTTAATTTGGTACTCCATAAAAATACCTCAAAATACATTTTATCAGAGTACCAGCAAATATTAAATGTTGCTTATTACAAGGAGGGAAAAATGATCCTGTGAAAAATTGATTTTTACTTCAGAGGTGCCAGAAGGAAGCTAATTAACAAAATGCACACTGCATACATGAAGTAAGTCAGTTTTGATTATACAAGGAGATTTTCAGTAGGAAAGGACAGTGTATTTTTTCATTGTTTTTTAATTCTCTTTTAAGTAGCATGTGGGAGTATCTGTACATATCCTACATGTACATAATATTGTGCACTCTTCACATAGCAGTATCCATTTAAAACACAAACAAAGGAATCAAGGACAACCGTACCGTAAATCAAGGACAGATTGAAGAAAACCGAAGCTATATAAAACCTCTCTCTCTTTTTTTTTTTTCTTTTTCTTTTTGTGTGTGTGTAATAAGATGGCTTTTGAAGAAATTCTCAGTTATGTATGACATTTCTGCTGATGAATGCTGGTGTTCACTGGGGCATACTAATAGGGAAAACAAGGAACAATTGAATGTCTTCAAGTAAAATTAGGGTCACTTTAAAGATATGCATAGAGGAGTCTTAGCCACTAATAAATGCAGCCTGTGTAACCTAAGGTTGATAAGATGATGATGCACCATATGTCTGTGAAAGAATCTGCAGAAGGTAAATCCTTCTCCTGCATGAAAATCTCTGGCTGCTTTTCCTCTCTCCTAAAATTGTCACAAAAAGTCAGGTACTGTTTTTCTTTCTCAAACTGCTTTGCAGTTTGCTGTGAGCCCAAAAGAGAAATTCAAATAAGGCATGAATCCTTCAAGGCAGTGGGTCTGTGGGGCAATGTAAGCACACAGGTCACCACTTGAAGGTGGTACACAGGAAAGCCACCATCAAAGCCGTCAAGAAGATATCCTGGAGATGGGTCAGGAGGAATGAATGCAGCTCACTCATCAGCTTACTCCATCAAACCACTTTATTAGCGGTGTTGTTCTGTGACGTGGTGGTGGGTTAACAATTCTTTGGGAAAATATGTTTTCATTCTCTTTTCATTATAGCAAATTATTGGTATTCTTTTTTTTTTTTTAAATTAACAAGTAATTAATGATGTAGAGATGTTTTAATTCTGCTGTTCCATTTATGAAGATTTACTTAATCAAGCGTGAATTACCTATGGGTTTTAACCATTTAAAAGAATAAATAATGTCTGACCAATTGAAGAGGCATTATTCAAGAAAAACAAGAAAGGAACCTCATCCTGAATTTTTTGTTAAAACTCATCAACTTAAGAAGAAGGAAGTCGTAATAGTATATTTTATCAGTACTATAAAACTGCTTCCCTTAAAATAAACCTAGTGAATCTGTCTAAAAGGTGAGTGTAAAAAAAATAAATAAAATTTCCATTCCAAATTGAAAATAACAAGCAAAATGTCAAATTTCCAGAAAATATTGACTTGGGACTATACAATTGGCTTTGTATAAATTGTTAAATAATTTTGATATGGTCAGGAATACTACCGAGTCTTCAAAACTCATACTTTTGTTATTATTGTGTTTGAATTTATCTCAAGTTTTTCTGGTGAGAGCAATGTTTATCCTCTGCTCTAATATAAGAAATAAAATGAAGCAGAAAGAGGTGACTGGGACCAAAAGACATGTAATTAATTCCTGCAATAAAACTTTAACATTAAGAATGATAGATATTTTTTTCTTATTTTTCAATAGTTTCTCTGAGTCAGCAGCAAAGAAGTGAGCCTTAATAGTGTAAATTACTGGGGAAAGTGTAGAAGGCAGGGCATTAGTTAAGTGAAGCTGTTCTGTGAGCAGTGGAATCGTGGAAGAATAGATAGGTAGGTAGGTAGATAGATAGACAGGTAGACAGACAGATAGATAGATAAAGAGGGCTGGGACAAATGAAAATCTAGGGGTTACGTTCTTTGTTAAATATGAAACATATCTGTTACACTGTTGTAAGAAATCCAGTCTTAAAAAGTTGAATGTACTGAAATAGTTCCTAAAATTTAAACAGTAAAAGGAACCAGTAACACCACAATAGCACGAGGCAGGAGAAGAAGTAGAAATAGTCAGACATCTAAAATGCAATGGATGGGGCTATTTTTAACAAAATAAAAGATCATTTAGTGTTGGAGAAGTTGCAGAGAGAAAGAAAAGAAGTACAAGTGCCTGACCCTGGTCAGATCAAACCCTGACCCTGGTCAGATGATACCATCCATTCTTTTGTGCCCAGCTCACGTCAATATAATAGATCAAGATAAAGGCACTTGAGGTTTTAAGACTGCCTTTTTAGAAGTACTTTCACCTTTGAAGGTCTCCAGTATTAAAAGCCATTTCTCTTTATACTGATGAAAATCTTTTACTGTACTCTAGAATTATGAAGTTCCTAAGATGAGTGTAAATCAAAATGATGGAAAGAAGTATCTACTGTAAATGGGAATATTCATAATTATTTTTTCAGTTGATCTCAAGATCCTAAAGTGAGTCTATTTTTATTGGGAAACATTAGCTTCCAAAAAAAATCCATTATCATTTACATTTCTTAGTACAATAAATGAGCAACTTTTAAATGACCTCAGCTTTTCATTTTAAGTTCAGTAATAAAATGATGTGCAGAGGACACTACAGAGAACCAGAGACCACACACAGTAAAAATGTGTGCCTCAGTAAGTCAACATAGCAGCTCTGAAAGAAAGAATAAGTCAAGACTGCTTAAAGGTTTCCTCAAAAAGGAAATCTCACGTTGGTAATATTCAAATATAAAATCATAGAATCAATCATAGAATCACAGAATCATTTAGGCTGGCAGGGACCTTTAAGATCATCAAGTCCAACCATCATCGAGTCCAACTGTCAACCTAACAAGGCCAAAACCAACACTAAACCATGTCCCTAAGCGCCACGTCTACACATTTTTTTTAACACCTCCAGGCATGGGGAATCAGCCACTTCCCTGGACAGCTGTTCCAGTGCTTGACAACCCTTTTGGTAAAGAAATTTTCCTAATATCCAATCTAAACCTCCCCTGGTGCAAGCTGCGGCTGTTTCCTTGATACCTGGGAGAAGAGACAGACGTGGACCTCGTTTTCACTCCATTCAGGTAGTTGTAGAGAGCAATAAGGTCTCCCCTGAACCTTCTCTTCTCCAGACTAAACAACCCCAGTTGCCTCAGCTGCTTCTCATCAGATTTGTGCTCAAGACCCTTCACCATCTTCGTTGCTCTTCTTTGGATGCGCTCCAGCACCTCATTATCTTTTTTTTCTAGTGAAGGGCCCAAAACTGAACACAGCATTTGAGGTGCGGCCTCACCAGTGCTGAATACAGGGGGACAATCACTTCCTTAGTCCTGCTGACCACAGTATTTCTGGTGATATAGAGCTCATTAATGTGGAGTTTTGTAGTAGGAGCTGTCAAAGTGATATTGGATCCCACAGGCAGGGAAATATTTTTCCAGGTTATTCTGATCAAAGCTGTTAATCAAGCTCTTCAGCTGAGAATTCTTATGCTCTTTAAATTAAAACCAATTAAGTTGCTTTTGGTCTGCAGTAAACTGATGGACCATTTGGAACAAAATGGTAGTACACACGTAAGAATAAGAGTTGTGGGAGGTCTACATGGGAGAGAAACAGAAAATTTTGTTTTGCTTCTTTTTTCTGTAGAAGACTGATACAATTCTTAAAATATTTTAAGTACTTTTAAAAACTTTAAAAGGTTGCTCTAGAGAGGAAAGTAACAGTGTTGCCTGTTCATGTTTGGCTATAAGAAAAATAATGAGCTTAAATTGTCACAAGTGAAATATGAGGGAAAACATTCTAAAATGAGTAACATTGGAATAAGCTCATTGAAATACGTGCAATCAGCAATACTGAAGGTTTTTTTAATTGCATTAGAAAAACTATTTCAGGTATAGCTGGCCTTGTCTTTGAAAACCAGAGATGGACAAGATAGATTCTTTATTCTGTTCTGGTCCATGTCTTACAACTTCTTGATAGGACATCTAATGTATTACAAAGTTCCAGGGTAATTTAAGTATACTAATGATCCCTTTCACGAAAGGCATCATTTCTTTAACAATGTTACTCAGTTTTTATTTTTCAAGTGTATTTCTGCTAACACTGATGACAAAGAGATTTGAGAACAACTGAAACTTCTAAGAAGGTCAGCATGTAAAAACATTTTGTTATGATATTGCTTTCTATTATGTCAATTTTTATGTTAAACCACTTAAAATCTGTGGGCAAGCAGTAGGACATTTATAACATTCCGAAGAGCTTCTAATGTTTGTTTTAAAAACCTAGACAAAAACTTCAAGATATGAAAATGTTATTGTACTGGCATTCAATTGCATAGATACCGTACATCATCTTATTACTTACAGATTCATAGATACAAGAGCTGAATGAACAATCTACCAGTCTGTTGGGTTTTTTTTAAAGGCAATATGTTTCTTCCTGGAAAATGCACGTAGGTGTTTCCTTTCATCTAAAAATTGGCAAGTGAAGGTAATTCTGCCCAACTTAACTGTTCCAACTTAATACTTTTAAGTGTTTTTTAAAGAAAGATACAGTTTGAATTTCCTTACTTCAAATTCCAGTTGCTGGACTTTATCATGTTTGGGGTGGGGTTAGTCTCTCCTAACTCAGCCTCCCTAAAAGATATGTGTTTGGTGTTTATGGTTTGTCTAGTTTACCTCTACAGTCAATGGCAGAGAAAGCAAAACTTAGAGACCAGTTTATTCCACCCAAAGATATGTGCCTAAGACAGGCAGGATGAATCGATGTTTGGAGACCCTGTTTCCCACCATGGAATAAAGAAGGGATCTAAATGAGTGGCTTAGGTTGGATACCTAGTTTTACATGTCCAAAGGAAAGTGAGATGCATCCTTCCTTTAATCAGGAATATTGAAGTGCTTCACAGTACTTGGCTTTACTTTTCTGGCCCATGGACTTCTCTTGGTACATTGTTGAATGATGTTCTGTATTTTTACTTCACACTCTGAAGTCTGAACAAAGAATTTTGCTTGGGGGCCTTAACAGTGCTATGGGAGAAGAGATCATAACTTTCTTCTTCCTTCTTCTTATCACCTTGTTTAATATATCTAAGAGCTGTACAAAATATTTTCATGTTAGCATTGCTCCAGCAACTCCTGAAGAGGTGATCATGCACAGCAGCCCTGTGTCATAGGACAGCACAGAACTGGATGGACCTTCTGAAACACTGTCTTCTCACTGAAGCATTGTGTTCTAGCAGAGCTTGTGTCGACTTTATGTAACCTAGCCTATAAAACACTCCTACTTAAAAAAGAGTTGAGTTTTGTTCTCCCGCTGCTGTTAGTTGATTGCTCCATCATTTTTCTATTCTAAAATAAGGCTTCTTAGCATTAGTATCTAACTTCTTTTTCCCTACAACCAGTTTATATCCATTTAGTAGTCTTCTAGCATTGTCCTTTAGTTCAAATAGTTCTTACTTCCCTGGTGATATGAAATAGAGAGAAGTCATAATGACTCTCAGCTATCAATTTGGAATGCAGTGCTAATTACCTCATTTTCTTCCTTGTGACAACTGAAATGGCAAACTTTAATTCTATCATTCCAGTGAGATGCCTCGAGTCAGGTAGAGCCTAGCTTCAGGTCCAAGTGCTCTCACCAATGTATAGTGATATAATACTTGACTAGGTCAGCTGAAAATTTTTGCCTGTTCCATTTTTTTTTTAGTGTTATCATACTCAAACTGGTGACTCAAACATAATTTGTGACTATTATTAAACTGAGGCCTTTGTCATTCTCTATTGATCCCAAAATGATTTGTAGCACAGCAGCTTTTGGTTTTCCTCCTGTTTTCAGTCCTCCCATCTTCAGGATGGTCTAACTGTACCATTTCAATGTATTTTGCATATTATATGTTTGTACCTGCTACACAGGAATGATAAGCTTCCAAATTTCCTTAGCACACTGCTACCTTTTGTGCCAAAGTCTCTAGTGAAAATGTCTAACAAGATTGGGTATTCAACTGGTCCTTCCTGCCCAGGCCCTGAGGGCACCAACAGGCCTGATGTCCCTGCCTGGCCTCTCCCGGGGCCTCTCCACACCCTGCCCAGGTCCCCTGACCCCATTTCAGCCCCCCAGGGCCATCAGTCCCTGCCCCAGCGACACCACAGCAGCACAGGTCCCCACCTCCCCACAGACCTGTCCTGCCCAGTTCCAGGCCTCCAAGCTGGACACACCAGTGGGCCCACAGCCCAGCCTAGACCCAGCTTGGCCCTGTCCCCAGCTCAGTGCCCGATGCCCAGGGCTGGGGCTGCCTTCACTGCCCCCCCAGCTGCCCTGCTCCTGTCTGGGGTGGTGGGACGGTCCCAGTCTGTGAGGTCCTGGTCTGCACCATTGCGGGACCCCCCCATGGACACCAGCCCATGGGAGTCCCCATCCCGTGTGGCATCCTGACACTCCCCGATACCCTCTCTCTAGGCGTGTAATTGCTTTCAGTACAACCATAATGGGCAGTTTCCTACCCACTCATCTCTATTTTAGCTAGTCATTTCTATAAGCATCTTCAAAGGTATGAGTTTTATAATGCAGTTTGCTTTGAAGTTTACTTTGGTATGAAATGGTGTTCCACCTTTCTCTCCTCAGAGAATAAATCCTACAGTTTTACCCTGGCTAGCTATTAACTGTGGAGAAGGAGCTGCTGTAAATGAACTTTCAGGAAGACATCACGACTAAAGCTTCTCATGTCAAAGAGCTGCCAGAATCTTTTCCTGTCAACAAAACAATAAGGAAATATTATGTTAGTCAAAAATATGCTCTTGATGCATTTAACTCCCAAGTCTCTTTGGAAGTGCAGTTCAAAATCGCTGATGTGATTGGCATTTGACAGGCCATTGCTGAACCTTTTGTTATTTCTTGCCACCCTTCTCTTCTGGATTGTACTACTGAGGCTGGTGGGAGCTGAGAGAACTAAGCTCCTTACTATGAAATAACATTTGATACCAGATATCCTGCAAGAATATTCAGGGTTCGTGCATTCCAGGGACTTGGCAGCAATTCTATTTGCACAACTGAAAAAATGCAAGAAGACATGTAAAAGTCAGTGTTGGAGTATTCGCACGTAACAGTTGCTGTTCCAGCCAGAAAATATTCACTGTTTTAAAAGTTGATAAAATAGTTCAGAGACACACAGTTCAATAAGCACTGTCAAGCTAAGTAGAAAAATGACCTGTGAAAGGCCAGCAAATTGGAGTTGGAATAACATGAACATGCTTTCTGCCAGCTTAAAAATTACTTACTATTTCCAATATATTCTCTTATCAGCGTACCTAAAGTAATTCATGGGCCATCAGAAAGTGTTAGGCAGCATAATTTTATTGATAACATTCAAATGAGAGGCGAAAGTGCTTCCAGTGCGAGGTCCATGTCTTGAGATGTTCATACACTAATATATGGGAGGATATTTAATCTGGCTTTAGCCATCTAGAAGTTTTCTTTAAGCAGCTAATCTACTGTAACTATATTTAATGGTGATAGAGCATTCAACAGAGTTTTCTTCCCAATCATATTAAAAATCTATCTTAGCACTCAAGTGAATGTTTTTTGATAACTGTAAAGGGAGCCCAAATAAATAATAGCCTGGGTATCTACACCTTTGTGGGGTAACATTAGGTCAGAAAAATCATGCGCCTTGCCGAATATGATGATGTTTCTTGTTTCCTGTTCTGTGCTGACCCTTTCACCACTATCGCAGTTTATCTGAGAGTATGACGGTGACAGTAGCGTGTGTTTTACGGAAAGGAACATAAAGAATGGCTGAGTTACACAAAATGTATAAATGAAGATATGCAGACCTTTAATAATGCATGACAGAACTGAAATGGGGTGCAAAGCATTTCATTTTTTTGAGAATGACTGATCTTTCCAAAAAATTGCATCGTAAGACAGAAAAATCACAACCCCAAATGATACATTGCAAAGCTTTAGCGATTACAGAATGTTATGGACCGTATACATGATGAACACATTACTGTGTTTGGGACCTCGGTCACCTCAGCCTCAGCAGGCGGTTGCAGTACTAGGGCTATGGTTCAGCAAGGAACTTGAATGAACTGAAACATTTTTCTCTGTACAGCTATGTGATAAAATTAAACATATGCTTTACTATATGTCGTATTGAGGCTTTTAGGCAGACAGTATTTCTGACTCTCAGGACAAGCTAAAATAGCTCATTTTGTCTCTGTCTGTGAGTTCATTCCTGTCTTGTGGTTGGGATATGGGGGCTGCATTTCAACATTACTTTGCAGTGTGTGTTCTTAGTACATTATGGGAAGTCATAAGCACTGTGGGAATATTAAAATTAAATAATAGAAAAGGAAGGAAGTGCAGATTACACTTCAATTTCTCCAAGAAGAATTGGGACCATCCTCATTCACAGGTTTTTCCTGTTTGATGTGAAGGTTAAATATTTATAAATATTATGGGCATACTTCGGTCACCTAGATAGATATGGGATGGATCTGGAGCCTTTAAAGATATTTGCTTCTCTGTCAGCTATGTGTGGGCCTTGGACACTTGCTCTAGGAGATGTGATTCATTAACAATAAAGGAAAGTGTGTGCTGCATGGCTGATTCAGGCAGAATACATCAGCCTGAATTCTGTTTGAATTTGTTTCTTTGTCTTTTTTTCCTATGCCCAACAATCCCACAATTTTCTCCTGAAATATCATTGAAAAGCTTCATTTTGAAAAAAAAAAAACCCACAAACAAAACCAACGTCATTCCTAAGGCTTGACTGCATTACATTTATAGTTTGACTGACTTTCTATTGTCCAGGTTAACAGGGAGCTGAGAGAGATATACACTGGTCAGTGGGAAAGCCAGGTCGCATTGGTTATAGGAGCTGAACTCTATAGCTGAGTTATGCAGGCAACCTGACCACTGGAGCACAGAGAGCACAGTGCAGAGAAACAGAAATGCCTCCACAAGAATCAAATCAGGCACAGAAGGGCAGCACTGAGCTATAGCTGGTAAACTCCTCGACTTCAGTGCAATACATACCCGATTACTTCGGTGTCTCTGTACATGGGCTCCCTATCATTTCCTGTATAGAAAAGTTCACTAAATCTACACAGAACCACCTCAGTGCAAACTCCATGCTGCAGAAAATCAGACTTACACTTTTTGGGCTGAAGGTGGACCTGGAAGCAGGATAGCCAAATTTCTGCAATGCTGTACCTGAACAGTGCATGATCTTGCAGGTCAAACATATATAGAGCTAGCTCCAATGTTTCTCTGTAATATAAACAATAAACTCTGCTGGTATTCCTCTCAGGTTTATGTAGCTGCCTACTGAGCTGCCTACTGCTAAGAAAATTGCCTTGCTCGTTGTTCTGACAATGCAGCCAGTTGAATTCCATTTTACAGATATTTCCCATCCTAGATTGCTAATAGACAGGTACAGAAGCTATTTCAAAGACACCAAAGACATGTCATCCACTCCAAAAAGACTTTAGATTCACAAGTGACCGTTATGTCACTGACGAACGCTTTTAAAATGTTTAGTCTAATCTCTTTCGCTTGGAACTGCAGCGAAACACCAGGAAAAAAATCTTCTCAAGCAAAACTGGACACTTCTAGAATTTGTGCAAGACAGGTATAGGTTTGCTTTCTCTTCTTCTGAGCAGAAAGATAACACTTTACTTCAGAAGAAAAGAGTCTGAGCTGTGGATGACAATTAGCATTGTGTCAGATTATTTGTCAGAAGGCAGGAGAGGTGCTCCAAGTAAAGGACCCCATTCTGACATCACAAGATCATAGAATCATAGAATTGTCGAGGTTGGAAGGGACCTTGAAGGTCATCAAGTCCAACCATCAACCTAACACTGCCAAAACCACCATTAAACCATGTCCCTAAACACAACGTCTACCCATCTTTTAAGTACCTCCAGGGATGAAGACTCCACCACTTCCCTAGGCAGCCTGTTCCAATGCTTAACCCTTTCTGTGAAGCACTTTTTCCTAACATCCATCCTAAACCTACCCTGGTGTAACTT
>RSEF01000002.1:25094972-25181088 GCA_003993805.1 Himantopus leucocephalus
TGGGCACACTGCCGGCTCATATTCAGCTGGCTGTTGACCAGCATTCCCAGGTCCTTTTCCTCTGGGCAACTTTCCAGCTATTCCTCCCCAAACCTGTAACACTGCATGGGGTTGTTATGACCCAAATGCAGGACCCGGCACCTGGCCTTCTTGAACGTCATACCATTGGCCTTGGCCCATCAATCCAACCTTCCCAGATCTCTCTGTAGAGCCTTCCTACCCTCAAGCAGATCAACGCTTCCACCTAACTTAGTGTCGTCTGCAAACTTACTGAGGGTGTACTCGATCCCCTTGTCCAGGTCATGGATAAAGATATTAAAGAGAACCAACCCCTGTACTGAGCCCTGGGGAACCCACCTCATGAGTCACTGCCAATTGGATTTAGCTCCATTCACCACCACTATTTGGGCATGGCCATCCAGCCAGTTTTTCACCCAGTGAAGAGTACACCCATCCAAGCCATAGTTTCTCTAGGAGAATGCTGTGGGAAACTGTGTTGAGGGCTCTACTGAAGTCCAAGTAAACAACATCCACAACCTTTCCCTCATCCACTAACGGGTCACCTTGTGAAGGAGGTCAGGTTGGTCAAGCAGGACCTGCCTTTCATAAACCCATGCTGACTGGGCCTGATCACCTGGTTGTCCTACATGTGCTGCGTAATGACACTCAGGGTGGTCTGCTCCATAAGCTTCCCTAGCACCGAGGTCAGACTGACAGGTTTGTAGTTCCCCAGATCCTCCTTTTGGCTCTTCTTCTAGATAGCTATCCCATTTTCTAACCTCCAGTCAACTGGGACCTCCCCAGTTAGCCAGGACTGCTGATAAATGATGGAAATTGGCTTGGTGAGCACTTCTGCCAGCTCCTTCAGTACCCTTGGGTGGATCCCATCTGGCCCCATAGAATCGCATATGTCTAGGTGCTGTAGCAAGTCACTCACCATTTCTCCATGGGATATGGGGGCTTCATTCTGCACCCTGTCTGCTAGCCCAGGGGGCTGGGTACTTGGGGAACAACTGGTCTTACTGTTAAAGATTGAGGTAAAGAAGGCATTAAGTACCTTTTCCCCATCCTTGGTCACTATGTTTCCCCTTGCATCCAATAAAGGATGGAGATTCTCCTTAGCCCTCCTTTTGTTGTTAATGTATTTACAGAAACTTTTTCTATTGTCTTTTACTGCAGTAGCCAGATTAAGTTCTAGTTGGGCTTTGGCCCTTCTAATTTTCTCCCTGCATCTTTGTAGTACTCATGAGTGGCCTGCCGTTTCTTCCAAAGGCCAAAAATTCTCCTTTTTTCCCTGAGTTCCAGCTAAAGCTCTCTGTTCAGCCAGGCTGGTCTTTTCCCCTGACGGCTCATTTTTAAGCACATGAGGACAGCCTGCTCCTGCACCTTTAAGACTTCCTTCTTGAAAAACGTCCAGCCTTCCTGGACTCCTTTGTCCTGAGGACTGCCTCCCAAGAGACTTTGTCAACAAGGCTCCTGAAAAGACCAAAGTCTACCCTCCAGAAGTCCAAAGAAGCAGTTCTGCTGACCCCCCTCCTTGCTTCTCCACAAATCGAAAACTCTGTCATTTCATGATCACTGTGCCCAATACGGCCTCCAACTTTCACGTCCCCTGCAAGTCCTTCTCTGTTTACAAACAACAGATCCAGCAGGGCACCTTCCCTAGTCGGCTCACTCACCAGCTGTGTCAGGAAGTTATCCTCAACACACTCTAGGAACTTCCTAGACTGTTCCCTCTGCTGTATTGTATTCCCAACAGGTACCTGGTAAGTTGAAGTACCCCACAAGGACAAGGGCTCACGATCTTGAGGCTTCTCCCAGCTGTTTATAGAATATTTCATCTGCCTCTTCATCCTGGTTGGGCTGTCTATAACAGACTCCTACCATGATATCTGCCTTTTTGGCCCTCCCCCCGATTCTTACCCATAGACACTCAACCCTATTTTCACCATCATTTAGTTCCAGACATGCATAACACTCCCTGACATATGGGGCCACCCCACCACCTCTCCTTGCTTGCCTATCCTTCCTGAAAAGCCTATAGCCATTCATTGTAGCACTCCAGTCATTTGAGTCATCCCACCACGTTTCTGTGACAGTGACTACATCATAGTTTTCCTGCTGCACAACGACTTCCAACTCCTCCTGTTTGTTGCCCACACTACGTGTATTAGTGTACAAGCATTTCAGTTGGGCTATTGATCCCACCTCCTTTCTACTGAGAGAAGCCCTAATTCTTGCCTGGCCATTTCCAGGCATGGCCAAAATTTCTAACCCATCAATGGCCCTCCCATCTCTGCTGCTGTGTGAATCTCCATCCCCTACCCTCATTGGGTCAGCAGACCGAGAGACCTCACGAGCATCCCGTTTTACAGACATCCCAGCCTTACATCCATGCAGCCCAGTCATCCACCAAGAGCTTCATCTGTGTGAGGGACTACTGCTTGCAGGGTCTTCATTGCTTGGAAGGGAATAGATTCTGCAGTATCCAGTAAACTTGTCTAGTATGCTGAAATCACATAATAGCTTGACTTCTACCTGTGAGCTTCAATGATGTTCCAGCTCCTTTCTGAATGGCAGGTAAGTAAGAGAGAAGTCGCTATTCACAGAAGTCCTCCTTTATAATGCAAAATGTTTCTTGCGTGCATATACATATAGACCGGGTACAATCTGATTCTTTGTTGTTTGAGATGAACCCACTTCAATGCTTTACATGCAGATTGTTCTCCTGTAGATTGCCTTGCTGACCAGAATAAGAAGGTTCATCTTTGTATTCGAAATATGTTGGAATTGTCGAAGCAGGACTATTTGTCTTTTCATTTTAGTTTTAAAATCTATAAGGAATGGACAATCACGAATGGATAAATAAGTATTGATCCAGATTTTCAGTCTAAATTTAAACCTTTGTTTAGATTTACAAACAATCAGGTAAACTTTGAGCTTTCTTTTCTCTTATTGCATGCCCTCAGTTTTTCTTGTTATAGAAAGGGAAAATGTGTTGAAATAAATCAAGAAAGGCCACCCAATAAATAAAACGTGATAGTCTGGGCAGACATTTTGCATTGCATTGGCCCAAATGTGTCCTTAAGAACCAGTTTTCTCAAAGAGTTCAGTTAGGATTGAGTAGGCATCTGACCTATTGGATGGCACACGAACTTAATCAGTAAGAAAAAACCACAATCTAAAAAAACCCCTGTATAAATAAAACCTTTAATCCTTCTGAGGTAAAACAAAGAGAGGGAGCAAATTATCTGTCAAAAAACAGCTGGCACAATAAATCAAAAAAGGTCTCTCACTGACACTAGTCAAATCTCCATAGGGGAAAGAATGCCATGCAACTCTGTGTCAAAACAACAGAGTACGTTTTGGTGCATGAAAACTGATGTGATGGAAGCTCAACAAATCCATCTATACTGGGTGATGGTTATTAATAGGAAAAAAAAAAAAGGAAAAAACTAAAGATACCCAGGACCTTTCCAGTTTCCAGACATGTCCAAGTCAATTTGTGGTCCTTGTGACACTGAACCCTTCCCAGAGCCATTTGCAGTCCTTCCCAGTTCTTCAGGGAAGAGGGATAGTTTGTTCATCAACCAGTTCAGCACAGTCTGGTGTATCACCAATAACTATGGTGCTTACCATATCTCTAACACTAATACTATCATGGCTGGCTTCTCTTTGAGGAGCAGAACGTGCTAATATGTATAATAACTTTAACTCTGGTACTGCTTTCTTCCTGGGGGCTTACCCTTCACCCCGATCTAAAACAGGTGAGGAGTATCACCTTCTAGAATGCCCCTCCCTCTACAGGCTGTAGAGAAAACTCAAAAGATTTTGTGCAGCTAAAATTTGATCATGTGAATGCTACCCTACATGGCAAAGTAAAGCAGCGTGACGATTTACTTTCTTAAAGGTAAGCATGTCCTGAACTGCTTTACTTATAGCCAGCTGCTTTGGCTAGCAGTGCAAGTCATTCAGCTGGTGTTCATCAGGAGAGGTTCAGTGATACTGATAATGCCATTAAAACACATAAAACAATGACAGCATAATGAGGCCTATGTTTTAGCATGGAAATAAAAATGACCATGACCACAGAAAGTAATGTGAAGATACAGCTTTATCTTGCTGTCAACATAATCACAGAAAATCATTCACAAATATGGCTTGATCTTACTGTCATTGAAATTGTGGCAAAAGACCCAATAACTTGCCTCACTGGTAGACTGGAACTATAAATCCTCTTTGGTCTCAGCTCTTAAATATTCCTCTTGTCTAGATGTTGTTCGGTTTCCTATAATTTCTATTGGAAATATCACTGTTAAAGTCATACATGTGGTTGAACATAATTTGCAAAGAGCTTAAAGACTTTAGATGCATTTTAAAATGAACTTTTGAAGCACAATATTTGTTAATATCTTCACCTCCTGTTCATAAATATTTTTATCAGTTTTATCCCCTTGCAGCTTTTTAATTGTTTAAAGAACATAAAACTTGACATTTTCTATTAGAAAAAAAGAAGCAGTTCTTTCATAACATAACATAACATAACATAACATAACATAACATAACATAATTTTATTGTTGGTATTTTTAACATAAAAGGATAGATCGAAATATTTTTAAAATTGTTACAATCTTCAATTAGAGTAACCAACTTTTATATTTCTTTAGTTTTCTGTTCTCTGCATGTCTTTTATTATCACAGAATCACAGAATGGTCAGGGTTGGAAGGGACCTCTGGAGATCATCTAGTCCAACCCCCCTGCCAGAGCAGGGTCACCTACAGCAGGTTGCACAGGATGGTGTCCAGGCGGGTTTTGAATGTCTCCAGAGTGGGAGACTCCACAACCTCTCTGGGCAGCCTGTTCCAGTGCTCTGCCACCCTCAAAGTAAAGAAGTCCCTCCATGTTAAGATGGCACTTCCTATGTTCAAGTTTGTGCCCATTACCTCTTGTCCTGTCACTGAGCACCACTGAAAAAAGACTGTTCCCATCTCCCTGGCACCCTCCCTTTAAGTATTTATAAGTATTGATAAGATCCCCCCTCAGTCTTCTTTTTCTAGACTGAAAAGACCGAAGTGCCTCAGCGTTAGATATTATAAATTTTATATCTATAAGTTATAATTTATATAATTATATAACTTTATATCTATAAACATTATATCTATACTTCTAACTTAAAGTACTTCTCCTCTTAACAAGAGGAAAAATCCTGTCCATATCTTTATTAGAATTAAGTCTTTATATACTGTCATTTATGAAGGAACCTTGTCATGTGCCTAAATTTCAATGTGTGAGTAGGAAGTTAGATTACTTTCACATATACAACATTGGTTCATAATTTCAGGCTAAAACAGCCTTAGAAGTGTTACTCACAGTTCAAGTAAATGATCTTAATTAATTGGTTTGAAAAAAAGATGTTACAACGTGGAGCAGTGAGGGATTTGAGTAAGGAGAAAGGTGAGAGGGTCAATATCTCTTTTTTGGGGCAGAGAGAAGTAGTTATCGCTCCCGCAAATAAGCGGTGAAATACAAGATAATTGCGGTGTGGTAGAAGACCAGTGCCACTTACTGATTATATGACATTTAATATTCAGAGGTGTTGTGTACTTTACTTCCCAAGTATGTCTTACAAGGATATTTTATGGGCTCTCTTTAGAATTAGGAATGAGAAATTGCAGATGCAGTAGTGTAAAATGTTCTCATATGAATAACTTTGTTACTGGTAGCAAGGCCATCACTAAAAAAATGGAAAATAATAATACACACTATATATAAATACTTTGCAGCAATTATGCATAGCTACATTTTACTGGCATCCACATTATTCATATTCCCACATTATATCCCACAGTTTAGCACAATTACACATTATTTTATCACTGATTTAGAACAGCTTATTCTTCCCATGGTTTCAAAAGAAAGCGGGAGATGCTAGGGAAAGTTCACATATGTAGATATGAGAGGGAGAAGCTACAAAGATTTTTCATTCTACAAAAGTATCTCCAGAAGCTACTGGAACACACATCTTTGATACTGTCCTGTCTACTTGTTCTATGAAGTGTATGGAAAACTCTGTAATATTTGTCTGTGAAACATCATGTCCCTCAGCTAAGGGACTTGTTTCTTAGCAGAACTGTGCTCACTGGGTTTGTCTCCAGAGATTTGAATGCTGATGAACAAGCTCCTCTAGGCAGTCTGAAAAGACTATGAACAGACCTCTGTAAAGCAGCTGTGAAAATAGACTCAAAGGGAAAAAAGAAAAAAAAAACCTTTCCAAAGGTCATGGCATTCTATGGTGGAATCAGTGAGCCACAGAAAATAACTCCTATCCAAGAACAGAGCAAGCAGAACACTTTGAACAACCCTGGGAGATACTGTATAGGAAAACAGTAAAATATATAGCATTGCCTGATACTATTAGACATAGATGATGTGATTAAAGCGAGAATAAAAGACAGAACTCCCTCAGGAATTGTTCTTGAAGTTATATCATTCCTTTATTCCCTTTGCTCCTTAGGTGAAGTGAGAGAAAATAATAATTCATAGAAACTCCAGATTATTTTTTTTTTGCTTGCTGGGAGATAGTAAGAATTAAAAAAACTTTTTTTGTTCATATGATGTTATAGAAAGCGTTTTATTAAGTGTTTTAGCAAAAATAAATTTATTACTTCTAGTATCCTGCAGATCCTTTTTCTGAAATTCTCAGCTAACAAGTCCCCATCCTGCATTTAAATACTGTGTAAAGAAGCGGGATACTATCACCTGTTTCAATGCAACAAACAGTTCTTTTCAATAGTTCTTTAAATTACAAATATACAGGGCAGGTGGAGGATTTGAACTATTGATATACCTAAAACTTAATGTTGTGACTAACTGACAAACTGCAACATATTCACAGGATTTAGTAAGAAACTGTTAAGGTTCTTGCCTCTGCTGGTCTCAGAAACATAGTTTTTTGCACAAGAAAAATACAGTATTACTTAGTGCTGTTTGACAAAAAATCCCTGGATGGTGTAAATGGCATTGCTATCTTCCCTTTAGTAAGCCAATTTGCACGAAATGAAAATATTTGCTCTTTCAGATGTCCCTCACAGTAGCAACTATCAATCTTGTGATTGATGTGATTATGCATAATTTTGAATGTAGTCTATCAGACCCTGAGAAAATTATGCTTTTTGCATTTTCCAGGGGTAAATCCAAACTAGTAAATCTTTGCAGATGAAAAGATTTCTGATTATTATTTTACTGACAAATGCACATTTTTGCATTAAAAGTAATTATTTAATTTGCAAGGAAGGTCTAATGACCACCCCAGATTCTAAGGTATTTTCCAACAATATTTGTTTAAGAAGAATGAACATTTCTCATTTATTTAAAAAAGATCGTGCATCGTTACCAATTTCTCAACAGATGTTTTTATGGGATAGTTTTCCTTAGATAGCTATTTATGTAACTTATAGTTTACTTTTACATAGGTGGTTAATAAAAAACACATTCACAACTATTGTGGAAAGAGACAAACAATATTTGAGGTATCCAGACAACTTTGCAGTGATCATTATAAGTAACACAACTAAGCATTCAGCTGACTTCTTACAAATGCTGATGAAGGATTGGCCTAATTTTTTTTTTACTTTTGTCTCAAGTTTAAAAATTTTATAATAATTTTTGCCTTGAATACATTAGATATACTCTTGATTTGTAATAATATTTGATACATCGGAATCTTTCTCTACTTTCTTAGGCATTTTTAGAAAGATATCTTCAAATCCAGCAATCTTTCAGAATTTAATCTGCTTAAGACCTTTGTTCACCTCTTGCACTAAATATAGAATTTTGACAGTTTGACATGTTTTATATACTAGTTCTTGGGCTTTATTTTCATTATGTATGTATTTGGTAGCTAATGAGCTGCTGAGCTGTAGACATCTTGCTTCATAGCCCTAAGGACTAGACTTTGATTTTACAAAACTCTGTATCTCATGGGCTTCTGGTGGCATTTGTGTCCAGCTCAAAGCAAAGATTAAGGAGCAGTAGAACAATTTGCTTTCTGGTTGTTTCTGTCACTCTTCACTGATCAAATACTGTGTGAGACTTGTTAGCCTAACTTTTAGATTGCTAAACTTAACAAATATGAATCCTCTTGGCTATGATATTCAGCACACAATAATACTGAAATGGTATAGAGATCCATGAGATGTATCACCTAACATCATGATTTAGTTGGTTAGTCTATGTTTTGGTTATGGATTTTGATAAAAGCATATATTTATTGATTTTAGAGGGATGAGTTTGTTCCCATAAATGAGTTTATTGAAGATAAGAGGTATTAATGCCTTCAAAACCTTATTCATATATCTCATATTGCAACACAGAAATCTTTCACATTTCTGTATTTTCATGCCAGATCTGTTGGCTGTCTGAAAAGATCCTGAAAAAAATTTGCATAGCACTTTATGATAGAATTATTTTTTCTAACCTAGAGTCTGACTAAGGGCACACACATGTGGAACTGCCTGATGTGTTTTCACACTCAACAGAGAGGACTTGCAGAGGTTTCTAGGTATATCGGGAGACTTCTCATTTGGTTATAAACCTGTTGGCTGGAAAGTTCCATTCCTGATAGTGTTAAACAGCAAAACGGCAATACTTGTTGCTGAACTGGCTTTATTGTGATCAGGGAAGTATTTAACAAATGAAAGTTGAATATCTGCTTTGTCAAAGAAACTGGCAACACACATTCTCACTACCGGAATACTCCAGTCTTTCATTAATTTCTCTCTATATTTATGCCTTTGATGGCCCTTCCATCTTTTCCACACTTTCATGTATGTCACAAATGGATACATTCTCTACCAACATCTGAAATTTCTAGAACTGGAGACTGGTACCAAACATCAGAAGTACGTCATTGATGTTCCAACTAGGGTTGCTGAGACATCTTTCAGATTTGTCTCAATATAACCCAGAATGGCAAAAGTATGAAAATTATAGGTACTGGGAGAAAAAATTATCCTGACATTTATTCAGATAGTGCAAATGTAGTTTTTGGGTGATGTTTTGTTCATGATTACTCTTGTTTTATCTAGGTAGGTAGAAATAGATGCACTTGACATGGTATTGTGTCTGAATTTCAACTCTTATTCTCTGCAGAATAGTACAAACTATTTTCCTTGTTTCAGAAATGCAACATTAATAGAAGTTTAAGCAGCTCAGCCGCTCATCTAGTTATAGTTGTGCTGAACAAAACTGGATGAATGACTAAAAACTGAAACTTGACCCCTAGGAGTAATTTCTCTGAGAAAAAGACGTGGGTGTGTACACATGGAATTCTAACATAGATTTTTCCCGTGCTGAAAGCACTTAGAACTGCTTGGAAGCAGTACAAAGTAGAGACAATTTGCTAAAGATAATGGAAACAATGCAGATGATGGTCACGTATTATAAACACCTAAAAAAGAAGGAAAGCATTTTTACTGTGACCTCTTCCACTCTCATCTAGTAGCATTATTGGCATCACTAATTGTCTAATATTAATTGTAAAAGACTTAGTAATGAAATTTTCTATGTTTGCGCAAAGTAATCTGTGCTGATTTGTTACCCATGGGGGACACTGTTTCCTTTTCCAAACAAATGCACAAGTTTCCCTGCTGCGTTGAAGAAGTTTCATTTTCTTTCTCTTTTTTAAATTTTCTACTGTCAATTATTTTCAAGGTTAATGAACTGGAAATTAGTTTGTCTTTGCAATTCCCAGAATCTAATGTTGGTGGAATCTCCTGTTATGTGAAATATTGTGGCAAAGTATAGGTAAAATAGTGGCAATGAGTGAAAAACACATAGAGCATTTCTGCATGTGTGGTGTTCTAATGTTAGACATTGTTAAAGGCATTGATTAATACACTTGCAGTTTGTAATTACTTTCTTTCTCCAGTAAGACTGTTTTAACGGCAGTAATAGCACAGAACACTGTGGTTAATTGTGTGTGTTACGGCTTCTAAAATTGTGTGCGCGATTCATTTGGAGGTCTTGCAATGTACATGCACAAGTCAGATAAATTTAAAATAAGGGCCTCTTATTAATAATGATTTTTTGACACTTGGCATAGTCTTTTGTGTTGTGTGAAAAAATAGACACACAGCTGTTAATTGACAAGGTAAGTAATAATCCTTTGATTACAGTAGCTAAGGGCTGTCCTTTAATGGATTTTACTTGTCACTTTTAATTCTTTTTAATCTTTGTCTGCGTTTCATTATAACGGCTTTATCATTCTGGTGGCCCTCCTGTCGTTATTCTGATTGAGTTAATGGGTTGTCGTCATACCATGGAGCTCCAGTATAAAATATAATAGTGCTATATTTATAGTCTTTAGGGACATTTTTAAGATGATTGCTTTGCCAATCAGCTTTTCTGGTTTTACATAGTACATTATTGTAAATGGAGTAGTGTATTTTGCTTCCTCTTGCCCAGTAGGTACTCTGAGCAAAGCTTCTGTCTTAATCTTCCATGACTTAATCTACCTAGAAAATTCAACAGCCAGTTGCAGAGGGAGCTGGAAAAGGTCTGTTATAATTTTCTGTCCTGCTCTTCAGCTGCGATTTTGACTTTCCGTTTAAAAGCTACATGCCTGCACTGCAGTTTTCCTAACAGATGATACAGGTACTTGAATTTTATTTAAAAACTTACCTGAGGTCTCATAATGCAGCTATTAAAGTGGATTTGTTATTGTCTTGTGTTCTCAAAGACAGCTGTACAGCTGAAGGATGTATGATATTTAGGCCTTTATACTTATTTACTTATCTTTGGAAAAACTAGTGTTAAAGGTACTGTATTTTTTCCACATGTTATTGAGGAGTCTGATAAATTGCTAATAATTTAAAAGATAATACCATTTAATGGAAGGAAACCTTGTTAAATAATTGTGGAACATACATCAGGCAGCTCCTGATTACTTTTTCAATTATATTCTTTTTAAAATGATACTGGTTGCACATAGAATAATGCTTTAGTGGACAAACGTATTTGTCTTTTTAGGTTGAAGCTGTGTACTATACAATAAATGATTATACAGAATCTGTTAACACAGTATTGATGATCATATGTGTGATATAAGTCCAGCTGTGATACCGAGCCATGTTGTTGGTATTGAACTATATAATACTCTGCTGCAGAACAGAAGTCATAATTATAATAGGCAACATTTTATGATATGTTCTCAGAAAATTTCCTAGACCATGACTTACAGGTTTATAACAATGAGTTAACCCTGCTTATGAGCTAGGAAATTAGGAAGATATGTGGAAAATAGATACCTAAATTAATACATTTTTATTTTTGAAATAATTTGAGTGTAACAATTTTTCTCCCTTTTCTGTAGAGATTCTGTAGAGACAGGGTGCAGCTTTCAAAGAACATTGTTACTTATATTTATTGTCTAAAAATTGTTGATAAAGAAGCAGAAATATGCTGATAATGTAATATATCAGTAGGTAAGGTTTTCAGGACTGTAAATGGAAATGCAGAGGATTTTTTTAAACTGTCTTCTGTAAAGAAAAAAATATCTGTTATATTTGGGGTAGTCTGAGTTGGTAGTGTTAAACAGCACTTTCTCGAAGAGGGCTAGTTATATACTTTGTGTTACTTAAATCTATTATGATGTTAAGTAGTGCAGAAAAAAAATGCTGTGTCTGCTGATACGTATATGTTCATACGTACATGTATGTTTGCTGACGCTCACTGTTCTTGCAATTAACTGTTTAATCAGCGGGGGGGGGGGAATTAAATATTTGTTTTATTTTAGTCAATGAAACTTTTCTTTGAGACACACTTTCATATGCTACATTATTAGCAGACCTTCAGCATGTAACAGATAGCTGACCGTGACCTTTGTTGTTTCCAGTTCCATTGTATTAAATTGCGGATGTTAGGGCATGGTGAGTGTGCTGCTGCTGCAAAAGAATGGTATTTTGTTGAAGCTCCAGTTGCAACTATATTTTAATGTTCCAATCAGAGATAGAGGCTCCAGAACAAAAACCTCTATGATTTTCTCCTGGAACCACCAGAGAACATCCTTTGGGCTGTCTAGCTTTTATATAACTACTATTATTATTTGCATGGCTATAGTGCCCAGGAACCCCAGCTGTGAAGGAACCCCACCTGAGTCCTCCTATACTGTTTCTGCATACGGACAATCCAGTATGAAATCTTTACAATACAAACAAAGCTCATTTTACAAGTTCTGTCCCATGCAAATCATTGAGTTTTTTTGATAGTAGATACCTGTGCACTTGTTGACAACCTTTCAAATACGAGTATTTTCCAAACACCATACTTAGTGCTCAAGCTCTTGTCATCTGCTTTCCCTTTTTGGGTAGCTACAGCAAAATGGCTCACATCAGCATTAGTATATTGCACAGAAGTCCATATAACGACAGTCTGAGGAATGGAGAGATTTTACTGGTTCATGGGCATTACTATTGTAATTTTTAATGATTTCTAGTATTGTACCTACTGTCTAAGCTGTTTTGCAATCCCAATATGTCATCAGTTATGTAGATTACTGCTTGACTTGGGTGGAAGCAGCCTCTCCTCTTTCCTATACTTAGTTCAGCATAATCGTCTTTATAGCTTGCTTAAAGATCCGTGCATAGATCTATATTGATTCATATTTCTTTCTATCCTCTATGAATTTGCATTTGTGGATGTTGCCAAACAAACTCAGCAAATTTATTACGGTATTCTTCTAGCCTGAGTTAAAGGATAGGCAAGAGCAGATGATGGTTTCATGTGGAACCTATTAAAATACAGTGGTCATAGAACTATAAACATTTACCAGAAACCTACAAGGAAATAAAATGACTCCTAGAAATGTTTTAGTGTAGATTTACTCCACTGAGCTGAATCAGCAGAGAAAAATTCATAAATTTAGAAGTGTTTTATGAAGGATCCATTCACTCTCAAGAGGTCTGCTGGACTACCCTTATTCCGTATCTATAAATGAGCGCTGGTTGACAGATGTAAATGAGTGATGAAATGCAAAAGACACATGAAAGACAGAACAGACATTTAGAAGATACTGGGGAGAGAAATGGAAGCAAAAATTTACAGCAGGGAGGAAGGAGAAAAAAGGAGAGTGACTAACTAAAAGAACTTAGAAGAAGTAATAAGAGAGAATATATGCAAGTTGAAAACAGCAGGATTTTAAATTCAGCTTAGACTGATGATATTTAATGCCCTAAGTCTCTAGATATCCCAGCAATAGTTGGGCTTATCTTTTTCATCTCTCTTTGCTTCAGCACTGTACTATGGGTTATAATTAAAGCTGGTCTAAGATATCAACAAAATTGAATAAATTATTCATTGAGAACCAGCAACATTTTCTAAATAATGTTTTCAACGAATAATATTCAACTAAAAATAGGTACAATATACACAGTATTCTGTGCACACCCAGAATTGGTCCTTGCCCCACATTTTATTATAACTAGTAGATTAATTTATTTTCTTTTTAGGGGAGGAAAGCAAGAAATGCTGCTTTTCTTTCTAACCTCACAAAATAGGATATATGAGTGCATTTCACTGTTACAATTGTAAAGCTTATTTTGGCATAGTATTCTCTAAGTAAAAATTAATTAGTCTCTTCACTGGAACTTAGTGGTGGCCTAGACATCGGTGATAATAATATGATTATGCTCAGAAGAGGAAAATAAAGATAGTTCCAACCAGCTAGATGTATGTTTAATGCTTCAGAAAAGCTAATGTCCAAAACCTAAAGAAAATTAAGAGAAAATTCTGACTAACAGCAAAAAGGTACACAAAAAATTTTGAATGGAAGTGTGTATGAGAAAGCATTTATGGAACAGACAGAAAGCTGCATTGCTTTCTGTCAGGACAGAAGGACATCTTTTTCTAAATGTACATTGCATCTCAGTGGCAATTAAAAGGACAGCAATTGTCAGTGAAAAGCAATGGCAAGAAAGTGGAAGAAAGGGTATGTAAAAATTAACCAATAAACATGGGAGTATAAAATACAGAGTATTTAAAGGAAGATTAAAAAAAACAGGGTAAAAGGCGGTCTGTTGATCTAAGGCCTATGAGCTTCAAAAAATACATTATGAATGAAATAGGTTTTGTTAAAGTTCTGTATTCTGTAAGTATCAAAAATCAATTTTGAATACATTTGAAGTTTTTATATATATATATAAAAAATGATGCAGAGAAGCCAAATAAAATCAACACATATTTGCCTTAAATATGATGAGCATGAAGTTAAGGGAAGTGAGATGAGAAAGTGCTATCTGTTCTGTTATCAGTCATTAATTTAAATACTAAACAGTAATCTACAAAAAAATGTGTCTTTTTTAAACCACCAAGCCTAGCCCATTTATTGCTAAAAGTCTTCTGTCTTAGCTGGACCTATGAAATATTTAAATAAGTGTTGGGTGATGAGGGATATTCCAGAAAGCTGAGGAGTACTGATACAATGTCAGTATTCAACAAGGCTGGTAGGATATTCCACAAAACCCTAATCCAACTTCACTTCTGAGCAAAATAATGTAAAAGCCACTGTGGGAAGAGCAGTACCAAGACATGGCAAGAACTAAAACATCTGCCCCACAGATGTTCTTCTCCTTTTTCTTGTTCAAGCACTACCTTGCCCTGCTTATCTTACTACTACAGATCAGCAGCCCTTCTTTGCGGTTGCCAGTGCAGAGGAAGGAGGGCTGGTGGGACATATTTTTCTCGTGGTGCTCCTATCAATATGATGCTTGTGGTGGGAACGCATCTCGCTTCCCTTACTACAGTTTTGGTTAGAGCAAACAATAAATTTGATAAAGTGGCTTAGGTAATCAAATTTTTATCAAGATTATTTTCAACAAAGCATTTCTTAATGGCAATTTTTTATATGTGTGTACATGGAAAATATACAAAGGAAAAACATTATCTGTTCTTTATTGATAGTTTTCTCACTTTAATCCTAAAAAAAACCCCACATTTTTCTTTACCACATAGGCATGGAAACTGATGTTAGAGCTATTTTTCATTTCTGAACCCTCAGTGTCATGCAGCTGAGACATATTAAGTCATGTTTCATAGTATATTCTAATAAATTAGAAGTGTTCAAAATAGAAAAAAAAATGGTAAATGGATTCAGACTGTCCCACTTCCTCTGTTACCTAATAAGTTGGACCTGTTGTACTTAGTTTTACATTAACATTTATACTTTACATTACACAAACATGTTGGTTAGTTTTACTTTAAATCATAGAATCATAGGATCATCTAGGTTGGAAGGAACCTTTAAGATCATTGAGTCCAACCATCAACCTAACACTGCCAAAAGCCACCACTAAACCATGTTGCTAAACACCACATCTACCCGTATTGCCAGGGATGGCAACTCCACCACTTCCCTGGGCCTGTTCCAATGTTTTATAACCCTTTCAGTGAAAATTTTTTCCTAATATCCATCCTAAACCTACCCTGGCATAACTTGAGGCCATTTCCTCTTGTCCTGTTGCTTGTTACTAGCAAGAAGAGACAGACACACACCTCTTTTCCACTCTTTTCAGGTAGTCATAGAGAGTGATAAGGTCTCCCCTCAGCCTCCTTGTCTCCAGGCTAAACAACCCTGGTTGCCTGAGCTGCTCCTCATAAGACTTGTACTCTAGACCCCTCACTAGCTTCATTGCCCTTTTCTGACTCAATCTAGCACCTCAGTGTCTTTCTCCTAGTTTGAGGGGCCCAAAACTGAACACAGTATTTGAGGTGGAGCCTCACCATCGCTGAATACAGCAGGATGATCACTTCCCTAGTCCTGCTCATGCCACTATTCCTGATACAGGCCAGGATGCCATTGGTCTTCTTGGCCACCTGGGCACATTGCTGGCTCATATTCAGCTGGCTGTCGACCAACGTTCCCAGGTCCTTTTCCTCTGGGCAATTTTCCATCCACTCCTCCCCAAAACCGTAGCACTGCATGGGGTTGTTATGACCCAAGTGCAAGACCTGGCACCTGGCCTTGTTGAACCTCATACCATTGGCCTTGGCCCATCAATCCAGCCTGTCCAGATCCCTCTGTAGAGCCATCCGTAATACATATTTTTATATGTATTTATATATATATTTATATATATAAAACCATCCATAAATACATACTTTTAAAGCCATTGTCAAAATAATCTTTTTGAAAAGTGGGATCCTGGATTAAGGAGTTATTGATAGAATACTGAATTTTATCGTCAGCTGAGATAAATTAAATAAATTGTTTGTCGCTTTATCACACAAAAGCATAGTTGCTACTCTGTACAGAAGTCATCACCGCCACACTTGTCAGGACTTTCTAAACTAAAATCTATTAAAAACCGGAACACGGAAAGCAATTTAGGGGAAAATATCTGTGTTTTGGCTCATTCAAACTGCTCTTGTTAAAGCATTTGAAATAAATAGAATATCTCAAAAGTTTCTTGATCAACCACAATCACTGTAATCTGCAATCATTATAATACGGTGCATTGTACTCCTTTGACAGCAGAGCTAAGCAGTCAATATGTTCCTTTTTAGCAGCCTCCACTGTATCAATCTCATATGGTTAATAGTTGAGACAGATGCAATGTATAAGAATTTCACGATTGCACCAAATGCATGTTGGCCTCTTACAGCTTTCTGTTAGCAAGCAAACGCTTAAAACAATACCTACTACAATAACTTCTTGCTTAGCTTTTAGAATAATTTAAATGGAAGAGCTAGAATCCATATTTTACATCTAGAAGAAAAAGTGATATGGCAATGTAGTCTAAAATACATACAAACAAACTATTATATAAAACCAGCAGTTAAAAAATCTAAAATGTCAGTATATGCAAATACATAGCTAAGACGACCAAACAAACTTAACTTTATGTAGGCCATAAAGAAGACAAAGAACCATATTATATACAGCCCATGCTTTTAAGTGATACAAACTTTCTTTTACTTTTCCATATATATAACTACATTTGTTCCTCTTGTAAATAATTTTCTTTGAAGTTTAATTGTCTTTTGTATTTAGAATAATGTCTCATTGAATGTATAAAAATGTCAGATAATAATTAAGTCTACATAATACATCTGCTTAGTGCCACAGCTGTGTTAGGCAAAGAAACAAAGCCCAAGATGTCCTGAAGTGGCAGTTAAGCAAGTCTATGCATGATATGTAGGATCCAAATACTTAGATGAGTTTTGAGTTTTATATTTGATAAATTTCATAGTGTTTCTAATTTGCATGTATGAAGTCTGACATCACAGAATCAGAGGACCATGGGATAATTCAGGATGGAAGAGACCTCAGAAGGTCTCTAGTCCAACATCCTGCTCAAGCAGAGTCAGCTGTGAGCTCAAACCAGGTTGTTCAGGGCTTTGTCGAGCCTGGTATTGAAAATCTCAAAGACATAGAACATGCAACCTCTCTGGGCAGCCTGTGCTGCTGCTTGATTGTCCTCATTGGGTAAAAGTTTTTTCCTATATCCAGTTTGAACTTCCCTTCTGTCAGCTCATGCCCATTCCCTCTCATCCTCCTATCATGCACCTCTGTGAAGAGCCCGGTTCCATCTTCTTGATAATCTCTTGTAAATACTGCTGTTTAGTTCCTCCAAAGATATCTCTTTTTGAGGGTGACGAAGCCATGGTCCTTCAGTCTCTCCTTACAGGGCAAGAGCTCCATCTTGACCATCCTGGAGGTCCTCATAACACAAGGAAGTCTCTTGTAAGTAGGTGGCGCAGATGTCTTGAATTGCCCAGTTAGTGCAAGAGGTTCCTGATGCCACCATGTTAAGGTGTTTAGCTTTATTACAGGAAGACATTTCCAGAACATTAGCAGTTCTTCCTTTCCTTCGCTTCTAGTCCCTACCCACTGGGTGATGGTTCTACCTGTGATCTCACTTTCAAAAACTGAGATTCCATGCAAAAAGAACAGTTGGATTGGTTTCAGCAATGACTGGAAAAGAAATGAAGACATTTTCAGTTCACATTTTGGGTTAAAGAAATCATTAGGGGTCTTATGAGTTATGTAGAGACATGAAAAAATGTGATGGTTACATGTGTATTAAATAGTGGATTTTTACGAAAAGTGCAATGGATAAATAATATCGGGTTGCTTAGCATATTCTGTCTACTAATCCATCTTCACATGCCAGTGATATTTTTAAAACACAAAAATTTTATGCCAAAAAAAGCCCTAGATAAGAAGTGTTTACTGTTTTGTTACTGTTTACATATTTTTTTGTAAATTCTTTGTATTTCTACATATAAATAGTTATTTAACATTTTGATACACACTAAATCATTAAGTAATTATATTTTTTTAATAATTACAGTAATACTACATTTTTGGTTGTTATTAATTCCCCAGTATGCAAACTAATAAGTTTAACTTTTACAGGCAATGTAATCTAAATATATTGTTTCTCACAGTATCTTTAATTAAGGTTTCACAGGAAGTGAGCAATATGACAGGAAATTATTGAATCCATTTTTATATTTCTTTTCTTGCCCTGAATGCTTTGTTTTTTTCACTAATATATTTTGGTCACTCCTTGTATAATTCTGAAGGAGGGAGACCTTTTATTTCTTTTTTGATATGCACTATACCGTGTGGGTTTATTTGTCACAGTAGTTGTAAAACCAGTTATAAACTTATTATTGGATCCACTCACAAATTTTATTGTAAGTGAAAAATAAACCTTCTCTGTATGTGTTAAACTTGAACTTTAACCTTAAACTAAAATGATAATCTGTTAAGATCGTGGCTTGTGGTCTAACAATACAATGTTTCTTAGTTATATACGTGAGACAAGATCATCCTTTTCACTTCAAGTCAGAAAAGAATGCACTTTAATTCAATCCCAGAACAATGCGCAATATCGGATGAGAGATATAAACACAGAGTCACTCAGCACCATGGTGTATATTTTTAATAGAAGTAACACCCCTCTCTCATGTTAAACAAGTGGAGTACACTTGGTTAAACACTTGGTTAAACGCGTCCCAAATAGCTACACTAAAAAGTGTGAAACAGAGCCAGAGACTCTTCTAAATGGAGAATGTCTTTCTTTTCTATTTCAAAAATACTGTATACTGTTTTCTTAGCTGCTTTTTTGATTCTTTCTTCTTTATGCTGGTCTATACCTACAATTGCAGTTTTGCACGTGTTAAGTTTTGTGAGCAACAGGGAACTGTGATTTGTGAAATGCTTCTATGCTCTATGCCAAAAAATGGAGTTCAGACTGGCTGTCAGGTGCAATCTTAGTCTGTGTTATGAAGTTGCAACAATATGCTTGTCTCTCCCTTAGTTACTGGAAGGACTGTATAAAATTAATGGGAAGTTCTCTTTTCCAAGGGATCTTATTAGCTTCTTGGCTAATGTTTTAACTTTTCTTTGTGATGTGTTTAAAAAATGGCATTGTAGAATTAGCATTGCAAAGGCCAATGAAATTTATTATTTTTCTTTTAGAATAATTCAGTGAAGATAGTAATAATTATCATATCACATGTCTATTATGCCAAATTTCACTGAAATTTACTCTTTGCATGGACCAAATTTATCTTCACTTGAAATTTATCCTTGAAAATTTTCTTTGCCAACATGAACATTTTCAATCTGCCACAGAATCCAAATTTTTAAAAGCTTTTCAGTTTAACTTTGACATTTGCTTTTATAATTCTAATCCTAGACATGCCAAAGCCAGTCTTTGCAAAACAGATAGGGAAGAACGATAGGCTGGACAGAACTTTAGCTGACCGCATTTGGGCACAAACTTGTGACTAGCGAAAGACCTAAAAAGTTACTGTATTTCTCAAATTCTCCTGATTAGGAACAAGTTTCTGTAGCCATTATTTTTTCTTCACAAAACTTACCTAAGTTTTCCTATGCTGTTCATCTGTGTTTATGCCAGATTTTGATTAGGACTCTTGGGTGCTGCTGCAATGTAAATAATTAATAATTAGAATTATGCTAATAGTAGAAGGTTCAAATGCACAGAGAAGGCCACATTGGTGTTCAATTTACTGTTACCATGCTTTCTGGAAACAACGGTACAATGATAACTAAAATCAATGTCATTCTTTTGGCAAAACAGTTTCTGACTTTTCATTATTCCTGCCCTAATTTGGAAAAATACTCTTGAACTACTTATTCCTTATAAAGCTGCATTTTTTTTCTGATATGGCAGCTTCATGTGGGATGAGTAATGGGTTTGTGATGTCATTAAAGCCTGGCACCACAAACTGGCAAAAAATGTCTATTTTTGTTTACTATTTAACTTGCTCTTCAATGTGTCATTTAGTACTTACAAATGAAATATTTGTTCATCTAATTTGATTTGGCAGTTACATACAGTACAGATTATATAAGGAAATGGAAAGTTAGAAAGTTGCCAGTTTGGTAAACACTTTTCATGAGAAGTTTCAAAACCTTAATAAAATAATAATGTCAGAAACACAGAACATTACTAAAAACAAAACCACAAAATTGAAACTTTGGGCTATGGCAATAGACAAACTACATGTGGTAATAAATAAGAGAATCAATGTAGAATTTTTCCCTGTTGAGAAATCCTACAGAGAAAAAATATCTGCAGTTATTGACATGGATTAAATATTTATTTAAAACAGTGTCTTGGAATCAGTCTCTTTTTAAATTTTCCTAAAACCACTGGGTATAGTGAGCTATTAAAAATTTTTTACAGTGGGTTTTAGTTGGTTTTAGAGAAGCTTTTCATTCTGCTAGCGAATTTATTGCTTTGCTAACATATTGGAGCTCTGTTTTCAGCCAACCTGCTCATTAATTTCCAAGCTTTCATGCACCTTGTTCTTACCCATGCAAATATTGATTAGAAATTTCAATGGAAAATGGACATTTACATGTAATTGGTGCAGAAAACCCTGATGACAAGCTCATTCCAGCTCATTATTAGTGGAAATAAACATTGCTGGAATTTTAGAGGGTGCAAATGAGTTTGGCACTGCAATCATCTTCCATTTGCTCCAGCATGATAAGGGATGATCAAACAGCCAGTTATGAACAACTTCAAGAAAAGCAAACAATAAGCTATGTGGTTCTCCAGTTATTAATAATCTTTTGCCTAACATGCAGACTGTCTTAAGGAACATGTTTGCTATACAACTGCAATATCATAATATTTATCGATGTTTTGCTTACCATTTAATCAAAGAACCAGTGCTCATAGACCTGCCTTCCAAAAAATGACTCATTCTTTCTGATTAATTTTACAATAAATTAATTAATACAATAAATTAATACAATAAATTAATTCACAGAAAAGTTAAATTCTTTAATGCAGAATGATGCACACACACCCTGCTTGATATCCAGCTCCAAAGCCATACTGTCCTGAATGATTTTTTCCTCCTTGCCTAGTACTGCAGCCTGTGAACTCACCTATGAAGACACTGGCGATATACCAGAATAAATGGGGACGTTCGGTGTGCTTTGTCTCGGTCTCTACCTACAAAGACTGTTAAGTTCCCAAATGATGTGTTTAAATCTGTTATCACTGAGCAAAGAAGTATTAAATTACTATCCATAATGAGCATTTTTACAGTCCTGAAATTCAACATTTATGGACATCAAATCATGGGCCGAAATGTTGATGTGACCTATGTTTTACAATATAACCATCCAGAAAGATCAGTAGAAAACTTTGGGAAAAAAAATCTTTACAGTTGTTTTCACGTAGAAAGAAGGTGATATAATTCTTTACAGAGGATCAAAATTAAATACTTGTTAGATTGTGGAACTGGTTGCGAGAGTATTAGGGATATGACTGTTTACTGAGCTCCAGGGATAAGATATAATTAAAAGACTCTGCCAGGATTAAAAAATAAAATAAACTGACTGAGAAGGCAGGTTTGATACCCATCTATAAAGCCTAGCCATGGAGAGGTAAACAAAAAGTCACGATCTCCCTATAGAGTGTGGTAAACAAAAAGTTGTAATCTCCCCGCAGGCCACCCTCACAACGTGACATTCAGGAACAGTACTGAAAAACTGACACAGAATCTTATACATCTTTAGTGGAGAGACAAAACAAGGCAAACAGTAATCCCAGAAACAGTCAATCTCATTTAACTTTAGTTATCTAAAATGAGGCATCTAATTTTTTCATCCCAGGCCCTCAGCATTAAGAACATTTTATCTCATCTATTTTAGGACACCTATTTTACAATGGCCATTGTTCAGGTGAGAATTATTTCTCCATTGGCTGTAAAGGAAATCTAAAGTGAGTAGTCCTGTCTAAGACCAAATCTGATTTTTAGATGGTTGAATCAGGGTGAGTAAATCTATCCATGCAAAATTAATCACAATTCCCTGGTAGTAAAGCAATAAGTTGAATGAATTTTCACCATGGATGTAGAGATGTATCATTGAGGGCTAGTTTCAGGATCCAGCAGTTTCCATTCAGATATGCACATAATAGGTATACCTTTGTAGGGATTCATATTACACTATAATAGAGAAACGTCTGCAATGATGCAGAAGATGAATATCTGGGCTGGAGTAGTAAATTTCTGTGACACCTGAGCCTCAGCAAATATGTTCATGTGTATCTGTGTGTGTGTATGTATATGTAAATTTGCAGATAGCCACCCTTGTCCGTCACTCAATACGCAAAGTGTAGATTCAGGAAAGGGCATAAAAATGTTGTAGAGCCCTTGTCACCTCAGAGCATTTCTCTTGACAGAAAAGTCTGATTGGTTCCAAGGAAGAGGAGTGCGCTCTGCCTGTGGGTTCAGGGCTGATGCCCTGGGGAATTATGAGATTATTGTTATTGTTTTTATTACAGTACCATCTGGGACTACCAGGCTTCTAGCTGCAGCCTTCTGTGGCAAGTAGCATGCAAACAGCCAGAAGGTATCTGCCCTGGATTTGTTATAATTTAAATTAAAATACAAAGGACAACAGATGGATATAGGCAGAAAGAGGGGGAAAAAAAGGGGGCAGGGAACAGTGAGATAATACAGCATCAGTAGCCGAAACACCTTCTGGTTTTGTGTCACAGCAAAGGAGAGGCTTCCCAAGCAAAACGAAGGAAAGTGACCTCATGACTTATTGAATATTCATAGCTAACTGTCCCCCAACATATGGGAGATCCTGAAAGTAAGTGTAAAGGTATTTTAAAATACAAGCAACTAAGAGATACACATTGATGAGGTCAGATTGTGGGTTTAAAGCAAGGAAGAATGAGATCTCCTGAGAGACAATAGGTAACATACGCATAAGCTGTGTTGAGCTTTGATAGTAACAACAGATATTCCATGATGTTCATTCAACTGGAGAGAAACTATGTTAGTCAACATTCAACAAAATGTGTTTCTTGCCACATAATTATAATTATTTCTTGTCTTTCAATTACAAAAATCTTCAATATTTTTTTTTAATTGCTAATATGCAACAGGAATGGATTTCTAAAACCCCAAAACCTTTAAAGCAATTCAGTTTGTTCATGACTTGTATAATCACCAGTTACCATGATCTGAAACTTGTTTTGGAGAAATAGTTACATAATTGAAGGATAATTAACTGGGCCCACTCCAATAGCTTCATTACAAAACAAGAATGAAAACATTAAAGCTGCCTCAAAACTTACTGAATATCTGTTCTGGCCTTCAGGGGTTTTTTTTAGAAAGCCTGACAGTCTGCAAATGCATCTGATGACCTTGAATTTGAAGTTGCTCCATCACTGCTAGATTTTGTGCCATTTAATCAGTTATATCCTCAAGAACATCCTGCAACGCAAGTGACACAAGGTATTTCAAAGCTGTTAGATAAAGGGATCCGAGGCATTAAAAGCTTGGGGCTAAATTTTTAAACCATGCCTCTCCTATGTGCTTGGGCAATTTTAACACACACAGCTATGCAGCTGAAAAAAGGGAATACACTGGAGGCCCTTCAGAAAACTATAACATGAAGCATTGCTCCTGAGGGGTGAGCTTCTGATCTCAGCTCTGTAAGTAAAGCAGTAGATTAACACAGAATATCTAATATCAAATAGAATATAAAAAGAATTACCTGCTCCATTATCAATGGCTTTGAACTGAGATAGGCCTTTAATCTCTAATAAAATCATAAACAAAAATGATTTCCATTGTCTTTCTCCCTTGCATTTTCCTCTAAATTCTTTAGCGTTTATTAATGGGGGCAGACGAGAAATAGTCAGAGATATAAGTTTAGATGTCTTTAAAATGTTAAAAAATGGAAATTTGTTTAATTTTTTGTTAAAATTCTTCACTGAGTGTTAAAACTGTGAGCAAACATGTAGATAAAGCAGCAGGGGCTGAAATAGCAATGTCCATTTTGTGGATTGCCATTTGCTCAATCTGAACGTCCACAGCTATTTTAAGAGTACTGCGTGCTGCTGAAATCTGTAAAGTGTGATGAAATGTGATTTAATTGACAAGAGTTTGATTAATAAAACTGAAATGTCAAGTTATTTAAGATTAATACGTGACTTACCTTTCACTGGCATTATCAACTGGAGTTCAAACAGTGAAAGCGCTGGAATTTGTTTTAGGTAGTATTTGTCCTCATTTTAAACTGAAAAGCAAATTAAATTAATATGTGTATGGTAGTGCAGTTATCTTTCGCAGCTGAGCAGGGAAGGAAGGTGAAATAAGGAACTGAACAAAGGCAATGAAGACTAACAGAAGCAATGAAGACATACTTGGCTCTGGTGTCAACAGAGTATGTAACTGCTGTATCTGAGTTTCTGGGAAGAAGCAGATGAGGTCTATGGGCTTGCTGTTCATCGGAGAGCAGAATAAAATGTACCTTTTCAAGACGTGGTGTAAATTGGTGTATGTTCACACAATTGCGAAATTGCAAGCAATTGAATTAGTCATGTTAAGGAGTTTCCGCCTGCCAACACAGATGCAGCAATGGACATACTCCAACCCATCCAAACAGTAAAGCAATAATTAGGTTTCAGGACAAGGCTGGGCAGAGGTTAATGCCTGCAATCTCCATCCTGAAGATTCCTGTCACTGTGGTTTACAGCTGTCAGTAGAGCCAACATTACTGAGCAGCAGACGCTGAGGGAACAGCCACATGCAAAGGTTATATTCAAGACTATATTCAACATTTCAAGATGAGAACACTGTACACAGTGTGTTCAGATTCTTCCTCCTTAACACTTTGTAGAGACTTTGTAGAGACTGTGGAGTCCAGGAGAGCTGCACGGGGAGCCCTCCTTGGTCCCCTGCCATCATTTGGCTGTCACAGTGCTGTGGGGCTTTGGGATACACTGAGAGGTGACTTTCTTCTGTGGCTGTTGAGGAGACCAGAAAAGAACATGCATAACAGGGTGGAAAATCAACTGATAATTTAACATTTATTTTTTCTTTTGCCTTGTATTTATAGGTTTGACATTAAATCACCAGAAATAAAGAGAAGTTATGAAATGCAGGCTAACTAACAGAAGAATACACTAGACTAAAATCTCACGTTTTACTTCATTAAAAATATTGAACTACACAAACAACAAATGCTGGCAAAATCAATTTGATAATATAGTCATATAGATCAATGTCTTTACTTGCCATTTAGTATCATTTATTGATTTGACACCATTGTCTTCACAGGCAGTTCTTAACATTCATCTCGTTATAAATAAACCCACACAGTAGCGAAACTATACACTTCTGTATATTCTTTGTAATATGTGTTATAGAAAATTGCTGGGTGGGAGATTGCTAGGGCAGCAGAAAAAAAAAATAGGTTTTGTGGCAGCATTTTCCCCTGCTGGTAGATATTTGGACAAGATTTGGCTTTGAAGTAATAGCAGGTGTAAGACTTACCTAGACCTATTTCATTTTCCATATTGCATACAGCAGAGGCACCCGAATGGGGAATTAATGAACCAGTGAAAACAAAAAGATTCAAAGAGCCAGGGTGGCCATATTATCACTCAGTCTGCAGCTTCTGCCATTTCTGACCACAGCTATGTACCTTGTGTCTTTTACTTGACTGGAAAGCAGGCTTTTAACTTCTGCTGCTTTGCCTTCGTACTTACACAGCAGTAGCATCACACAGTGCTGTCCAGTGTTTTAGCATGTAGGAACTTCCACTGTGCGATTTTGATTGTATCGATGTGTTCAAGGAGCACCTAGAAGCAGACTAGGAGTGCCTCTGAAACAGACTGTGAAGTGATGTTGATCAATGAGCATTTTCCCTGGTATTGGCTTAGACCTGAGGTTCCTTAAATTTCCAAAAACTTCCGACAAACTATAATTGTATCGCATATGTGTATAATAGCAGTGGAGCATTACAGTAAGGCTTGACATTTTCTTAGATGCTAGAGAAGAACACCAAAAAGGGACTCACTTTCTGCAGCCCACAAAATGTAGGGGACAGACATGTTGGAAGTGCGATAGGAGCACTCTGAGTATGTGTGTGCGCGCACACACCCTTCATTTTTCTCAGGGACGTATTCAGAGCTGGTTCTCCTGGTACACCAGCAACAGCTGCATGGAACGCTGGTGGTAAGGTCAAATTTTGGCTTTGGAAATTATTTCCTTCTTAATGCTCTCCTGCTGGGTCATTTTTCTAGGTTCAGACTTGTGCCTTGTGACAGTTTGGTGAGCACTGTGGAACAGACAGGATAAAATATGATTTGGCGCTGTGTTTTTTTGAAGGCAAATATTGTGGCTCAGAAAAAAAGATACAGTTAGGAAATGCTGGAAGTTTTGCAAACTTTATTGGCTCAAAACAAAACAATCTAATCTGCATGTCAGCAGACAGTACTTCAGTGCCTCTATGTAGGCTCTGATTCAAGCATTTTCAGTATTTTCTAAGGTTATAGAGGAACAAACAATAGCAATCACTACATATTATGATGTATTTTATGCTAAAACCAACAGAGATGGTCTGATGTTCAGCACAGGCAGTCCTATTTTGAAAAATATAACAACACAGAAGCATTCGGTTTATTGATCCTGTCTCTTCATTACTTTCTATCTCATCTGTCTTCTTTCTCAGCATCATAAGCAGTGATGCAGATAAAGACACAGGGCTGGAAACATTCATAGTAACTCTGAGACCAAATCCCACACAACAGAAGAGCTATTGCCAGTCTTTTTTTTTTTTCTTTCTTCTGAAATAAGAGCATTTTTAATTGCAATCTCTGGGTCAAGCTGATCTTCACGTAATTCTGCACTAGAAAATACAGTCCTACAAGTACAAGAGTGTTTTACCAGCAAGATGAGTGAATCTTTCCCTCCCTCTAACCTCCCGTCAGCGTAATGCTCAATTCAGTGATGTAGGAGAGATAGGGAACATACTGCCAACAGCCTGGATGAATTCTCCTTTTGTCTTTCACATGCGTTTTTACAATTAAATCTACTTTACTGGATTTGTGAACCAGAAAGTGGAACAGGTTTTTCACAGAGATCTCCCAAGCTGCATGCCAGTTTTGCAGTCTGCTGTTGAAAATCTAGCTGCATTTACACAAAGTTAGCTTAGTTCGAGAGAGCTGTGCTAAGTAGTAGTTCAGAAGAGCTGTGAAGTATTGAGAAAGTATAAAAATTAGGGTATAACAGTAAGGAGGTGCTCTAGAGAAGCGTCTGAAGAAGAACTGCCCCAGTCACAATGTAGTGGCAGAATATTCCTTGGCATCATCCTGAGTGAAAAACTAAACCTCATGAGAAAGGTAGAAAAACTCCTGCTTGAAAGTGCCAGGATCACAAAGGATTAAATTAAAAAGCATGAAAACATTCAGAAGTTTAATGAAATGACTGACTCAGTAACAGTCCATTTCTTTGGTCCTTCCAGCACATTTCATTCACTCCCTTTTTAAAATTAGGTTATTTCTATTCTCTCCAGATTCAGTAATTCTCTGGCTATTTCATCATTGAATTACATTATATTTCCTAACTGTACCTTTTTTCCCCAGGATGTGGCATTTACCCTTTTTTTGTCCCCAGTAGAGCTTTTACATTGAAATTTTTTTCTTGCCTCTTGATATTCATTTGTGGTGTTTTACATAATCTTTCTAATGTTCTACGAATGTGTATATGTAATATTTCTATAGCTACTAGAAATGAGTCTTAGGCCCAGCAAATTAGCGCAGCCAATGAATAATTGTACAAGCTAGCAAGAACTGTATTTGCTGTAGACCACAGAAAAGCTCAGACAAAAGGTTTGTCAATGTTTAATGCCTTTTGGGGAACCACTTTTGCAAATGCCGAAGCCAGTGTTACCTCACAGGTTGCAAGCCTGAATTCTTAATGTATGCCTCTCTCGAAGCCACCTGACAAAGACATCTTCAGCTTCTCTGACTGCTTTGGACTCCATGGGACAGGATTCTTGCTTTTGCTCAGAGGTTCTAGGAAGGAGAAGTTAATTTTATTCAGATAGCAGCCATATAACATTAGGGAGCACTAGAGATAACATACTTAGTATGGATCTCTACAGTATTGGAGGGACCTCTATTTTCTTAACATTTTGTATTTTCAAATTGTGCTGTCCATCAGTCTGTATGAAAAAAAGAGAAACCCTTTTGGAATTTATTTGAACAAAATATTTAACGCTAGTTAAGTGAGAAGAGAGTTTAAAAAAACCCTACTTTTTTCTTATTACTGTAAAAGAAAATTTGATAAGGTCTTTTTGAGCACTCTCACAGTCAAGGTGACTAAGACTTCAGTGGTCTGTGTTGACTTCTTAAGGAGTAATGCATACGAAAGTGATTTTATCCAAGCTATTGTACAGAGTAACTGAAAATTGCCTACCTAAAGTGCAATCACTATTTTCATTTCTGCAATGTTTGCAAGTATCTGTAGGGAAAAATTGCAGGTATGCTGTGTGGTTATATAACACACATTGAACTCTGGCATCCCCCAAACAGTCCAACAGACCTTTATGAAAAATCAGCAAAATCTATAATTTGTTAAAAGTCCTTTCTCTTCTTTTAACCAAAATACCCTGTGGCTACATTGTAGCTACGCAAACAAATTTATCCTTACAGACAAAAATTTCTGAAGAGTCTCTTTCTAATACCATTTACTTTACTGTGATAGCACAGTACAAACCCCTACTCCCCTTGTATTAACAGGAGGAGTTCTGGATTTTTTTGTTCTACGGTGAAAAAAAACTTGCAGAAGCAGGTTTTCACATTATTTGAACAGTGATAGGGGTCACACTGGTCACTCTCCTTTTAATCTAATATAAAAGAGAATTACATGTGGTGGACCAGCTGCAGAATAACCATCGTACCTCACTCATTGTTCACTTGACGGTTTCATCGTCCCCAAGGAGAGGAGCTGTCAAGGGACATCCCGCCTGTGAAGAAATTCTTGGTGTCTACTGATGCTGGAAAATTCAAAGTAACAAGTGACCTGAAAATTAGGATTTAAATAAAAAAATGGTTTTTTTTCTCTGTTCAGTGGATAGTCAGTGAAGTTAACAGGACAATGCAAGAACAAGCGTTTACTAATATGCTTTACTAGGGATACAAGTTCCCCCAACCTAACCCAGAACAGGTTTTGAAGTTATTAAAGCTTGGGAGTAAAAAAAATAAATGTGTCCGAAGTCATGTCTGAATCTGACAAGGTTGACCTCTTTCCCTTGTCAGCTGTAGGTGTCAGCAGAAAAGATTTGAAAAGGTTTCAGTTTTTCCCTTAACTGTAAGCACTTGATCACCATTCTAGGATGAGACTTATCTCCAGACTGAAACATCTAGTTTAGGTGTGTAGACATGGGCTATTGACAGGAGTCACTTGCCTGAACTTCCTCACCTAGTGACATTTCCAATGCCCAAGGATATTCCACCTGCTCCCCAGGTGCCTCTTCTAGAAAGGTGTGAGTCTCAAGTGGGGTCCAGTGCATCAGAGAACCCTGTGTGGATATCTTGATAACCACAGGCATCTCAAAAGGTACTCAAAATCCTGCACCAAGCCTCTGACCATCAAGGGCCATTTAGTCTAGAGAATGGCTCATGTTGCTCTGAAGTAGACCCCGAGTGCACTTTTGGCTGGACCTTCTCTTCCAGCTCACTTGCTGAGCTGGCAAGGCAGTAGATGCAGTTGCCCTTGTCAGCATCTAGGATAAAAGCTGACGAATGGGTGGGAGATAGGTTCTAAAGCAGAATGATGCTCTTACAGAGCACTACTAAGGACCTATCAGGTAGCACTGGATGTGTGTGGGTAGCAGAACCAAACCCCAGCACTCCACTGACTGGACAGTCTAGACAGTGCACATTTAGACACCTGTCCTTAGGTGGTTTAGTCGTGAAACGAATACCTCTCTAAATGCCTGCACTAATGACTACACAGGTTTGTGCTCGGTACCTTGTTAAAGTCATCATCTGTTACTCAGCTGCATGTAATGCTTTGGCAGTCCATGGGAGTGAGCATCCTTACAGTGCCTTCTGCCTCACTGCTCTTAGGAAAACTTTTCTTGGAGCTGATAATGAGAACGCCCTCCAGGATAATGGAAAGCGCAGTGTGGAAATGCTCTGTGGGTACCGAAGGTCAGTGTTTGTTTTCTAGCTTTTCTTGGCCTGGTATTGAATCCGTAGTTGGATCTTTTTGTACCTAAACTGAGCAAGCTAATGGAACTGTGCAAGCTTACTACTGTGCACACATAGCAGGTAACTCTACAGCCTGATAATGTACTGTGGTACGCTTCTCGGTGGCCTCAGATAAATCTGAGGATACAATTCAAAGCTAATGATGGCATTTTATTGGTATATTTTTTTATAAATACATAGGGGTTTTTTATAGCTATATCAATTCTATGCTGCATCACCTACCCATGGTGTGTATGGCACATCATTATTTACATCAGAATTCACCCTGTGCAAAACTATAACTAGTGAAAGTTCATTCCTATAACTAGGGTAAAATTAGCGCTATACTGGGAATCAAAAGACTACCACAGCACTCCCCCCAGTAAGAAACCATTGCAGGGATGGATAGGAAACTTATAAAAACCCAACAAATTCTCTTTTACTATAGGTTAATTCTGTATATGCATATACAACATATTTAACATATACTGACTGTGTATACTGTAAAGCAAATTAAGAGGACAGAAAGCATAATTTGGTTAATGAGGATTCTGTCTCTAAACCATTCTTTGACTTGAATCCCTTCAAAATCCACCTGGCAGTACAGATTTCCTGAGTGACTCCAAGCCAGACTGCCAGATTTGGACTGCAGGCAAGCGCCTGCCCATACGAAGCCAAAGTGTACTCCTCTGTACAGACATCCTGTGCTGGGGAGATTAAAGCCCAGGGGAAAATCTTTCTAACAGTTCTAAAAATACCCTTTCTCGTCTTATTTCTTCTCTGCCAAAACAAATTACTAATATTTGCCCTATGTAAAGACTCCAACAGCATTGCTATTGGGAACTCAGCTGCTCCGAGACTGAAAATCCACCCAATAAATCCAATAAAAAAGCACAGAGGAGCAAAAAAGAGGGTATTATTCTAGTACACTTCAGGTACATGAGCATGCAACTGTCATGCAGTTACAGAGAGATGGACAAGATGACCTAGACTATATGTCTTTTCTTCTCTATCAAAAATTGTTATGGTTCTATAATTAGATCAAACAAAGTCAGACTTTCTTCAGCCTGCAAGTGGTGCCAAGTGTTATCAGTACAGAAAGGCAGGGCATTTAAACCACTCAGGCAGGTGAAGTAACCGTCACTGATATTATTTTCCTGAGTGCTGATAACGGCTGTTCAGCTAATCCAGTTCATAGAATGCTTTGCTATATTGTAATGATATTTGCACCCCTGGAAGACAGCCACATGCTATTGAAATGATGCTTGATAATGTTTCTGTACCGGTTCTGCTTCAATTGACCTGACTGCAGTGTTATCAAAATGTTCAGTTTATAGAACCTAAGCTATATTTGGTGTCTCCTTGGTGGAAAAGAAAAATCAGTCCCTAAACATAGTCACCTTAATGCGTAAGTTATAGATGACACTTTTCGTGAATGCAAGAGGGGGCAATTCCACTTTGAGGGCTCACTTTCTTTTCACTGCTATTTTAAAGCTGCAGGTTGCTGATGGACTGTCCTTCACTTCTGCACAAAGCAGCCCTCATGTTTGACCCTGTCTCCTTGGTGGCAGGCTGGATGCAGGCTAACGGGTGGGCTATGGAGTGAGGCCGTATTAACATAACTCAGAAAGCTACTGTTCCCATTTTTAACATAAACCACTCAAACCCAGAAAGATACAGAGAAGCCTAACAACCCAACTATCGACCAAGGAAGTGCTGTATAATACACTATGCTGACAAATGACCTACTGATGTGTAGCAAAAACTTTGTGCTTTACTGAGTTCAGGTGAATCAGGGCCAAATTATGTAGAGCACCTGATAGGGGAAGTTGGAAAAAGGGGATCCTAGTCTGCTATGACTAGCGTGTAGCCAGGCCCTGTCTACATTAAAAAATAGTTCAGTATAGTAGGAGTGGATCTGTGAATTGAAGCAGTTGGTTTTGAGACACCTACATCAACCTTGTTGTTCAGAGATCTTGCTTTGGACAAGATTTAGGCTGCTCACTTGGAGCAGTTGTCCCCACCACACGTGTAGCTCGAAGCTGTCAGCAGGACAAGTAGTTAGTTTAGACCTCTATGTTTCCGTTAGCGGTTGGAGCACATTTGGCACACACCCAGGGCAGGTCTTCTCGAGTCTCTTGCATTAAGTGTCATGGCTAGAATGATTTGACTACAGATGCTCTTATACCAGAGCAATGATTACACTGCACTTAAACACAAGGTTCCAGAATCTAGTAAGATCATGTCAGCAGCTTTTGGGGTCCTAGAGTCCAACCAACCCCAAGAGCCCTTGACAACTCAAGTGACTAGAAGACACAAGTCTTACTTCAATGAAAGCAAGATCAACACAAGATTGGGGGACCACTGCTGTGCATTAGAATACTCACTCAGAATTCCCATCTGCCTGTTTTGCTAGAGTTTGCAAACAAAGGGAAAAATAAGCTTAAATTCCACTTAAGACAGTGGCACAGTCAGACAATATGCAGCCCTTGCCCTTCCTCCAGTAACTTTGAAAACCTTCTTCATAATCTGCACACTGACACTCATTGTAAATGGAATTCATCCCAGTGCAAAGCGCTAGTCAAGCTCCTAATTTTTGCCCAAGGGAGTGCACAGAATCATAAGCAAGTTTTCTACGCAGGGTTGAATTTCATCCAAAATTAGATGCCAGTGTCACATCACTACATTTCAGGGCAACACAACTAATTATCAAATGCAGGATCTAAGGAGAAATGAGGTGTCTTGGTGAGCAATTAGTGTAAAAAAAAAAAGATTTTCTGGTTCGATATATGATAAATTTCTGGGCAGAAGCATAATTTCTGAATAAAGTAATATACGAAACAGGCTGGGTTTGTGCCTGTTGTATGAATATCCTGTTTGCTTTGTCAATTTAGTTTTCCATTATTTTATTGTATCCTGACTCCTTTTTTGTTTATGGGAAATATAAGCATGACATTAATTTCATTATCCTATTCTGCATGCAAGCATGTATTACATTTGCATATGAAGAAGTGGTAAGGAGAAGAAAATTCAGTAAGAGGGTTTATTATGCATGCATAACCAAGCAAGTGCTTGTTTTAGAACAGTACATCTTGAACAGTCAAGATAAGGATTGCCAAGATTTAAGTATGAGTTTTATGGGTAGAAATTTTTAAAAAGTAACTACTATAGAAATTACTTCGGTTCATTGACCTCTGCATGTTTTATCTTGAGTAGCACCACAAATTGGGATATTCATTATTAAACTGAGTTAAAATCTGAAACGGAGAAACAAGGGACAAATGTGGGTATTATTAAAATACGTAACATGTCATAAACTCTCATTATTGTACGTAGCCTCCTCTTTTATGACATCTTAAATAAAAAGGAAGAAAACTGCAAAAGGATGTTTTTCAGCACTAACCATAACAGTAAAAATCTTGAGAACAAGAATTTTGTACATTCAAACTAATCTGAAATACTTGTTCCAGTAAAATCTGCACTTTGCTGTAAATTCCAAGATACTAATACCATGCATGAAGTGATGGAACCATAGGTTTACTTGAAGTGATTCATGAAAACGCAGCTCATTAGGAGAGCCAAGTTGGTAGCAGAGGTAGTGGTAACACTATTTCTCCTTATGGCATAGTATAATGTTGTTACATTATTTAGATTTAGTGATGCCAACCTCTATTTCTTGTAAAGTCACACGTATGTACCTGAGCTCTGTTTTCAGTTCATAATGCAGGTGGCCTATCCTAAGTAACACAATGCTATATGAGGGGTACTAATGTAGAAATTAATCATAAAATTTCAATACAGAAACCTGGATGTGTAATGGAATATTGTGACTTGACATATCAGTAGCATTTCACACAATATATTTCTATACGATATTGCAGTTATGTTATATGTAGTACTATCACATAATAATTTAAAATATTGACAATATAGTAAAATGAATACTGTTGATATATTTATTGATATTATATTGGATTAATATCAACATTAACTTGATATAATATATAGCATTATTTTTTATTATATTACTGTACTAATGATGTAATAATGTAATAATATAATGTACGTAATATGTATGATATATTAGATGGAACTATAGTTTCATAGTTACATTATACATGCTATATATATAGTATATATATAGTATATATATAATATACTACACAGTCTATAGATACTATATAAACTAAACAGACAGAAAGGCTGAAGCATGTATATAAATATGTTGGGGGTTTTTTTTCACCTAGGTGATTAGTATGAATTTTTTCTTTCTTTCGTCTTCCACGATTATATTTTCTCCTTCCTCATTTTCTCCTGTGCCTTCTCGTTTGTTCCTTTATTTTCCAACCATCTTCATCTTCTTTGTCATATTTTTTCATTCTTTCTGGATATTTCTAATAAGTTGCTCTACAGGTTCCAGTATGCAGCAAGGCGTGTACAAGTTCAGTGCTGCAAAGTTAGGTATGGTGAGGCCAAATCCTACGACTGCATTCAGTGCAGGAGTCAGTGAGGCTTCAGAATGATGTTTTGAATATTAAATATAAGCTTATTCAGCCATATGACAAATAGACTTACAAATGAAGACAGAAATGGCCATATAAGTCACATAGTTACTTTTTTATTTCCCTATATAAAACATATACAGTGATTCCAGCACAACTTGTCACAGTTATTCTACTAGAACAGAACAGGTTATTTTGAATATATAAAAATATCTTGTACTGAATTCATAATTGGAATTTACTGTATAGAGGTCACTGAATATGGTTGAGTGCCCAGCATTTCAGAGCTTTGTTCCTCTCAAATGGGGAAAAAGAAAATTTGCAGGACAGCAATAACTGCTAATATGAAGTTTGACTCTCACTTGGTCAGCCCTCCTGTGATGCAAATGAAAGCCTGGTTGTTTTTAAATCGCTATCAACTTGCTTCCTGAATGTCTAGTCATAGCCCTAATGAATCAAGTCAGAGCTTTTGCTTTAATAATTTCATATGGCATAATACTTCTATTAAAAAAGGGAGGAGAATATTACTAAATACAGGATAAGACCTGCCAAAAATATTATTCCCTGGACATTTCTACGGTGCACTTGTGTTACTCCCCACATGTGTGGGGGATGGTTGTGAATGCTTGCACTACTGACCGTGCACATCCCGTCAGACAGCTACTGATATTAGTGTGAGCCAGCTCAGAAGAATCCAGCTTCATAGTAACACATCAAATCTCGTAATGGCCAATTTTCTGTTGGATTTTCCTGACAGTATATTGACAGTGTAACAGAAAGCTGCTCAGGGATGAAAGTTAGACCAAAATCACCGGTGATGGAAATATACCAAAATAAGTTGCTTTAAAACAAAATATAAGCAGTCAATGGGATGTATACAAAAAATGAGGTTTAGGGACTGAGACAGCGGAAAGTTTGTGCAGAAGGGAAGTAATTAACAGAAGAACACCATATAAAATAGCTCTCCTAAACTTATTAATATACTTGCTATGCAAAGCTTTTTTTTTTTTCCTGCCTATTCACATTAACTCTTTGTTAAAGTTTTCATTCATATTGTAAGTGCCAACTCATGCTGTAGCCATTCAGCGAAGTCTCAATGTACTAGAGGACTACACTGCCACTAGGATCGTAGAATCATAGAATATGTTGACTTGGAGAGTATCCATAAGGATCATTGAGTCCAACTCCCTGCTCCTCGCAGGTCTACCTAAAACTAAACCATATGACTGAGATCATCATCCAGATGAAAATTACTGTTCATTTGCTTCTGCTTTCATATATACAGTTACGTAACCAAATATTATTCTAGTGAAGCCAGTGGCAAGCCAGTGAGATTATAAGCAGGCTTTTTGTTTGCTGTATTTTACTCAAGAACAGGCAGTTTACTACGTAGGTTTTAAATGCTGGGAGGAAATGTCTCATCATTAATTCACTGAGTCATCTGTTTTAACCAGATCAAGAGTTACAGAGCTCACACACTTGTGTTCATATTCATTAAGAAAATGCACTGTCAACTCTGTTATCTAATAAGATTGTGCACCGTTTTATAACACAGGTGGTTGTGCTAGCAGGTTATTTAAAATCAAAGTTACAAAGTACTTCTGTTCACTTATGTAGCATTAAAATCATTAAACAGTCAATGCAGAATCACAGTTAAAAAATAAAGAAGAATCCAGAGAGTCCATAATGGATATAAATTCAGTCAGCTTTTAAGAAGACTCACTCTTAAGAAATGCGACACAGTAAGGCAGGAAATTTAGTGATGGTACACTTGGAGTTGAGAACTCCCCATTTGTATTTATAATAGTGATGGTGAAGCCAGAAATATTCTCTCAAGTTGAGAGGCACCAGCCTAGCTCATTTTTCTGAAATCAAGAACCTCTAATGTTGCTCTATGTTTAGTAAGTTCATGGGACTAATTGACACTCCAGGAGGCCTCGTGAAACAGCATCAAGCTGTAATCAGCCCCTTGAGTTGCCTCAGGAAGCCTCAGGTCTCCAGGGCAGCACTAGAAGTGCTCGTTAAGTCTGGGTAATGTATTCCCAACCAAGTACTTGTGGCAGAATTAGCTCTATGTTATACGGTTTATTCATTTGAGGGGAGACCAGGATGGATCATCTTTTATTTGTTCAACAAAGTATGTCTTTAAGATCTTTTGTGTCCCAGACACTGACATATTTATTTTAAATCGCATGTTGTATTCCACAATGCTATTCCTAATGCTAACAATAATGTGTGGTGAATTCAAGAGCACAAGAGAAGTTTGCTATCAATTTGGTACCGTATTGGTCTGTTACTCAAAAACATCACAGCAGAAAAAATGTAGTCTTTGATTATAAACAGGTATTCCTTTCCTTTTCTACATCTTGGTGTTTTTTTGTTTTTCAAATCTGCCTCTGCAAGAATACGCTCACCCTCCCTTTTAATAATTTTAATAATCTCAGGAAATCCTCCTGGATTCTTTTGTTTGTTCTCTTCTGGTTGTTTGTTTTGTTTTTCCACTTATTATGCTTGTTATAGCTGGATTTTATGCTCTCATTAGAATCAGTAGCAAAACTTGCATTGACTCCAGCCACGCTGGACTGTGCTAAGCCCTGGGTTGGAGACAGATGTGGCTGCATCTCTGGTTTGTTGCTACCCATCTTCTAGGGAGGGACCTCACCAAGAGGTGAGGATTGGGTGGAGCATTTTAGGCAAACATTTTTAGATAGCCCTTCACGCTTTTTTGCAATATGTCCTTACCCTGGGTGAGAGAACAGCATGAGGAGTTGGTAAGTGGCACCAAGGTGTCCCAAGCAATCATGAGCGTGGGGTTTCTCCGCACTCTCACGAGGGCCAGGAATTTGCACCAATGATATATTTTGACTAAAATTTCTTTCTTGTCTATGAATAAGTAATCACCCACATTGCAGACTTACATCACTACTGACTATGCTGACTATACCAAACACAGAAATTGGCAGGTAGGACCATGGTTCTGTCTCTGCTATGGGTTGTAAGTTGAAGGAAAGGACGGATCAAAAAAAATATAAATAGGAGGGAAGTGAACAAAGACACAAAGTCATGCCAGATCAGTTGTAAGTCCAACAAGATACTGTGGGCTGAAAGGATTCTGCTGCATGCCCCTGGAGATGATGAGCATGGAAACTGAAGAAAACCACTTGGCACTTGAGTCACATTCACCTACATCACTTCTTGTGTGTCTCCACTCATTTCGCTAACACATTCACTCCCTGCTGAGGAGACCTCCTCACACTGGGAATAAAAATTAGCACTTTATCTGGAAAAGTTTCTCCTAGAGGAAGGTTGGAACTGAAGATGGGATGCAAGAACGTAGACATTGCACAGACATTTGGATTAGTTAATATTAATTCAATTTTAAGGCTGGAGGTGCTGGACAGAGACTGAATTTTCTCCAGTCAACAGTCAAGTATTCATGGTAATTATTTAGATATGTCAGTAACTACTGTCTTTTTCTTGTAGACATATTCCTAAATCATCACACAGAAGTAATTTTGGAAAGTAGTTGTTTCCCTTCGGTTGCAGGGGATACTACTGGGCAATTATTCCTGCGTGATTGCTTTTTGAGCATGGGATGGCAGAGAGTTTTACTTTCGAAACTGCCATAATGGTGCCATTAATCTGCAAGTCGAATGCCCAGTTGGATGTAGAAATTAAATGACTTTAAATTGCCAGGTGTGCTGCAGGATGGGTTTCAAGCCATAAGCATTTGGCTAAAAAAGAGCTAGAAAAAGTATTCCTTCTTTCCACCCTTCTACCCTTCCTTCTTTCCTTCTTTCCTTCCACCCTCTGTTCCACCCTTCCTTTTACCCTCCCATCCTTCCTATTTTCCTTCCTCCCTCCCTCTCATGCATTTTTTCCCAACCAGAATGCAAATATTACACTTTCATTTGGCAGATGAATGAAAGGATTTTTTTTGCTTTGGCTCAGATCAGTTGAATTGTAGCATGTATAAAACTGCAGAGTTAATAAAAAAAAGTACACAGAATTTTGCAACTTGCATGAATGCTTTTGGGGAGGGGCAGAGGAAGAGGGGTATCTGTGTGTGTAAACGTCATTTTTCCGTTTGGACTTTATAAAAAAATTTGGAATTCTTTTTTTTTTCGCTTGAATAACTTCAAGTGCTGAGGAAAGCCAAAGCTTTCATAAATCAATGTTTTGAGCCTCTGTTGAAAAAAAAAATGCAAAAAGGGATGCATGAAAAGCTAACATGCGGAAGTACCTTGTTTTCTGGTTAAAAACATGTAATCAAATGCTGCACAATGGAATGATGAGGCAGTATTTTATGGGGAAGTTTTAAGAGAAGGCGGACATTACAGATATAACTCAAATGTATGATTAATGCTTATCCTGTAAGATATTTCTCTGAAGTAGATTACAAATATACATAATATAAGAAAATAAATTGACCAATCTAGATTTGCTAAAAGTTTATTAATATTTTATCATAAAATTAACAATTATTCTCTGTTGCTATGGGCAATAGAAACCCACTGATATTAGACATCATACTGCATCATTTATGATATTGAATTAGTCTACATGAACTGGCTTTAATATTATGATATCTGCAAAGAAAGAGTCAAACAATATTAAAAGAGAGAGGATGTAAATGTTTAATGTTATTGGTATTAAAGACTATAAAAAGCTATCTGATATGATTAGCCTGTATTTTCTGAAAAAGGCACTTAATAAAAAAAAGGTTTTAACAGCCATGGATGAGTTGTGTGGTAACTATTCCTGTGCTCATAACAAATGCTGCATTTTCCTACACAGTTACTGCATGATCGATATCATTATTGTAAAGTGCTTTTAGCTAACTCAAATATGATAGGCACCACATACAAGTTAAATTCTGTTGTGTTCTATAGAAGAAGGTTTTAGGTCAAAATGTACAAAGATCTTAAATTATGTCAAGTAGGTTTCATCTGAAAAGAGGTCTCAGACAAAGAAATACAACACCACACAATCTATTAAATGCAGTGCTGGAACATGCATTGTACTCTAAAAATTGCAATTGGAAAACCGAGAATGGTAAGAGATAAATGGAGGACTAACTCTCCAGATTAATTGATAATACCTCACTCATCAGAAAAGAGGTAAAAGAAATGATCACTTGAGAGGAGGAGAGAGAAAGTAGTAGGAAATAGTGAACAAATTGAAGGAATTGACTTTAAATGGAAGGCAGACAATAATGTTACAATCAGATTCACTGAAGGACTCACATTTGTGCAGAGAAGCAGGACTACAAGGAAAAAGTGAGTGATGTATTTTTTTTCTTCTTCTGTGTAACTGGAATAGTTCCTCTGTCCAACTTAGAGAAAATGTTTCTATTCTGTCTACATTTTAAGATAGTCATATTGAAATATAATTTCACTGAAGCCTTAGTAGGGAGTCCAGATTTACAGCAGTCACACCAGTCACCATATATGCAGAGTAGCTGGAAACATTCTGAGATCCTCTATAATTTTCTAGCTTTTGAGTCTTACTCATGAGGCTCTCAGAATTTGCTTTTAAATGCCTAGAATATAATCCTAACAGTAATAAACCCACATTCATTTCCACAGTTATCCCAGAAATTGTTTCAGCCTCTTCCAACCATGTTGCAACCCTGACAGTTCTGACACCCTTTGTGCTCTCAGGTTATCCTTGTGTCACACCCCTTCATCTTTTTGGGGCTGTTGCTCTAGTTACAGTATGAAAACAATTTCTATGGTTTTTTTAATGGCAGAGTTAATATTTGGAAATTGTTATTTAATTACTTCATACCTAGAAAATACTTTCAAAATAATAAGTCAAATGTTAATCATAGCACTAATATAGGACATAGATTAGCAATGAAGCTCAGAGATAAAAATCAGGCGGCATCACATATCATTAAGCAGATTTAGTCTAACTGTAGATTTTCCTAAATCTTCAAATAATTTTTTTTTCTATTAGCTTAGCTAACCAAGACACATCAAATATTCCCCTTCATAAATGTATCATGCTCCATCTTAAAATGACAGACCTTACTTCACTGCGAAGGCTGTTCTTAAGTCTGTCCCACTGATGATGAGAAGCCTTCCGGATTCCAGCCTAAATATAGTGGAGTCTTTTTTGTACCACTTGGTCTTTACGCTTGGGTGTATTTCCCTGTCTCTTTTAAAAATTCTCCATTTGTTGTATTCAAATATTATATTCATTTTTTTTACATCTGCATCTCACTGGTTGCTTAATACATGGGAGCAGATCCTTCATCATCTTCTGTTTCAACCGAGGCTCACGCTGACCTGGGTGCAGGACCTTGCACTTGGCATTGTTGAACCTCATGAGGTTAGCACGGGCCCACTTCTCAAGCCTGTCCAGGTCCCTCTGGATGGCATCCCTTCCCTCAGGTGTGTCAAACGCACCCCTCAGCTTGATGTCATCCACAGACTTGCTGAGGGTGCACTCAACCCCGCTGTAAAGGTCATTGATGAAGATATTGAACAGTACTGGTCCCAGTATGGACCCCTGAGGGACACCACACACTGATCTCCACTTTATCCCTTCATTTTCTGAAATGGGTGATTTAGCTTTCTTTCTTATTTATGTTATTTCTATTCTAATTCTACTATCCTCTTTGAGCTGGTTGTTTATCCTCATGTTTCTGCACTGTATGTCATTCCAAGCAGTTTTGTTCACTTAAAGAAATTATATTTTGCTAATTACTTCCTTTAAGCTCTTTAAATATATCCCTTTGCAATGAAAAATGATCGAAACTCTCAAATTAACTTTATTATATATTTCGTTTAAGATTAAACTGAACCCATACAATTTTGTATGTAACTTTCAGTCAGGTACCTAATTCCCTTAACAGGTCAACTCTCAATCACATTTTTAGAAAATCTAATAGGTGCAGCTGCTTAAGTTCCACTGATTTCTGAAAATGAGGGGAAAAGTGTTGAATCACATTGAGATGTTTGAAAAATGCCCTCTATATCCACAGCAAAGATTTTCAGTGCTTATATGCTCCATTTATAAAGTTGAAAAAGTGTTTAGCAAATCTCAAAGTACAAGTCCCTTGTAAAGTTACCAGAAGCAGCAATGTATCTTAGACTATGAAAGATTTGCTGAAGTTCTGAATAGCCCTGCTGGCCTTTTTTTCTTTGAATTCATATGTTCTACAAGGCTGATTCCAATCAGCACTGATGATTTTGATGGTAAGTAAGTTAGGAATAAGTTTATGACTCCTTAAAGTTACAGCTCTCTATCTGTCCTATTAGTTCCGGCAGGTTTACACTCTGAAAGGCATGTAGGACCTGCTAAAAGCATTGCACATCTCAGGTCTCAGCATTCTAGTAGCAAATGGAAGTGTGTATTATTGAAAATGCTGCAGTAATTGGCTGAGTGTGAAAAACACAAAGTTGTATTTATTTGCAGAAGTTAGGAGCTGCCCTCTATAAGTCAGCTGAGAACGACAGTATTTACTGCTCTTGAAGAAGAAGAAAAAATTCCTTTGCAGTAGATAACCGTAATTCCCCACTATAGATCCTACATTAGCAGAAACTATGCATAGAGTTTTCAAGGTGGAGAATGGCAGAACACGCGTGAGGTAAATGAAAACATTCTGTATTGCTGGCTATTGCAGTTGAACAAAATTACTTGCTTTTTATTCAATCTCCACAGCTAAACTTCCCTAGCAAATTCTTTAGGTAAGACACCAGAGTCTTCTCCAGGGAAAAAAAAGAGAGCATTGAGGTAAAAGTTCATTAATTAACCATCCTGATGTTCAGGCTAAATATCAGGACATTTGTGTGGTTCTCAATTTCACACTGCACACAAGTACTTTGATTAACTCCTGCATTCTATCACCTGCTTACTGAGTTTTAGAGATCTTTTAAAATCCATTTTTCTGGAGCTGTAGAAGAAAATATATAAGGGCATAAAAATTATGTGCAGTTTTCCCAAGAATTGGTGAACGAGGAACAAATGGTGAATGAGCACCCAAAATGAAAGTTCTATAATTGCTGTCTCTATCCATCCATGTGCAGGTCCTGGCCACCCAGAGGTGTTCTGTACCAGCCCAGGCAGTTCTACAGGTATCCCTCAAAAAAGGTTACTTACAAGTGCTCACATGAATGATCCAATGAAAATATGAATTACAGATTGAAGTCTGGTTTGCCCAATTTAAGCATGTAACTAATTTTTAAACGTCTTATCCCTACTGTCCTGCTTAAGGATCTCTCAAGTACGTTTTTATCTTTCTCAAATAGTGCGGACCAAAACTGTTTCATAGGCTACATCTACACTTTGATCTGCCCCAACAAGCAAGCTTAGTCTCTCAGGTGCAGTGATGTAGAAAAAACTGTCAGCCAGACTGCATCCCAGGGCAAACAGGTTATGTCCATAGTTGGTCTAAGTCTCCTCAGGTGAGTGCGTACCCGTAGGTATAATTATGATATTTGTTTTTATTTCAGTCGGTCTGAAAAAGTCTGAGGGCAATGTTAAAACACTGCCTGGGCAGTTCTTTTGTGGCATGGTGCTGCACGGTGTTGCTTGCCCTGGGGAAGGCCATGAGATGGGTATGCCTGGAGGAATGCAGTTTGATGGTTGTTGGAAAACTATACAGGGCACGGAGAGCTTCGTAAAGTCCCATCTTTGCTGCCTGTAGAGTGTGATCCCAAAACTAAATTTTTTTCTAGAACTGCACTCATTTTTATCTCAAAGGGAACTAGCAAGTTTACTCCCAGATGAAAGCCTGAGAATGAACTATCACACTTGGCGTGGGGATGATGGAGGGCCAGTTCCAGAACTCAGGTTATTTGCTGGTGTAGATGTACCCAATACTATTTTACAGCTGACATTTCACCAATACTGAATCAAGTGGAATCATTACCCTCAGCATCTTACATATAACACTACTATTAACATGTCAGAATGTGATTTGCCTTGACTTTCATTCTTGACTTTCATTTAATTTCTTTTCCACTCTAACCCCTTGGACCTTTTCCCTTGCATTTGTGTTTACTCAGCTATTCACAATTTAGTATTTGTGAATGTGATTTCCCCCTCCAAAGTGCAACACTTGACATTCATCTTATTGAATTTTATCTTGCAGATTTTAGACCATATCTCAAGATTATTACAGTACTTTTGAATCCTGATCCTGGTCCCTAAAGCATTTGTATGGCCTGTGCTGTTAATTAGTATCATTCATAGATTTCATACGTAATCACAGTTCATTTTGCCATCTAAGTAACTAATGAAAACGTACTTAAATTTCTTAGATGTAGAATAGAATTCTGTAGCTTATTCATGTGCTTATATTTGTCCTACTTCTCTAACCTCTAGTCTTAGAATCTCTAAGAGGCACCTCAGTACTTGCATCAGTATTTAATGCTTGCACTCATATCTAATCTCGTTCACAGAATGATATTTAAGTTATCAAACTCTAACAACTCTGATTGCTTATGGCCCCAAAGAGGGAGCAGTCTGTCACTTACTGAGCTCTGCATTAATGTGAGTTAGCTGTTCTATCTCTAATTTTGCATTTTGTTTTAGAAATAGGTGACCAAAATTTGGCTAATGATGTTATATTTTTCTCATGTTCTATTTACAGGCACTATGCATTTACTCCACTATAGTTGTAGAAATCCATGGGTTTGTAGAAAACTGCCTCTGAAAGTTTTACTGTATCAAGTGACCTACTTTTCACCTTAGTCCACTTGAACACAGCAGATATATTTGCTATCAGTTACTGAGGCAGGCAATGTGATATTGTTTTGTCTAGATCAGCATACTTTAATGGCCATGCAGTCTATTAAATATCTCTTACAGGCTCTGGATTTAATAAATGATTTCTAATTGACTAGGTGTCAGCGGCAACATTCTAGAAAACTCAGTTACATGGGGTTTTTCATTGATTTTCCCTATATTAGAAAATGAAATGTCAGATACCATTAATTGCATTTTCACAATAAGAAGCATACCGCAAAAGTAGCCACTAAGTGAAAGCACTTCCAGCCTAATGCACAATAGAAGTATTCTTTTTAGATTAATCCAATATATAAACGTTTATTACAGTTATGTGCCTCTGTGGGCCAAATTGATGTGAACGTAATTACAATCTATAATATGGAACCATTTTGCAGGCTTCTAGGAAAAAAATGCATTCAGGTATATTCTGCACTCATTTATCCTTGTGCAGTACACTATCTGCACCCAGCAACATAGAAGGTGCTTAAGCCATGATTTCTAGGAGTTCTTACCTACGACTGCATCATCCCTGACATCAGCTTGCACTTACTATTGTCCACTGCTCAAAGACAGAACTGTTAACTTCCGTTATCTTATAACTATACACATTTACTCATGCTATATGCCATTAGTAAGTAGTGTATGATCCAGAATAAAGTTTATGAGACTGTGACACACATATTCATTACCATGGATGGTCTCCAGTTCAAAATATGTTGGTGCATCTTTCCTGCTTTCCTGTGTCTGCATTGGTGTAGTCAGGCATTCGTGATCACGTATGTTTTCTACAGATGTAATTCTACAGATTTCCTTTCACGTCATCACATTTATTATGCCAGAATTGACCCCTGGTCTCTATAGTCCTAGGGAGATGATATTAGCAGTCTGGATGTGAAAATGTATTTGACTATGCACAACTTACTGTAGTGCTAGAATTTCTTATGCCTTTGTAGAGAAAGAAAAATCCATGACCTTTCTAAAGTATGCGATGTAGCATTCAATTTCCCTGCATCTGATCGATAAGCAAGCAGGAAATTATATCTTTTGCCATGGTAGACAAGCATAATTAAGCAATAAGGCAATGGAGGTAGTTGTGATTATCTTAGGATGCACCTGGGAGCTGCCTTGTTGCTATTTTAAAACATCTTTATGCTAAGGGAACTGTATTAATTTCTGCTGAGAAAGATAAAGTTGGCAGTTTGGAATGCTCATGAGCAGCAGTTTCAGTTGTGCTTCACAGAGAGTAATGTGGTGTGTTCACCCCAAACAATTAGGCTTCTCCTTCAGCAGAAGCAAAGACAGAGCAAGCTGTAAACATTTAATTGACAGTTCAGACCCGAAAAAAAAACCCAAAACAACCAAAAAACAATTATGCTTTGGCTGGCTGCCAGTGAGCCAAAAACTTACATTTTTACCAGTTGAGAATAAAAATATGTTGCCCTCAACACTTGACTTCCAGGGAAGACATCGCTGCATAATTAATGCTATTGCATCCACATTCTAATTTATACATTTTAATTATACCAAAGGCCCGGTGAATAATTAATGCTAGCAAAACAATGAGTCTGAAGCATAAGCTGAAAAGTATCACTTTTTAATGGGCCTTGTAGATGTAAATAACTAATGAAAGCTATTTAACTATTTGATTGTGAGAAAATTTCCCCCTGATACAGTCAAGTATTAACTACCATTATTGAGCGGCCTCTCAAGTGGAGAAATGTTAGCTCAGGCTACCTGTTTTCACAATTTGCCAATCCGAGCACACCACAAGACCCTAACCCACCCGAGCCATATGCATGCAGGAAAGAGCTTTATTTGGATGTTTGCCCGGTGGGAGGGACTGACATGTCATTGGCATCATCTGTAAGATTTAAAATCAAAATTCCAGGCACAAAATTCCTCTTTGACCTCCTGCCTTCCAGCAGGTCAGTTCATGCAAGTTTCATGGGGGGATTTAGAATTGAATATAAAGAAATACAGTCTAGAATTCATTATCCCTGAGTTCAGCAATCTAAGAATTAAAGATGTAGGCCAGGTTAGTAATTTAGGGCCTTGCAGTGGTCAAAGGAGTGAGATAACACCTCTGGAGAGTTTAATCTCATCCTAAAATAGGTTTTTGAAATAGATGGGATTAATCACCATTTGGCAGTGGCTATCATTTTTCTGTTTCTCATGGAAGAAACTTAGGATACTGCCTCAGACCATACACCTAACTTCTAGACAGTCTAGTTCAGGTGAAGTTAATTTCACTAGCCTCTAAACTACCTTGTGAGAAAGACCTACTGTCACCAACCTGATGGCATAAAAGCTCGGTGTGTCACATTGACAACCAGCATTCCTGCTGCTTGGTCAAGTCTCAGACTTGAAACACGTGACGCTCATTAACGAAGTCCTTCCCCCTCTGAAAGGCTCAAAATGTGTATTTGTGTTGATCTGCTGTGCCCAGAGGCTTGCCCCCACCCTGGTGTGGTCCCTGGAGCAATGCTGGGCAACATGATGCGCTAAGAGCAGGGTGTCCCGGATGTGCAGTACGTCCTGGGTTTGGTGTACTCTGAGTTTGTCATTCAAAAAATTGGTGAAAGCATGTAGACAGCAGACAGCACTGACTGCATAGCATGGAAAGCCTGGTGGCAGAAAGTACCCGTTTCTTTAGGTGAATGAAATGATACAGCAAATGATGAATTACTGCAATCCCGGGCAATATATTACATGCACTCAAGTAATTTCAACTTGTCAATACGAATACAAAATGAATCACTTTTGCCAACTTTTTTGTTCATGTTTTCCATGTCAGAAGTTTGCTCTTTAATGTAAAATGTTTAAGAAAGTGTTGTAATAATAACAATATAATGAAGGACTTGTAAAAGAAATAAGGTTGGCAAAGGCTGTTGCCAATTTTGCATATCAGGCCCCTTACTTAAGTCCATTATTTAGAGCTCAGTAACTTTTGGCTCCTATGCTTTAAGTTTTCTCTTTTTACCTAATATTATATACTGAAATCAAAGTACTTACCTCTCCAGAGCACTCACCTGAGTCGCTAGGATGACCTGGAGGGGGACTATGTAGGAACTAATTGTGTTTTCCCTGCTTTCAGCTGTGTTTGCCTGAGCCTGGACATGAGCTAGTGCTCCTCAGTGGTTGTGGTCTGTGTCGGATGGGTTACAGTTACATTCAGTTTGGGTGGGCTGGATGTTGTGTCCTTTCTTGCAGATGTGGGGAAGGGACAGTGTGGCACGGGAAAGGCTCTTGCTGAGGTGGCTCTGCTCCAGGGAAATATCAGCCAGCCATAGGCAGCCGCTGCCTGGCCCTGCGGAATATGTCATAGAAGGTAGAAAGCGGAAGACAAAAGAAAATCTGCCTTAGTATCAGACTAAACCTGGTTTCTTTCCGTCTAAACAATAGTCCCTGAAAGAGCAAACACGCGTTGGTGCAAACTGGGAGTGCTTTAATAGTTAGCGGACTAACCCTGGTGGCTTATGTGTTCTTCACTGCTCGGCTCTCCTGCCCAGGAGCTAGATAGTGTCTTGATGGTATTCCTCTGCACCCCATTCCTCTCTACTTTTTCTTTCTGCCGTACATAAAACATGCAGTAAGAATAATCATTCATGAAACACAACTATTTTATTAAATCCAATTTAAGACCAAAACCTCCTTAGCGTGCATGGGATGGAGCCTGGTGATCTAATGTCATAGTCGGTCTCGTGTTTTTAATGTGGATGACAAAAACAGCTGTTGAAGCAGGAGCTCGCGATCTCTAGCAAAGTGTCTCCCTTTCCTTCTGCCTTTGCAGGACTATGCTGAGAAGGAGAAAGCTGCAGCCAAGGCTCTGGAGGATGTGAAGGCTAACTTCTACTGTGAACTATGTGACAAGCAGTACCACAAACACCAGGAATTTGACAACCACATCAATTCTTACGACCACGCTCACAAGCAGGTAAACCTGACAAATGTCTGTTCATGTCACAGCAGTCCATCTTCCTTCCTCATTGATTGTGGGAGGTTTCTAAATTTGCTCAAGTAGAAGACAATTCATCATTTGATGTTTTCAATTTTAACATGCTATTTTTCACTAAAATAAAATGTAAAATATTAATTGTTTTAATCTTTACCACAATTTCTTTCAGGTCCCTCTGACTGAAAGATCTCCATCTATAGTTTCAGATAGGTGCTCGATACCAATATTCACACTTAATTTGATATATTTAAATGTGGAATTACTTATAAAATAGAGGGAGGGGGAAGGATCAGTTGCTCAAATATCCAGATCCCTCTTTTGGATGCGGAAGGCATATGACCGTGCTGTTTCAAGATGGTCATGCTGTTTCAAGGGCAGTTTGGTTTTTTTAAAAAGCATATGCTTCTGAAGTTGAAATCTATGTCTCATAATGTTTCCAGGGTAGAATACATTTTGCCTTGCATGCAGAACATAATATAGAATAACAGCTACTTTTGAACAACAAGATATTGGATTCCTGGGAAAAGATAATAGATGGTAACTGTTTATCATTGGTTTTGTATTGCTTTTATCAGGTCTATTTGTAGTAGGTATATTCTACCCATAAATGCCTATTATCCTTCTATCCCCCATCCTAGTTTTTCTTCAATTTTAGCAAAATCCATATTTCAGTTGGCATTATGGAAGGAAAATGCAATTAATTCACATAAACACTTCAGAATTTGAAGCAAATTTTTCGCAAAGTTCAGGAATGAGCATTTCTAAACCTCTGATATTGACAGGTCGTATCTTCTAATCTAACATGTAAGAAGTTTTGGAATGCATTACCCAGGGCAGTGGTGGAGTCCCCATCCCTGGAGGTATTTAAGGGTCGTGTAGATACAGTGCTCAGGGACATGGTTTAGTGGTGGTCTTGTCAGTGTTAGGTTAATGATTGGACTAGATGATCTTACAGGTCTTTTCCAATCTAGGAGATTCTGTGCTTCTGTGAAGTTAGAGCATGTAACCATAGATGTATCATTTTCTCCTGTGTTTCTACTAGCACTTACGTTACACAGTTCAAGTTCTCATGTATTGTGTGCATTCAAGTTGCCGGGGTATCAGTGTCTTCTGGGTGATCCCACTTCTGGGTGCACGGGGGTCGGGAGCTACCTTACAAATATGTGAATCATTTACAAGTTTCAGGTATTTCTGACACAGGACTAGAAATAATAAATATTAAGTAAAACAAACAGTGCTAAAAGCAAAACTCCTCACTCTCACTGCAAGCAATCTTATTGTCTTTTGCAGTATTATAAAGGATGTAAATCAGCCTGGAATATTCTGTGTGCATCTGTCACAGCACTGCATTAACAAACTGCCTAGCGTCTGCCCACCCATCCTGCTGAACCATCCTGCTGAATTCGAGCAGCCCAGAGTCAGCTATCCATGGGTATTAACGGGATTCACTCCCAAACCAGAGCTAGATTCATCTAATGTATTTATGTATTAAATCAAAAGCAATTCCTCACATCACCATTCCATTAATTAATCAATCCATAAATATGGTTATAATAACACAAACCAAATGATTTTCCAGATCCTAAGCATGTGACTCTAATCCCTATAAATCCCCATTTGCTGCACAAACAGGTTTTTTCACCCTTCAGCTGTTTTTTTTTTTACTCCTCAGAAATGCATCTGCACTCAAATGGATCCATTTGTGCCCTTCCCTCTTCACACACTCCCCCTGCAAAGAGCAGTTTGTGCCTGCTTGATACAGCGTCTACGATTGCGTTGTTGGGCAGGGGAGGTTTTGGCGGCTTTCCCTTATCGAAGGGAATGTTTAAGCAATAAAACTCTCTCTAATTTTTAGGTAAATTTAGTGCTTTAGAAGCTGCCAGACATGGTCCTGGGAACTAAGAGTCTGCATGGAAATGCACGACACACGCAGAATGTCAACTGGCAGTGCAAGCTCACCCCATCCCGCCCTTTCAGATGTAGTTCAGAAGCTCAGTTAGCACAGGATTAGCTAGCGATCCTCCTGATGTGACAGGGTAATTCAGTCTCTTCTCCACTCTCTCTTTCTGACTGCTCGGCCCAGTCTGGAAACAGCATTAGTTTACCTCTAGGAACAGTGTGGATGCGCCCTTTTCTCTGACTTTCATACTCAGTCACAGAAGAGCCTTTATTCTTACTTTTATCAGAGTAATCTTCAAAGAAAACAAGTTAATTTATGGTTTCCTGTGGTTTTAATTAGCTTAGTTTCAAAAGGTTTGTTCTGGAAGGGATAGTAGCCACCAGAAAAGCTTCTTTGTCCTAAGGTATGGTTTCAGTTTCCCAGCAGAAATTTGAGGGTACCTTAAGTCATCCACGTGGATATGTTCTAGCATCATTCTTCTAATGGAGACTAAATTAAAATGAGGGACTCTTTATACCTCAATAACAATACAGTGTAGTCCTCCCATGTGATTTCCCATCTAAATGCTACTACTTAGAAATTTGTATTAAAGTGGCAACGTTTAGAGAAGATATAAAGGCAGAGAAAAGGATATTGCACTGAGTACTTTGTCATAAGCCTTTTGTTTTTCTTCCAGAGGAAACAGATTTTATTCAAAGAATTATTACTCTAATCTCCCAATATTATGGTTTTATAAAATTAATTTTGTGATCCGTTTTCTTATCTATGATTTCAACCAGTTGTTAAAGCAGAAAGTACTGAGACTTGGACTTAGCAGTTGGCATAAGGCATTGCCTTCCCTGTCCTCAGAGGACTGCAAAATATTATGATGACAATCTGACCTTGTTTGCATAACCGGACTTTCTGCTATGTTAGGTTATTCTAAAGCAGTATACTCAGAGAGACTTTCTCTCTCTGCGCACTACAGATATTCATACTTATATGTATATATAAATACTACATACATATGTGTACATGTATACACAAATATGCATACAAAGAAAACTTTGACAGAACATCAAAGATCTCCTGTGCCTATATCTTCATTATCTTCTAACACTATAAGGACCCTGGAGGGGTCTAATATGGTTTATATTTTTTTGAGTAATATTGTCTGAGTATTAAGCAGCTCTTATTTCTTTGGTTGTCTTGGCAGCATCAATCTTAATTAAAGTTGCCAACATCTTTCCTGTTGCACCGCTCTATAATAATTTTTTATTGATATTACCTGTTATTGGAAATTGATTTTTTGGGGCTGGATAAAGTGAAGGCTGGATAAAGTGAACCCAGAAAATGTGTTTGAGTGGAAGGCTGCACTCCCACCCAGCTTTATCGGAGCTCTCTGTTGCTAAGCCTGATACTTAACAAGACCGGGGCGGGAGCGTGGGTGACTTTCCTGGGAGCACCCAATCTTTCATCACCGTACAATGCGGTGCATACATGTCTCATTGGCCCAGCACACACCAGCGAACCCACTTGAAATCAACAGCTTTTTGCCTCTGAGTTTTTCCTTTGCTATGAAATCTATGACTTTATAAAGTCCTGGGCAGCAGTCACAGGCAGTAGCACATTCGATAATTCTGCAGTATCTCTCATCAAGCATCAAGGTGAATGATGCTTGCTATCACTTGCTCACCGCGTTCTCTGTAACAAAAGTTAGCTGCGTGAGAACTGATTACCTTGGCACTGTCGAAACTATCTGAACACTGAAAAGGATAAGGGTCCTGGTATGAAATCATTCAAAAGTCATTAGTATGTAAATAATCAATATAGGCTGCTGCTTGAAAATAAAATCTATGTGGATGTATGTTACACGCTAAGCTGAAAATAATATGGAAGTATAGATTTTTTAACAGCGTTGTGAGGTCACGTGCGTCTATAAAAGGAAGCCAAACTTGAGCAGACATGTCTATTTGGTTAACGTTATTAAATGAAATCTTTTAATACCTCCAGGTCATGCATAGCATTCATCCATTCACTTAACGTCGAAGTAGTTGGAGCTTTCAATTTTTTGTATAAATAATCCTTAGTGATCAGCAAGGCTTCTAGATGTCAACAAAGGAGAAAATCACAAATCTGTTTCATGTACTGCAATATAATAATTGTGATGATGATAGTAATAATAATAGAAATAAGCAGCAAAGAAAAACAAGGCTGTATTGCCATCTTGGGGTTTCTGATGACAAAACAGGTTTTTTAGTTTTGTTGTCAAAATTCAGCCATACAATTAAACACATCATATTCTTTCATATGAAAAATAATTACCTAAATTTTAGCATTTTTGAAGCAGTCAGTACTGTATAAGGAGGTGAACAGAACTTTCAGTCTACACTAGTTCACATGCACCTATTTCTATCTTGGTATTTAAATCCATGAATATTAGCACTTGGGTATATTTTTTGCATGAAAGTGTGATTTAGTGTGTACAGCTGTGGGCACTTGCCGCTAAGCCTTTATGGTGCTTGTGGATTTAAACTCTAATTCAGGCAGAGATTTAGCTCCTGTTAAACATCAAAGCTAGCAGATATGCTTACATTTTAGCTAGCATTGCCTCTACCATCTAGAAAATGCACAGATAACTGAACACAGAGAAAGCTTCAGGAATGAGTGTCGTACTGAGATTTTGTGCATTCATCTTTAGGGTGGTTTTTCCAGCATCTGAAGGTTTATTGGAGGAAAAGCAAGTCCTGTATGTTGGCTTTAAGATACACCTCTTCTATTACCCAAATTATTTTCATTTGGAGGAAAGGAAACTGGTTTGGCAACATTGGAGAGATTTTGTGTTGGGAGCTGGGAAATTACGCAAACACAGCAACACTAAGAAACCTTCTTCTGGACAAAGTATCATATATTTAGCTGCAAGGACACACTAATCAAAGAAAACAGACTACACCAGCATGAAGGTCCGTTACTATGTGTGCTTGTGTAGTCTCTGCTTTTTTCTGCTCAATATATAGGTGGACCCACCGTCCCTCTTGTACTCCCACGTGGACAAGGCTAATGTTCTTCCATGCAGACCCTGCTTCTATTTCTCTGCACCAGGACACCGGCCTTTAAGAAACACGTGCTTTTTTAGGATCAGGTTGTGCACATGAGATCTGTACTCTCTCTGTCCTCAGAAAATAACCTGAAAGGCAAAAGACCCCAGCATTTCTTGCCCTCAGTCAGTGAGGGGTGCTGTCTGCAGCCTATCAGCATTCTGCTCCTGTAACCTCACAAAAATAACTTTGGTTTGATGCTTGTTAAGAAATACATGCATACTTCTAATAAAATTTTCACATTCGTCACATCCCTAGTAAGAAAGCCAGAACCAGAATTGTATTAAAGATAAAAGAAAAGGAGTCAAGCAAGAGAAACAGCAAAATGATGTTTGATTCCCTCAAAGAGCTGGTTTCTAAGTGGACTTGAAGTGATAAAGGAATTTTGTATGTGTGGTAGTTATTGTCCTCCTATTTTTAGGTACCAATAGATTGCTATGCTTAAAAGCAACTACCAGATACACAAATGGCTGTACTACGTGTGTGCGACTTGTGGGGTGTAAAATTAGGCCCAGTCCTGAACACAGTTGTGAACTTTCTAAGATGTATGCCTACAAGCAGCCCTACAAAAATAAATGAAAATATTCAAATGCATAAAATGAAGGATGTTCTGATGTTTTACAAAAGAGGGTTTAGAGGTGAAGGTTATTACTTATTTTTTATTTTTTCCATCTTCAGAACATTTACCATAAGTATCTCTAATCAGATTAGATGTTTCTGACACATAAATCAAAATACTGAAAGTATAATTCAATATGGTCAATAGTTTCTCAGATTTTTCTACAAATTATTCTTTAATGTCAGTGAAATGCCCATTTATTTTTAACTTTAGGCAAATCTATTACCAGTTTGTTTTAACTATCACCGTTAGACAATTATTTAGAATGATCATATGAGCCTGTATATCCCTTGTCAGACATTTCTGCTTCATCACAAAATTTATTTTCTCTTGAATTTTTTTGGGTTTTGATGTTGAGGAACTCTTAACTGTTATTTTATTCATTATTCTACAATACACACCTCAGTTCAATTTTCCCTGCTCTTTCCTTCCAAGCTCATCTTTTTCTTCCCTTGGAACCACTATACTCTTTACATTTCTGGCATAACTTTTGTTTCCTTTTCATGTGAAAACCAAAGCTAAAAGCAAAGAATTTCTATGGTCTATCCTATCATTTCAGTATCTTTATGCCTTAAAGACACACCGTTCTCTTGCTCACTCTGAAACCAGTGATTTTCTTATTGTTGCTTATGCCTGTGCCATTTATTACATTCTCTGATTTCTGTTATAACTTCACTTTCTTAGCTTTTCATCAAACATTGATTTTGCAGTGTGTGTTCTTGTTCATACTCCCAAAATTACTTCCACTCTGGCTGTAACTGTTCCCGAAGAGCAGGTTTTTGATAATTACTTGCTGAATAGTTTTCATTTTCTCACACTGCCTTTCCCATAATTAACTTTAAAAGTTCTTCTCATTCTTTCAGAATTTGTTCTTGTGAATGAACACCTTTTACTCGTCCCTTTTGTTCCTAAATTAGTTTTGATTACAAGCTAGATCATGCCATGGTTTCTATTGGATTGTTAGATATAGAACTGGCTGTGATGCTTATAATTAAGGTTTCCAAACACTTTGTATTTTAAGACCCAGGTTTCTGTTGCACTTAGAGAATGGGTTGAAATATTCTTTCTGGATCCCAAGATTCAGTAAATTACGGTGAAATAATATAGTATTTGCAAAGTCAAGAATAAGGAGGTGATAAGGCACCAGAATCAATATTGTTTGGACAACCTAATCTGATACTTTTATGTATCTGCTCTTTAATAAAATCTTTAATCTCAGGTCACTTGTTGTTTTCCCTAAGGAAAACTCCCTGACTCAGTACTGAAGATGGATCGTACTTGAGGAATGAATCCATCTTGTGCAGGGTATGAAGCTGTTGGCTACAAAAGAACTGATGATGTGAAATGATGGGGAAATGGAGAAGCAGGGGGTTTAGGAAGTGATTATGGGAATAGGTGTAATGGACAAAGAGAGGCAGAAACGGCAAGAACAGAAAGGCATGGAAGTATCACTCTGAAATTAGAAGACAATGAAAGTTGTGTACAAGAAAGGGAGAAAAAGGAGTTACAAGACAAAGGATTTGGAGAAATAATCCATAAATAAAGGGGAATACCAGGATAAAGCACAGGAGGAGACTGTCAATGTTGGCCACTTAGAGCCACCAATGTCTAAGCCATTCCACTTAGAGCCAAGGAACTGAGTGAATCAACCAGACAGGCTATATGAAAACCACATTTCACGACTCTAATTCTGTTAACAAGAATACCACAGATATTATATTGGCACAAAACATCATAGTGAAAATAATACAAAGGATTTAAACAACATAAAAAATGGCTGGGGTCTGGAAAAAAAGCAAAGAATGAAACGTGTAATGCTGTTGCTCATGTACAATTTCATCTTTTACCACTGACAGATAATATAAGATCAAAATTTTCTTGGCCTGAATGCTTCTTTCTGTTATTTAGAAATAGAGAAATCCTGCCTTTCTAAAAGCATGTTTGCATCATAGCTGCTGTGCTTCAAAGTACCTGCAATCCAGCGTCTTTGAAATGCTGAAGTAGCAGTGCACTGAAACAGACAATCAGGTTGTGTCACATCACTGAAACTAATGTAAATAAAGATAACATAAAGCAACACAGGAGAACACCAGCATTTAAGCAAAGGAGTAGTGTACAGCATAGGAGCAAAAGCAGGATGTAAACCATATGATAATTCTGTGGTATCACTGTACTAAGAACATTTATTTTGCCAGTTTGAAATGAGCTTTAAAGTGAATGCTGAGTTTATAATACTATGCAATATTTTCTTAAATGTTATGAGGGGAGGCTTATATTTATAGCTGCGATATACAGAAATGCTTTGATTGCACACTACAGCAAATGCATGTACCAGAGTAGCTCCGGAGCAGCAGAAGCAACATTATCAAATACCACTGAGCACACTCCGGTGACTGGGCGTGACTTGAGGCAACAGATTGCAAAGAAATGTCACCAGAAACAATTCTTTATTTCAAACTTACCAATCTGTGCAAATCAGCGGGCCTTATTAAGAACTGCTGGACCTGCTGCCCTGCCAATGCTTTGCTGCTTTCTTATTACTCAGTGATAAAGTAAATAAATCAGCAGTATTCATCCTTTTAAAACTGCGTGTTGCTTAGAATAATGAGATTCTTTTTATCATTAGCCCTCAAAAAAAACTTCTTGCAAATAATGCAGAACTTCTTTTAAATTTAATGTCTTGATAAGCTAAATTGTTAAATGCTAGATGCCATGGAATTACATTTGATGTTCTTTAGAATGAATGTTAATTAACATGTAAATTAGCAATTTAACCCCCTTTAAATTGGAAAAAAACCCATGGGACACCTAATTTCATAGTTGTTAATGATGGTCCAATGACTGTAAGATATTTCTTAAGCATTTAATTATATAAGGAATTACAGAAGTGTATTATCAGATTTTGGCATTTAAGACATAGCAATAACCAGAATGTCAGTTAGAGGGAGTGCTCTTCATTAATGCCTGTGTTATTGTCCTTTCTGTTCTTCTCAGAGGGTATACTTTTTAATTACTAAAGTTTTACAACTAATTTTGCAAGCAGGAGGAAGGGTTGATGCAGTGTAATGGATGGCTTATTCAAATAAGCAAGAAATCTGAAGGATTAGATTTGTAAAAAAATAAAAAGAAAGGATGATGCCAAACCACATAAAATATGAAATTCTGCCCCAAAATATCTGTTTTGGGTTTAATTTTTTACAACAATTCCCCACCCAGAACATGAAGAAATATATTCTTATTTAATTATAATTAGACAAAAAGTGGAGTAACTTTGTTTCTATTTCAAATATGGATAAGGAAAACATTCTTAAAAACAAATTAATTAAAACATGCTGTTATGAATGATTTGGCATGGCAATTACAATGTAAAATCAATAAATTTTGAAACAAAAGACTTTCTGAAACATTCAATTCAAATAAAAAGCATTTTTGAGCCAGTCATACTTCTTTTTCCTACTGTATAAACAGGAGCGATTACAACCAACATATTCCTCTTTGGTTCTCAGTTCTGAAATGCTAATACATGCAGGACATAGGATATTACTTAAGAAAATAGGATAGATATGGAGAATCTAAATATTTATGTTTAAATTATTATTCCCATTTTCAGTTAACCTTTAGGGCAGTCAGGCTGGAGTTGTGCCTGTATTGTTTAATGAACAAGATAAATTATACTGGGCGTTGCTGTTCTGTTTTTAAATGTCTGTATTCAGATGTCTTTTCCACTTTTTAAATGCCAGTAATAAGGGCAGAAGCGGCAGAATATATGGCATGTTTTCTACTTACTTTTATGCAAAATGTTACTGTTCATGCAAAAATGTCTATTCACCATGAACTAATAAGAAATGGGCAAGACTGAACACAGACATACGTTATATTTCCCGTGCCAGCTTCAAAAGACTGGTAAACATTAGGTAATGTTGCTTATAGGCCACATTGCTCTTTTTTTGGTCCTTTGTCTGGTTGGGTTTTTTTTTGTTAAATCAGCAGCTCTTGAATAATTGTTTCATTTTAAGGTCAGGCTTTACAAGTCTTGCTTCAAATAGTGAGGTGATAGGGATCAAACACTGCCAGATGCTGTGACTGTCTTTGATTACTGTCTGTTCGCAAATACTCAACTCATATTTGTGGAATGACTTGTAGAATAACGTACCGTTCAGCCAGATTAAGGAACCTGTTGTGCAGGTTACAACACATCTGTACATATCTCACCTGGGGCAATTCTATGCCATAGTCAGCTTTTGGAAATACTGGGCAATTAGCTTTGCTGGCAAAATGTTGTACCCTCCAATGTTCAAAGAACGATTACATTTCTGCTGGCTTCTGCGTAACTTTTGAACAGTGCTCTCTTGCTCATATCTTTCCCTCCTCTGGAAAAATAATAATTCTTCTAATCCCATTGGCATCCACAAAGTATGTCGGGCCCTATGAACATCTGTCTAGAATCTGCACCTATCAGAGTTCTGTTCATTTTTGACTGTCTGCACCTTCCATGCAGTAATTAACGTGCAAGAATGTAGCTGAGCAATTGATTCCTGTGGAGCTTTAAAGTCATGCTAATCAACTGTGTTTGTGTTCGAGGAGCCATCCAATGTGCCTTGTACATCTTTAAGGGGCATTCATACCAGAAACAAATATTTTAAAGCAAAACAGAAACATATCTGTGCATCACCGAGACAGCAATAAAAATGGTGAGATTAGTCATTTATTATCCTTACTTAGTTAAAAGCATTAATTAACAGCTTTTAACATGTCTCTAAGGGAAAAATAAAGGAGGTAACCCAGACTAATTATCATTTCACAGCTTTTGCAATTTCATAATAATTAGGCTCCACCAGGAGCCATTAAAAAGATGAAGGCTCTTTAGGCACCTTCTCAGATTAAATTGCAAGGGAATATCTAGAGAAATGTAGTTGACATTAATGTGAATACCAAACAAATATATTATCACAGGTGATGGGACAATAAAACCCAAATGTTTCAGGAACAAAAAAAATTGACAACTAAACACTTTTTTTATCAGGAAAGGCTATTTTTAGAGTAGAATGGTTTTGCAGGAATATGAGAAGATCAAAACCATTTTTCATTCAAAAGGTTTACATCATTTAGTTTCAATCAGGTTGAAATGGTTCATAAAGATTGAAATACCTTGCTTCAACAGTGTTAATTTAAAAAATATACTTTAAAAATTCTTGTAAAGTATTTAAAAATACTTTTAAAATATTAATTGTAACATGCACACATTATATTTCCTATCGAGGTAGCAAATGATGAAAATTATAACTTTAAGGCATTATGTTTTATTGCTATTTAGATGCATTGAAATTGACATCAAGTAAATTGGAAGCACTTGAAATTTTCATTTTTTTCATAAGTTTTCAAAATTTTATTTCTCCCAGTTAGACTAAAGAGTCTCTCAAATGCCAAAATTTCCTACAGAGCAGAAGTTCTGGTTCTTCGAACAAGTGTGTAAGTGTAGAGGAATTGATAGAAACCCCCTGGAACCCTGTAGGATACTTTATGCTTACATTTAGCATTTCTCTGCTTCTTTTCAGCCCTCAGCATGTTGATGGATTCTTAGCACTGTTTCCTTCAAAACAGACACTTAAGTTCTGATGTTTAAAAGTGCAAGTGCAGTCACATTCCATTGCTCTGTATTTACACTTCCCATTTCGGATCTGTGGGATTCAGCAAGGTACTGAATCATGTCCAGAAGAAGCAATATAACCTATTGCTTGTATTCTGAACCTGCCCTGGATAGCCAGTCTTAGATAAGGATCTGACTGTGTGAATATCAAATCATAATTAGTTGAGAAATTATTGGGTGAAGTAATACCATGTTTAGGGGTAAACCAATACAATTTATTAAATCACATAATTACCAATATTTTTATATGAAATTATTGCCTAAAAGGTACAATGTAATTTTTACCTTTTAAAAGGCACTCAGAATATTCAGATTAACCTCATCTTGTTCTTTACGTCAAAGCACTATTCAATCTTCTCATCAGCTCCTAATGACCATCTTTTCTGAGTTCTGTATTACTTTTATGTCATTTAAGCCTGGGTTACACCAAAAATTCTATTAATTGACGTAATTATAGCTCTCAATAGCCCATGTCAGATTCTGATTTCATTCCCATTTTGAAATTTAGCTCAGCATAATGACCCTTTACTTGGTTAAAAAAGAAAATGAAGATTCTGGCCTGCCATTTGAAAATAATCATAAATTGGACCTGTACACATGCAAAACAGCAAGTCACAGCCTAATAAATCTGAACATGGAGCATGTGAGAAATGTACAAAAATTGTTATAGAAATTTTCTGTTATTTCTAGGAAATGAATACGTTTTTTAAATGTAATTCCTTATTTATTCTTGCACAAGGTCTTTCTAAATGCTAACCCAATAATACCTGGAAAAACAATGGAATATTTTTTCAGAAATTAAAATGATAATGTGTGATCCAGTTGCCCTACTTGTCCTTGTCTCCAGAATAATTTACAGTATCATTTTAACTCACCTAGTCCAAAGAATATAAAGTCACTATTACCATATTGTATCTGTGTTGGTGCATATTTTAAGATGATTGTTGTTCCATTTGAGTACATAAACTCACACTCTTTCTTTTTTTGCAAGAAATAATTAAAATTCAGGGGTGTAAAAAAGTATGGATTACCAGAATAAGAAGCCACGGTATAAATAAAAGATAACTTCAATTTTTATATGAATAAAAGTTTCCTGGGAGGGAGTAGTAGAGTAAAGCTTGCTTAAAAGGTTATTTATGTCAAGTGACAGGCAAAGAATTTGAGAAGTGACATAAAGTATTTCAGAAGCAGTGAGTGATAGATCAGCATTATAATGTTAAAAATTACCATGTCTACATGAAAAACTAGATGTGTGTTTATAGCATCATTTGATGTAAAAGTGAAGACAAACAGATGTAGCCTGGAGCATGGGTAAGAGGGGAGAGAGGGACATTAAATGTTGCCTCCCATAGCTCCACAACATACAAGGGGATAAGAGAAGAAATTTGGGATTGCTCTTATAAAAGTGCATCATGTTTATTTCCACTCCCTTTCCAGGGAGCAGTTTCTAGAACAATATTAGAAAATCTAAACTACGGAATCACAATTGAAGGGTGTCAAGTTGCAGCTCAGTGATATGTTACGCACCAGTGGGCTGAACTGCATAGCTTGACCATGTGCGTGCTTTTAGCTCCCTCAGCCTCAGGCACTGCAGGTTGCAACAGCAGTACGTTCAAGGGGTCCAAATACAAATAACAAATTGCAAACAAATAACATTTTAAGCGCCTGGCAATAAAAAGGGTGCTAGATAGGCCAAAATATCTTTGCCTTTATAAACTGCAAAATTAGGACATCATTCACTCTGCACAGTTTCTCATCTTTTTCCATGACACACTGAATTTGCTTAAGAAGCACCTTATTGCTTTTGTTATTTCAGAGGGAAATGCTGCTGAACTGGGAAGAGAGATGGATAAGTCAAGTAGAGGGAAGAAATGACACTAAAGTCAAAGGAGACAACACATAATAATAATGTGAGACAAATTTGGAAAAGAATTTAATAAAAGAAAAAATATAATCAAAATAACCTTTTTTTAATCAGCATAATTTACTGAGATGTGTTCTCAGAAGATTGTCTCAGATAATCAAAGGCTAAACCAGGCTACTGCAGGAGTGAATTACACTGGAAAAAAATGGGACATCTGTTCATCTGCTCCTGTAAATAAACCATAGACTGGAACATAAACTGCTACTCCAATCCCATGCATGAAGAAATTAAAATTAACAGATTATCCGTCTGAATTTGCTGCCTCCATGGGCCTTCCTTCTGTCAAGAACAGGACAAAAATACTTCATCCACATTATGGGTCTCTAAAAAGCTGATCTTTAATCTATATGTTATTAGCATTACGATGACAAAACACAGGCACACAGGAAATTTAAAAAGACAAGAGATTGTATTTAGTAAATGCAAATAAAATATTTGCATATATTTGTGTAAGTGAAAAACTGTAGCATACACTTCTTTAAGGAATCTAGTTTCATAAAGGTGAATGATCTTGCCAAATGGACTAGGAGGAGGAATTCAAAAGGCAAGATGTGAGAGAGACCTAGGAAATTTTAAAGAGCACTTGGCAAATGGTTTAAGAACCCAAATCTCACAACTGAAAAAGACCAAATAGGTTATAAACAGCTAATCTTGTTTAGAAGGAAAGCCAATTCTCTGTGGCTTAAATTTATAATAAAGGAGAGAAAGGAAAAATGGATGGTAAAGATCATAAATCAGGAGTGAAGAAATTGGAAAAAAGTGATGAAGGAAGTAAAAAGGGTAAAAGGAAAATCTGTAGTCATCAGAGGTGAGGGCAAGAAGGTTTCTGAAAGTATATTGAGGACATAAAGCATCTGCTCCATATAGAAATGAATTACTTGTTAGCAGTGATGTAAAAAGGACTATTCAACACAGATTTCCGTTCTATATTTGGGGCAAAGCCAGATGATTTAGTCACATCTACAATGTTTATGATGATTGTGAAGTGCCACTCTACCAATAGCTAAGAAGGATATTAAACAGCATAATTTAGAGCTAAATATTTTTGTATTAGTGAGTCCAGGTGACCAACATTTAAGTATTAGGAAAGAGATGATCATAAACTATCCTAATCATTAGTGTTGATTTTTAATACGTCTCAGAGCACTAGAGGAAGACGCATCAAGCTAGAAGCTAGATAATGCCGTGCTAGGATTTAAAAAGAATAAACAAGAAAATCTGTCATCCTGACATTAGTGCCAGGGAAAATACTGGCATGACTGACACAGGACTCCATAAAGTATTAAAGAGTGATAATGTAATTAATTTCATTGCTTTATGTAAAATAGATCTTGTCAGAGTAACTTGATTTTATCAATTTATCCGCTAAAACATAGCAAATCAGGATGCCCTCTGTCCTGTGTTATTGAAAAGTTTTGATCAGGTGATTACAAAAGTCCTTTGTGGCCTTTTTTTATTGACAAAAACTGCAAGGAAATGCCATTTATTAAACTTCCTTTACTTTGAGCAGGTATTTTATTATAGTATTGCTGCTAGATTCCTAGTTACCTTTAACTCTCCTACTCCAGAAGAGATCAGTCTACTTTAAGCAAATACAAAAGAAAGAATATTTTGGTTTTGAATGAATAAGAAAAAAACCCCAACCTAAAATGCATTTTATGGATAGCTATTATGTTCTATAAGAAAAAGCAATATTTTACTTCCTTGAGATATTTGATGAGGTTTCTGCTTATAGCAGCCTTTAATATCCTTCATGCTCATACTGTTTTTCATGATTTGTCCTTACCATACCTTTTAATCTAATGTACAGTGAGTGGTACCTATAAACAATAATACATTTGCCTCAAGTACATATTAAAATTACTCTTTTTTAGTGATGAACTTGTTCCCTGGTACAGCACTTCAAAGTCCCTGTGTAGTGGTCTGCTGATTCAACTTTCTTTTATGTAAACCTACAGACGTAGCACAGTAGTTTGTAATAGGTTTATCCTTTATGTTTTATTGTTGTTCCCTCAGCACTACCATAGTTATCAAGAATCAACTGATCATACAGGTAAATCAAATTAAGGCTTAATTCAGATGTCTGGCATCTTTCCTCTTGTTTCAATGGGCTTAAAAACATTTAGATGTGGTAATTAAACATATATCTGTAAGTGCTGATTCAGCCTCCTCCCTGCTCTTTTGAGAAGTCACTCCATCTCTCTTTGCCTTCATTTCTTTATTTGTAAAATGATATCATGTTAAAGACACCTGTTTTGTAAGAAGCCTTCACATCTGTCTATAGGAAGTGCTATGTAAAATCTATGTACGGTCATTTCTACTACCATTTTTGTTACTCTGAAAGTCTGATGACCTCACTGAAGAAAGTTTGAGGCCAGGCTTTGGACTCACCTGTTGAATTCTTGGATAATTCAGGCTCTTGCTCTTTTCCTTAAGATGTGAGTGATTTTGTATTCTGCCCACTACTGTTAGACCAACAAAAAACAAAGTAGTAAGACAGGCTTCAAAAAGATGTGGAAAAGGCTTAAATATTTTTAAAATAAGATTAAAAGAAGTACTGAAAGCTTTGAAAGGAGCTAGTCTTGCACAGGGTCTGTAATACATGTTTCTTCTTTTAAAGCTGCTTAAATGGGAAGGAAAAAAATAAAATATATGAGATGATGTTTTTTCTCTGGCTAAGAAAGAGAGCCCGACACCCCAACGAGTGAGGTGATATATGGTCATGTAGTGAAGACACAGTCCCTGCCCCAAGTTTCTTATCATTCAAATGTGTTGCTTTTACTAGGTAAATTACTCCCTATTCTGAAGCCGCACTGAATATGTCTCATCAAATTATGCAGTGTGCAGTCAGCTTGCTGGAGCCTATGACAGTAAGTTCATGGGAACTGATATAAACATGAGTGGTCACGTGGAGCATATGCTGGATCCACAAACAGCTCAGGCTTTCAGACGAGTGAGTTGCTGCCACCAAGTGCCGGTTCTGTCCTCTCCCCTATGCAAATGGCCCTCATGAAGCTTATCTTTTCTAACTTTACTTGGGGAATGCTCATGAACAGTACAAAAGGATGTACTTTCATCCAGCAGTGGATGAAATTAGTTTAATTAGCAGGAACATTTGCAGATCTGGTTGAACAGTAAGAAGCTCCCACAGAAAAAACACAGGTAAGCACTAGTAGGTCTTGATGCTTTCTGGCATGAAGACCCATTGCACTAGATCAGACTGTCTTTCTACACAGACTTAACAGGGGTTTCTATGAAGACATATTAAAACAAGCCCTCCAAACAGCCATCTGTAATTTATCCTTCTGGTTGGACATGTGATGAACATCTCATTCACTGATAGATGGATCCTCTCAGGCATGTCTGAGGGCTGACTTTTCCCCCCTCCTGCTATCATCTCATTCTCTAACCCCGTCATACCAGGGTATTTTCTTTCTGTCTTCTTGTTCAGTCCCACTAACAATGTTGAATCTGTTAAGATTGACTGTAACATAAGCTACTCAAAACATGATTACTGTCACACACTTCAGAGTGATCTGTACCTATTTATGGGTAAAACAAATAAAAATTTATCAGCTAGTTTTTGAGCTTCATATCTCATGGTTAATTCCTGTATGTAATGGCCTTTCCAATTTATTTTTAGGATTTTATTTACCATAGTAAAAGCAAATTCCTTTGTTGCTGTTTCCTCCCTTTCACTTCAAGAGCTAAAACCATAAGCTTCAGACATGAAGTCTAATTATGTTCTCTAGTAACTATCATGCTCATTTGATGGTTTGCATTGTGAATTCATTTTACAAATAATGTAATTGGTTCCAATGTTAGGGTTACAGGCAAGAGAACAATTTCTGAAATTCACATTCCTTTTTTTTCCTCATTTAACCCTTCTATGGTGAGTTTGTTTAGAATTCAATTAAGTAGCTTTTCAGCAAAGTGGAAATCAATCTTTAAAGCCAATCAGGCACTGAAACACTCACATTAGCTCATGGACTTAGATTCAGAGGAGGCTCTCTCAATATGACAAGGAGACATATACCTAATGCTGACTGAAGAGCAGAGGTATATACTACATTTTTGTCTGGGGCTGCAATGCATTACAGAATGATGAATATTTTGGAGGATGCATTCTCAATGATACTCTGGAAAAAAAGAATCTAAATGAAAGTGGAAAAAATCATTTAATTCTTACTAACCTGCCATTTTATAACTTAATGCATGGAATTATTTTTTTTTTTTTTCCCAAAGCTGCCTTCTATTTACATCAATGCAGTTACACTACTGTGAATAAGAAGAGGATTTGCAGCAACAGTTATTTGCCTCAGCATCTGAAGTATTTATACTGAGAACCTCTGTTAGATCTATATAATGGGATGAGCATGGCCCCTGGCAGAATGCTCAAAAGAAGTAATGTTGTTCCCCAACATTATGTTCCTATGGTCCGCAAACTGAGAGAGAGTAATGGAGAGCAATATAGAAAAAAATGGTTCCTGAAGCCAGAGACCCCCTGGAAAATGAGGGGTGACAAATCTGGCATGGAAACGCAGCTTATGTAAACCTTCTCTGTATTCTTGTCAATGATTTATAAAAAAAGCCCAGATGTCTTCCTCAACTTTCTATTGCATGTGCCACAAGTACGCTAATTCAAAGTACTCTTTTGTGCAACTTGTAGATATGAGTACTATCTGTAGCAATGAAAATATACCAGTAGCACCAATTTCCTCCGTCTATCAAAAGTCTATGCTGAGGTAGAATCATAGAATAGTTTGGGTTGGAAGGGGCCTTAAAGGTCATCTAGTCCACCCCCCCTGCAATGAACAGGGACATCTTCAACCAGATCAGGTTGCTCACAATCCCGTCCAACTTGACCTTGAAAGTTTCCAGGGATGGGGCATCTACCACCTCTCTGGGCAACCTGTTCCAGTGTTTCACCACCTTCATTATAAAAAATTTCTTCCTTATATCTAGTCTAAATCTACCCTCTTTTGGTTCAAAATCACTACCCCTTGTCCTATTGCAACAGGCCCTGCTAAAAAGTTTGTCCCAAACTTTCTTATAAGCCCCCTTTACGTACTGAAAGGCCACAATAAGGTCTCCACAGAGACTTCTCCAGGCTGAATAACCCAGCTCTCTCAGACTGTCCTCATAGGAGAGGTATTCCATCCCTCTGATCATTTTTGTGGGTCTCCTCTGGACCTGCTCCAACAGGTCTATGTCTTTCATGTGCTGAGGGCTCCAGAGCTGGACACAGTACTCCAGGTGGGGTCTCACGAGAGCGGAGTAAAGGGGCAGAATCACCTCCGTCAAACCACTGGCCATGCTTCTTCTGATGCAGCCCAGGATATGGTTGTCCTTCTGGGATGAGAGCACACATTGCCAGTTCATGTGCAGCTTTTCATCCACCAGTACCCCCAAGTCATTCTCCTCAGCGCTGCTCTCAATCTGTTCATCCCCCAGCCTGTATTGATACTGGGGGTTGCCCCAACCCATGTGCAGGGCCCCACGCTTGACCTTGTTGAACCTCATGAGGTTCACACAGGCCCACTTCTCAAGCTTATCCAGGTCCCTCTGGATGACATCCCTTCCCTCAGACATGTAACTGCACGACTCAGCTTGGTGTCATGTGCAAGCTTGCTGAGGGTGCACTCGATCCCACTGTCTAGATCATTGATGAAGATATTAAACACTACTTGTCCCAATACTGACCCCTGAGGGACACCATTCATCACCAATCTCCATCTGGACATTAAGCCATTGACCACTACAATCTGGGTGGGACCTCTAACCAATTCCTCATCCACCGAACAGTTCACCCATCAAATACATACCTCTCCAACTTAGAGAGAAGGACGTTGTGGGGGACCGTGTCAAAGGCCTTACAGAAGTCCAGATAGATGACATCCGTAGCTCTTCCCTTGTCAATGGATGTAGTCACTCCATCATAAAAGGCCACTATGTTTGTCAGGCAAGACTTGCTCTTGCTGAAGCCATGCTGGCTGCCTTGAATCACCTCCGTGTCCTCCATGTGCCTTAGCATAGCTTCTAGGAGGATCTGTTCCACGATCTTCCCAGGCACAGAAGTCAGTCTGACAGTAGCTCCCAGGGTCCTCCTTTCTACCCTTTTTAAAAATGTGTGCAATGTTCAGGTTACTCAGGTGGTCACAAACCTGACCTCTCTTACAGTGGGAGGGACTTTGCTCCCCCAGTCCCCACTGGAGGAAGAGAGGTTACCACTGAAGACTGAGGCAAAAAAAACAGCCTTCTCCTTGTCTGTTGTTATCAGTTTGCCAGTCTTGCTCTTCATGGGGGGTACGCTTTCTTTGGCCTTCCTTTTCTTGCTGACATATCCGTAGAAGCTCTTATTATTCTTTCCATCCCTTGACAAGTTCAGCCCCAGCCATGCCTTGGCCTTCCTAACCCCACCCCTACACAACTGAGTAGTGTCCTTGTACTCCTTCCAGGATACCTGTCCCTGCTTTCACTGCCTGTGCATCTCTTTCCTGCCCTTTAGTTTGACCAGCAGGTCTTGACTCAGTCATGCTGGTCTCTTGCCTTCCTTTCCTGATTTCTTACACCTGGGAAACATGAGCTCTTGCGCTCTCTGGAAAGAGTCCTTAGAGGTCCACTGGCTCAGTTCTGCTCCCTTGTCTCTGAGGGCAGTTTCCCAGGGGGTCCTATTGACTAAGTCCTTGAAGAGCTAGAATTTTGCTTTCCTAAAATTCAGGGTCCTGACTTTACTCTTCACCTGACCCATATTCCTTAGGACTGCGAACTCTAACAGTGCATGATCACTGCAGCCCAGGCTGCCTCCAGTCTTGATGTCACTGATTAGATCACTTGCATTGGTGACCAACAGGTGCAGTACTGCATCCCCTCTGGTAGGGCTATTACCTGGCTTAAGACATTATCCTCAATGCATTCCAGGAGCCTCCTGGATTGCCTACAGCTCACTGTGCTACTTTTTCCGCAGATTTTTGGGTGGCTGAAGTCGCCCAGCAGGATAAGAGCCTGTGAACGCAATGCCTCCTGTAGCTGGAGTAAGAAGGCTTCGTCAATAGGCTTGATCAGGTGGCCTGTAGTAGACCCCAATCACAAGGTTCCCGTTGTTGCCTCGGTCTGTAATTCTTACCCATAAGCTTTCAACCTGCTCCCGGCTATTCTTCAGAGACAGTTCTTCACACCATACTTTTTTGATGTAGAGGGCAAGCCCTCCACCCCACCTGTCACAGAATCACAGAATGGTCAGGGTTGGAAGGGACTTCTGGAGACCATCTAGTCCTACCCCCCCTGACAGAGCAGGGTCACCTACAGCAGGTTGCACAGGATGGCGTCCAGACAAGGCTTTGAATGCCTCCAGAGTGGGAGGCTCCACGACCTCTCTGGGCAGCCTATTCCAGTGCTCTGCCACCCTCCAAGTAAAGTCCCTCCTCATGTTAAGATGGAACTTCCTATGTTCAAGTTTGTGCCCGTTACCTCTTGTTCTGTCACTGGGCACCACTGAAAAAAGACTGTTCTCATCTACCTGGCACCCTCCCTTTAAGTATTTATAAGTATTGGTAAGATCCCCCCCTCAGTCTTCTTTTCTCTAAGCTCTTTCTACAGGCTGTCCCTTCTGAACAGCCTGTAGCCATTAATAGCCACACTCCAGTCATGGGATTGTCCCACCAAGTTGCAGTAATGGCAACTAGGTCATAGCTTTATAGCAGCATGGTGGCCTCTAATTCTTCGTGTTTGTTGCCCATGCTGCGTGCATTGGTGTAGAGGCACTTTAGCTGGGCTGTCGGCCGTGTCATCTTCTTAGAGAAACACCCCTTAATAATTAAGATAGCCACCTTAATACCTTCTGTATGCAATGAAAAGAAAGAGGTATTTTTACATCTCACTTTATCACCCTTGTTTTAGACAGCTGCTTTAAGAAGAGGTGATTAGGTCCCTAAAAGTGCTTACTTCTTTCCAGTGGTTGTAAAAAAAAAAAATCTAAGCAATTACTATACACATGTAAATTCGATCAGATGAATAGCAATCCAGAGAAACGTTCACCTACACAGGGAGGAACAGAAATCAGGATCATACCACTGGAAAGAAAGTAATTTCAGTACTGCAAAGGCAGCCAGGGGTGAGTATGCTACAGGTGTTTGTAGATCAGTGAAAAGCAAGTACTGGACACAATAAAATGACGATTTTAAAAAAAACAACCCAACATTAAGAATGGACAGAAATTGCTAAAGTACAGGTATTTGGCCACTGATATTTCATGTCTAGCAAAAGTAGATAGTGAAGATGCAGATCCATTAAGTCATTTGGATCTCCTGGTGATTCATACCAGAGTTCTGGAGGAAAAGAATAGATTCAGCAGTTTTTGAGTAGGTCTTGGACAGAGGAGCCAGCATGACTCAGACCTGGTTGTATAAGTAAATCTTACCATAACAATGGATATTATTTTTAGTCTTTTAATATTCTGTGTGGGTGTTTATAAAAAAAAGGATGGGTTACTTTTAGATGTGGCAATGTCCACATGCACGTGTGCACAAAACCAAGAGATAGAATAGCACATGAGTCTGAAAATGAAATATAGCTCCATAGCAATGATATTTGTAGCAGGTGAAGGACAGAACACAAGATTGCTATTAAATAAATCATAATTTATTACACGTGCCTGTATTTGGATGCCCAGTTAAGTACCTAATTACATGAAAAATGCAATTGCCGTGTAAAGCGATGTTAATTTTCAAGAACACCTGCTGAGCTTAGGGTTGTCATTCAGGTACCTGCTCAGTTGCATGCTGTTGTGCACCACCTGTGGAAAATATTTGTGTGCCTGTCAGGAGTCTGGCACAGGTTATTAGTGAAGAAAACCACGGCTTTGCAGGTTCAGCAGGCAGTCCCATGGTCTATCCAGCACAGCTGACAAATTTCATTACAATTCCTAACTGGATCCCTGGCAGTGCACCTTTTTTTTTTTGTTTTGATGAGGGGATGTGCAGGGAGAGCCCTTTCTCTGCTCAGACTGTAGGTGCTTTTGATTTCTTGGATTTCATCTCTAGTTGATGAGTCCTCCGCTACGCTTACCTACATTTTTTTTTTATTCTTTTCTCTACTTCCTTGACACTTGCTGTATGCCGTTAGAGAGCAAAAAATACTTCTAGAACTTCTATTCTTAGTGTTGGTCCATTTGCTTTGGTGATTATCATTCTAACTGTCAACGAAGCGAAATGGCATTGCTTTGCAGTACCTGCACTCCATAGTACTAGCTTTCACATTGTTCTTTGTTTCCTTGACAGGTAGAAACTGTTTCTGTTTTTCCTCATGAATGCTTTATGTGGGATACCGAACAGCTCACAGTGACAGCTAAAACATAGCAAACAGCACTAAAGGATGTTTCTCAAATGTGTTTCTTTGCCCTTTCTTCACACTGAAGATGTTAATAAGACTCAAGACTACCCATGTCTTTCTTTAGAGGATAGGATCTTTACTGCTTAAATATCTCTACGCTCTTGTAAATATTATTTAGGTGACAGAAAGCGTGGATTCATTCTGGGAAGATTCTCTGATTTCTTGTACAGCTTTGGCTTTTACATATTATTTAAAAAGCTTATTTCTTGGACCAAAAGTAACGCCTTACCTATTCATCTATTTTACCGTAAATTGCAGGGAATGAGGTTGAGGGAACGGACCACTACATGACTGGCCTGGCAAGGGGCAAGTGAGCAGTGAGGGAGGGCATGTAGCTAAAAATGTGGTGGAGCAACCATTTCTTTCCAAGGAACTGAAGCCTAAGAGCTTTAAAGAGGACTTCACAGCTGTCCTGTTTCAGAGCCTAATTCAGTGACATACTAGATGTTGGAGCTGATAGAAACTTTCCAGAGAAACATGTAGATTTGACAGACTGTAAATATTTTTTATGAATATGGTTAAACTTTCAACAGGCACCAGGCTGTAGGATGATTCTTGCTGGTTGGTGGTGCACCAGTTCCCTGAGCTACTGCCTTTCTGGCCTTCTTATCCTCATTCAAGGGAGTTTGCCTGTGCAGAGAAATCAGGGTGGTTGAGAGTCAGCTCTTAAGCTTACGGAGCAGCTAATTCATGGGCAGCCCAGCTCTCCCTACCTCTGGATCAGTGCTCAGAGTCACATGTCCTGGGGTCCAGAAGGCTGAGAGCAAACAAGGAACTTCTGCTCTTAGTATCCCAGTATTTATTTCTTTTTCTCTCACAGATGTTATCTGGCTTTTTAAAAAATCCCATACTTGAAGAACAGCTGATGGGACAGTGTTGGGAGATACACACTACAGCTTTCCAGCACTCTTCACAGAACGTAGTCACAGACCCTGTACGTTTCCACCAGGGCTTTCTCCATGCCTCTCTGTCATATGATGTCATCGCCGCTACCTGGATGGCTTCATTTTAGCTGGAGAAAAAAGAAGCTGCCATCTCTTTAGATTGTATAAAGCAACCACGCAGCGGTTTTCACCTATTCCCTTTGTCTTCATCTACTGACAAAAGCTAGACCTCTCTCTAGAAAGCAGTTCTCTCTCATGCATTCATCATTCCCTGGTCCCCTACAAGTTGAGGACTCTCTGCCTTCCGCCCTGCTTCTCAAATGCAGATGCCTGCTGGCCTGTGGAGAGCTCTGTGCCATGGCTAGACTGCTCCACATACCAGAGCTGCAGAAAGCGATATTTGCTGCTACAATGCTGGGTCAGCTTCCAATTTATCCTACTGATGCATGTTGCACTTTTGGCCATGCTATAGGGAAACAACAGCATGAGATGATGGCAGTGATAAAGCTGTTGATCTATAGGTGCTGGTGGACAGGCAAATAGGCATAGAAGCTGCCAGCTGAGCAGCAGTTTAAAAATGACTGTGATACCAAAGCCTTTCTTCAAGTCTAGCTTGCAAAATCAGCTCTCTGGGCTCCATGGAAAATTTAGCGTTTCCTGGTGTTGATACTATAGTTCTGAATTTCACGGCAGAGCACAGGGCCACCTCCAGAGTAAGGGGCAACTGGATGCAGTGGTTTAGTTCTCAGTCCTGGTCCTCAAGGTTTCCAGTTTGGGCATCTGGCTGAAGGCACCAGAGCTCCCTTCTGGTTTGTAAACTTGCCTTCCCCAAACACCATGTCACTGGAGAGGTGGTGAAGGGAGGAAGGCATTTCTGCCATGGAACTGCAATGGAAGCATGGACCTGAACTGGGAAGTTGTAAGGTTGAACATGACCTGCTGAGTCTGAGAGAGCACAGTGAACTCAAAGGCAAGATAGCGTCAATTTTTTTGTAGAGAATGATTTTGACACATTTGGTTTGTGTCATCTTCTCCTTCACTTTTCCTTATCCTATTAGTAGTGCAAAATAGGGTGATAAAAATTTAATAAAGGCAAAGACTTTTGCTCTCTCCAACAGGAATTACCTGATCTATAGATGTCCAAGGAGATAAAAAAAAATTGTGAAAATAGCCATAAAAGAGTTTCCTGATCAAATATTTCAGACAGTCATTCTCTCCTTTGAAAAACAAATGCTGTCTTAAAAAGCCACAAAACCAACACAGAAGCACACATACATCCAGGGATACATGTGCAAGTATAGAGATCTATATAATATATTCCACACATGAGCTCAGATTTATTCCAGTAAATAAAATCCATGCCTATGGATTAAATTCCAGTTGAATGAATTAAATAGGAAAATTTCAACTGCATTAAATGGAGTCTAGTTTTGTGTATGTATTTGTACACAACAGAAGATTTGTATATTCATAAGAAATTTTAAAACTTCCACATAGAGGTATAGATCAGCTAAATAGCGATGGTCCAATCATATTGTTTTGTTAGGCAAAAATAGGATTTTCAATCTCTACTTAGGATGATAATATTTTAAGTATATTTTTACTCTCCATTTACATACTAACTTCACTAAAAGCAAATAAATTGAGTAGAGGAAATGCATCTGCTGTGTACATATTTAATCCCTTCTCTTTTTGTTCTTTTCACACAGAGATTGAAAGATTTAAAACAAAGGGAATTTGCTCGAAATGTGGCTTCAAAGTCATGGAAAGATGAGAAGAAACAGGAAAAAGCACTCAAGCGTCTCCATCAGCTTGCAGAGTTACGGAAGCAGTCAGAATGGCAAGTATTTAAAATTTATATTATGTTTTAATGCCCTCTTTCCTCAGTCCCAGAAGAAATCTCCATTTTACTCCTACACTCTGTAAGGTACAGAGATCGTGTATACAGTAACCTGTTTTCAGCTGTCCCCAACTCCAAATGTTCCTGTTCTGCAAACCATAAAATTGAAAGTCCCTGAATTAATTACTTGCTATTTGAAGGTTTGTGTAGCTAGTTAATCTCGTCTCTTCTGAACTAAGTGGTTTGAAGATGTTCTTATAATATCACCATTTTACCCTATTCAAACTGACCTGAATAGATTAGTATAACTGTCTTATCATTTGAATGTAAGTGAACGGGAGAGAAAAACACTTTTTAGAGCATCTGTACTTAGTCTGTGAATCATTTTCACTACTTATTAGTATACTGAGATTATTCTTAGAGTTTCTCTGCAGAGTAATTGAAGTATCATTATGTGAATGAAAAACAAGTAATTAACTGAGTTAAGTTTATCCAATACTGTTAGCTCTATTGATGAATATCAAGATACAGTACATTTGGACTAATAAACCTTTACATTTGAGAAATCTCCTTTCTTTAATGACACTGAATGCTTCAGTAGAATAGATTGCCACCAGACCAATTGTTTATGTTAATCTATGACCATAGTTAAGTAGATAATTAAACTGGCATCCTTTTAAATTCATATCAAGCTTTCTGTACCCTGGAAATAATAACATTCAGAGTTTATTATACACTCATTTTGGCCTATATAATTGCTTTTGAGTAATCTGCTGAAATATAACAGTTTAGTGCTAATGTATCACTTTTATGGTTACAACTCCATTTTCATACAAATCTACTGAAAGAAATGTAACTGCCTGTGGGAAGATGCCTTTATGCCCACACGCTTGAAGATGTAGTCTAAGCTAGACCAATAAGGTCGGTGATAATAGGAAAGCCAGAGTGAGACTGGGAGGGAGTAAGCGGGTTTGCTTTTAGAAGGAGCCAGGAGTCCATAATTCTTTACAAAGAGCCTGGAAAGACAGTGCTTGCTATTCCTGTTCGTAATGACTAATAGGTTCAGGGGTGGCTGAGCTCCATGATCTTGGCAGAGGGGTGGCATTCCCAGTTGCTCAGGCAAGACAGAAAGCCAGCCTTTCTAACCAAAATCAACACACACACACTGGTTATTGTCCCTGAGTACTATGTCTCAGGTTGCAACAGAGTTCCTTACAGCAAGCTAATACAATTTGACAACAAAATTACTGTTAATCTTGTGCACAGCAAAACTGAAAATGCAGCTTTATTTTGCTGTTCCAAGAAGACTTTGAAAAGAATCTCTTTACACGCCTTCTCCAAGAGATAATTCCTTCTTGAGGTACAAATAGGGGTGAATTTGTATCTCCTGCTGCCAAATTTGTGGCAAATGCAAATATATTCTCAGAAATGCATACATATTCTCATACCCCGAGTTGACCCTACTCCAGGGAGTCTTTATGTCATTCCCACTGCTGGAGATCAATGCATTTTTATAGCTTTTATAAAGCATGCTAGCCTATTTATAGATAGCTGTTATGCATATCTGGCAGTCATAATTTACTTACATTTAATTAAAATATTTTCTAATTTTTAATCAAACTCCGTACTGAAGCTGGTTCCAATTTTTTTTTCATGTAAGTGTACTGTAGTACTGCATTGATAGCAAATGTAGATAGCTGGTCTAATGAAATACATGTTTAAAATATTACTTGGAATAACATTTGTATGAAGGCTATGTATGTCTCATCTCTAATGGAAAATGGCAAGTCATTCCAGTCTCAGTTTATTATCTATTGCAAGAAATCGATGATTTACCTTGTTTATTAAGGCCCTCTTAGAATAAGTTGATTTTTTTTTTAAAAGTACAAGAAAATTAGACCACAGATTTAAAATCTGAGAGGTTTTTCTGAAGAGTAAAAACATAATTGATGGAAGTACAATACAGAAAGAGAAAGTATGGGAAAGTAAGTCAAATGGTGATTGATAATGAGAGCACCGAAGTTGCCATTAATATTGATAGAAATCTACATTGTGTCCTTTTCTCCCCCCGTGTTCGGTGATAGTTTTATCATTAATATCTTTTTGAATATTTCATAAAGTTATTGATCGTGGAATAATATAAAGATAAAATAAAAATCTACTCTTAAAAAAATCATACATACAACCCCCCCAGGCAGGCAGAATGTTGCCTTTTCTCTTATATTTTGATTCTGCTGATGCTCCAGGCAGAAGTGTCTCACTTTGAACAAGGCACAATTTCCTTTGCAGTGGTCTCTTAGGAAACTAAGACTTGATTCTTACTGATATAAATTTAGAGTAAATACAATATTATTTATTGTAGATATACATGGGCGTAATTCTGAAAATGAACATTCATGTGCTGATTTCAAATGCTATTATTTCCTGTACATAAATACTGTCTTGTCCATATAGAAGCCCAAGCTCAGAGCTAGACTGCACATTTACCCTTTAGAAAATTTAGAAACTTAATTTTCCCTCGTAACAGCATGAGCGACACCCTTCTTTACCAGACAGACATCGTCAAATGCTAGTTCTGTCTTTTCTTGGTTACTTAATACCGCTTTCCTTTTTTTTTTTTTTTTTTTTTTTTTTNACAGCATCACTGGGAGTGGACCATTGCTTAAAGCCCCAAGATTAGTTGTAGAAAAGCAGCAATCGCCGGATGGCGTTTTCCTATACAAGGGTGGCAAGTTCACATCCAGTTCTCAAAGAACTGCCGCAAGTGAAGGACAAGGTTTCTCCAGCAGCGTACTAGAGAAACAGCAGTTTATCATAAGCAGGCACCAGTTCCCTACTGAAAGACCCCGAGCACTTGGAAATCAAGTCTCACAAGTGTTCCCAGATAGCACCAATGCTGCTCAAAGGGCAGGAGTGTCTTTCTCATTCTCTAAAAAAGTCCCTTTGAAGCTCGAATCCTCAGCATCAGTCTTCAGTGAGAACTCTGAAGAAGGAAATGATTGTAGTGAATCCTCCAACCATAAAACAAAGCAAGCTCTTGAGGGCTGTCGTTCTGGCACACTTTTGGAGGAGGACATGAAAGCAAGCTTGGATAAAGGGCCACCTATTACACAAGACCATTTGGATTTGGATAACAGTGCATTAAGTCATGTAGCAGCAAAACCTAAAATGCTAAAGGAAAATGATAAAAGTAGTGATAGAGAATTAGAAGAAAAGGTCAGTGCTCATCCTTCATTTTCCAAAGTCAAAATACAGCTTTCGAATTTGGATTTTTCTGGTTCACTTAGAGAAACAGAACAAGAGAGCAAAACGAATGAGTCTGAGCAATTGTCAGAAACTCCCATTTCACCTCCATGCCAAGCTAGCAATTTTGGTACACAGCCGAACACCTACAAGCACAGCAATGCCCACCTGCCTGACCAGATACCTGAGCTCCCACAACAGCCAGAATCTCAGCTGGCACGTGCGAGCAACATTTGTGAGAGTCCTGGGGTGGTAAAAAGAGAAAGATCTTCGGAGAGTTCAGAAACCACAAATGGGAATTCGGAAATGCTTCCAAAGGAGGCCATGGTTAAAGAGGTTAGGCCGCAGGCATTGCCTTTCCTCCGTGTAGTCAGCAAAGATGGTACTACTGCTCTGCAGTGGCCCACAGAATTACTTTTGTTTACAAAAACTGAGCCCTGTATTTCATATGGATGTAATCCATTGTATTTTGACTTCAGACTTTCTTTAAATCACAGAGATGGTAAACAGCATGAAACAAAGAAAGAAAGCTGTAAAGAGCACTCTATAAATAGGACTGCAGATGAAAATGAAGCCTCAGGTTTAATAAAACACAAGCAAATGTCAAATGAACAAGATAATCAGTTGTTGAAACCAAAGAAGATGAAAGATTCCCTAAATCCAAGAAAGGCCAAGCAAAAAGCTGAGTCAGACATAGGGAAAGAAATGAATGAAAATGGTCAAAAATGCATTGCAGATTATTGGAATGAAAATATACCCAAAGTGCCTGCTTACCTTGATGTCTCACAAAAGGATTATGTGACAGAAAAAAGTCTTCACACAACAACACTGAGAAGACCTTTAAAGCACCATTTTCATAGCTGTGAAAGAAAAAAACAGAACATTAGAAATGAGAACATTTCCTTTTCTGCTTTCATGTCTAGGATTAAAAGGTCTGAAGCTGCAAAATGTCATTACATTTATTCTGAGGAAAAACGTGAAAACCAAAATGACTGCAGATCCGTTCAAGACGTGGCCAGCTGCAGCAGTGACATAAGTGACAGTGGAAAAGACTCCACTGGAAGTTTCCTTAGTTATAAATCCAGTTCAAATAGCAGGTATTCAGAAAATGAAGGATGTGGAAGTTACATGAGATGCTGGAGATTCCCATCTCCTCAAAAGTCCTCCTCTGACAGACATTCCAGCTATTCTGACACTTCAGTTAACAGTATGAGCAGCTACATGAGCTACATGAGTCCCACATCAAACAATCACAGCAGAAATCGCTTGCTTTTTTGTTGTAAGAGAAAAAGCAAGACAGCTGAAAGGCACAAATGTAAACACAGAAAGCACAAGCATATTTTCACTTCTGATGATACAGACGAGGATTATCTTTGTCATAGTAGAAGTCATAGAACAAGAAACTGTACACAGAGGGGCACAATTAAATATCGAAGATGTTCAAGACATAAAGTTTTACAACACAGAGACAGATCTAAACACAGTAGACATAGGCACCTGCATTTTGGCAAAGTGCATAGTAGAAGTAGAAGCTATCATAGCTCCAAAAGTTGTTCCACCAGAGATTCAAGAAGCAGTGAAAGATCATCTAGTAGCAGAATATCAAGAGGTAGCAGTTCAGGATCCTTCTCAAAAGAGACTAACAACTGTGACAACAAAACAAAAGAGGACGTAGAACGAGGTTCTAACACTGAAGCGGGAAAAGCTGAAATTGCACATTACGACTCTCTGAATGTGAATGGACAGTCAAAAAACTTTGCCACCTGCTCTTCTGAAACTCTGGAAAAAGACATATGTGGAAAAAGAAAGTCACTGACAGCCAAGTTACTTTTAGAAAGAGTGCAGTCCAAGAAAACCCAGGAACAAATGCACAATTCAGAGAGATTTTCAAACACTTGTGGGGTAGAATTAAAGGATCACTCACGAGGTCACTTTGCTCTTCAGTTCCCGTCATCAGTAGATGATGTTGCAATGTTACCTTTGCCAGAGAAACTGCTAAGCATAAGTAAAAATGACACAGGGCGTAATGAAATCAGCTCATTGGAAACCAGTCTGAAGAAAAACAACTTTGAAGCATCAGAGATAACTGATGTTGCTCTTTCAACAGGCACTGATTATGATCATTGTCTTTTTAAAGACATCATTCAAATTGGAACAGGCTATCAGAGCCCAAGCATAAAAAGGAACACAGCAATAAAGGAACAGTCCAATCTCTTCATTAGTGAAGTACAACCCTTTATACAAAGCTGTGACCCAGTACCAAATGATTTCCCTGGTGCTTTTCCCTCTAATAGATATCCTGTTGTTGCTAATTCAACAGAGACCAAAGAAGAACTACATGATGTAAACATGGACTCGAACCGGGCAGAAGGCAGTTCAGACTCTCATTGTGACAATGCTATGCAGAAGTACGATGACACAGTAAATGACCTAGAAGTGTACAGTAAATCCACCTCCCCTCCTTTAACGCAGCAGCCTATCACGTTTTCACCAGAGGAAGTAGACAAGTACAGGTTGCTGCAGCTGCAAGCCCAGCAGCATATGCAGAAACAACTCCTGGCAAAACACCTGAAAGTTTTGCCTGCCCCAGGACCAGCTGCCTTCTCTGCAACACCAGCAGTTCCTGCCCTCCCTGTTCAGCAGCATGCTGCTGTCACCACCATTCACCACACACTGCTGCAACGCTTTGCTGTCTCGGCATCCCTACACCCCCACGGCAGCCATCTCTCCCTGGCACACCTCCACCCCTTCTCTCAGGCACATTTTGCCCCCATATCACTTTCCCCATTAGCCCCAGCCCTCATTCCCACCCACCCTGCTTTGCTGACAGGACACCCATTGCACTTGGTCTCCACCACCCCTCTCCACCCTTCCCCACTGACCTTCCCCGCACTGCCACACACTGCATATATCCCAGCCTTATTTACACCACACCTGAATGCAGCCACACCATCTGCTATACATCCAAATCCCTTAGTTCATCCATTATTCCAAGGGCAAGAACCCCACCATCATTCTTGCTCTAGCCAGACCCAACAGTTACCTACAATAAAAGAAGTTTTCAGTGTTTCTAGCTATTTAAATTAGCCCAAATGATTACACCATGGCTCCAAACCCAAATTTGAATAAAATAAATTATTCAGTGTACAATCACATGTCTGAGGGGAAATCTACTGTTTTGCTGAGAGCACAACGGCAAATATTTTAAAGTCCACATTCTGGCTGACAGCATATGAATGTTGATTTAGTTCTCGTATCACTTGAGTAAAAGCCAGTTTAAAGTCTTTTGTGATACTATCACAAGGAGGACGGGGTCCAGCTGCTGTCATCCTGCAGAAGGTTTGGAAAGAACAGCCTGAACTGAAGTCTGTGACTGTCAGTAGAAATTGTACCAATGCACCCAGACACAACGGGACCGAGATTATCAACACTGATGAGTGATTTAACGTAGCGCAATTTAAGGTAGAGCGATCTTGACACACCTCAAAGGTTTGCTTTTCTGAGTGTGTATGTGCAGCGGCATAGTACTTGGTCTGGTTAACGTATTTCAGACCGGGGAAAAAAGAAGGCATCTGGCTCCCTGAGCCAAGCATCCAAGAAGGCAAGGGAAAGAAGGGGATGAAGCCAAGTTCTTTGGCTTTGCCTGCCTGTGGCTGCAGTACAGGGTATGTCAGGGGTGGGCTGCAGCAGCCCGGAGTTGCCAAGCAGCTAGTGCTGGCTTTGAACATCAGAGGTCCTTGGCCAAGACTGCAACACTTCTTTCCTACAAACAGGGCTCTGACGTGTGGGAGAGTCTTGCCCAAAGAATGTGTAAATATGTTTCATTCCTTTCACAAACAACATAAACAATTGGCTGGTCCTACAAAATCGTGCTGATATTCATAAAAATGCAGAAGTAAAATTCTGAGTGGAAACTGGCTCTCCAGGACAAGTTTCGTAGAAAACCATGCCACAGTTATCAGCATTTCAAGGTATATTGAATCTAAACAAATATTTCAAGATTCTCGCATGGCTTCCCAAACTCTTAACACACAAACTGAAGTTCTGAATCTGCAATGTTTGAATGCATGTATCCAACCTTCAGGGTAATGTGTGGTTGCTAGTAATAACTGGAAATAGGTGAGGGCTTCAGCATCTCTTTGTATGGAACATTTTGACAATTTTTATAATGTTTCTAACTCAACACGGGATATTTAGCATGAAATTAAGTTCGCAACTGTGGTTAGACTGCAGGCATGCTTCCCAATATAATTGGACAGTGAAGTGTCTGACAGACAGTACCTGTTTGTTTGGATTAGAAACATTTGAAATAATCTCAATTCATTTGCAATAATGTAGTGCACAATTAATAATGTATCTTTCAGAATTGATATAAAACACATTAAAAAACTTTTGGAGGATTTTATTCCATTGTATTTGCTATCTGAATAAAATGAGAAATCTAATTGCAATTAAGTTGAGTATTCAAAATACAACCTAGGACCAATTTTCTAACATAGTTGTAATCAAACTAGAGTGATCTATTGTAATAAAATGGAATTGTTTTAATGTCTAAAAACATCTGTTTCAGCATAAACTGGTATTATTCCAAACTTTTCAAATGGTTTTACGAGTTGTGACTGCTAGTTTTGTATCTTCAAAGTTAAAGTTTCTTTGGATACTTAACATTTTAGCCATCAAATAAAAGCTGTCAGGAAAAAATCTGGAGACTGAGCAGAAGCTCAGAAGCTTTTTTGTATTGAAAAATGTTGGTGAAACCAACACCCTCAAATATGTTTTGGTTGGATTCACAGCTGATTTATAAATTTCATTAACAAAATGTATTCAATGACATTTTATAGTCACTTACCTTTATGGTTCAATTTTTTCATTTTAATTGTAGGGAACAACTTTAATTGAAATTATTGCTTCAGAATTAAGGAAGTCAGAAATTTTCTTTGGGAAAGATGTTAAAAATAAATATTTGCACAGTTTTAAACTTCTTCCCTTCATTTTTGGCTGAAAATCTCCCCAAAATTGGATCTGAATTTACATATAGTTTGTAGAATTCTGAAACTTTATTTTCTGAGAATCAAATATATTTCACTGAATGTGACTTAACACCTCTGAAAATTAGTACTTGCTTGCTGGGATGGAGATTCCTCACTCAGTGGACCTCTAACATTAGTTATAATTCTGTAGAAACACTCTGAATTGGACATTTTAAAGGAGCGGGTCAACCTGTGACCTAGAAGAGGCTGACTGAGCTGCATAGCCATCACTACCAGTTCAGCATTAATACCAGCCTAAAAGATGCATCTCCAGCCCTACAAACTTTTAAATTTATGGGCCCAGTTCCATTCCTATTCAAGAGAAAACATCTATTCTCGTTGTACATGAGTTCATTTGAATCCTAAGCAGATAATACCAAGAGAAAAAAATGGAACAGAAGAATTGATAGGCTATCTCATTTTTAATGTGTACACACGCATTTTGTATCCTTGCTTCTTAAAGGCACTGTTAATACTGTACAAATTCTTATGGCAAGAAACCTGACCAACTGAAACTTAACAATATCCTACTACGTGGATCATTTTTGGAAAACAGTTATATATGATTCCCTTAATGTATGCACAATACAATGGATTCCAGGAAGGAACAAAATCATAGGATGTCCATGCATCATTGTATATACCAACAAGGATGATCTGGTAAGGCAAATGAAGAGACAATAATGATTAAATTTAATTCTTGGAAGAATAGAGTTAGGTTTTTGAAAGGTATTGACGGAAAAAAGGGAGATTAAGAAGAAACAGAAACAGCACAATAGAAAAACAGCAGTCCTTGACTACCAACAAAGGGAATGTCCACTATGGTTCTTAGTACACAGAAGGGATTTTCTTGGAGAAATGTAATAAAATTATCAGCACAGCTGAGATGATATATTTGCTCTACTTGCTGCCATATTTGTTTTTTCATCAGTAATGTACTCTAAAATGTGTCATTATTATTATTAAAAGCGTAATTGAGCCTGATATATGGAGCCGTGCCACAATTTTGATTTTATTTAGACTGATTTTTAAAAGAGTTACAGTATCCTGGTGGCAGCGTTATATACACTCCAAGTTAATAATCTGTTTTAGCTTGATTGTATATTCTTGATACGTAATCCAAGGAAACAGGTCACCCACACTGTAAAACTGCAAAACCAAAAGTTTCCTAAGTTACACGATGATAAAAAAAATTGGGTTTTTGTTTGTTTTTGGTAACTGAGGCACTTCTGGAATACATTTAACGTGTATATTTGTTGTGCAGATTTGCATTAAAATGCCATTTGACCAGATTGATTTTAAAAGTGTTAAGTTTCTATTTAAAACTGGATAATACTCTGGCTAGTATAATATGTAAACTAGTAATTTTGTTTTGTATTCTCTGTATAAAGTGTTTTATATTATACAGTAGCTAAGTGAATTGCACTATTGTACATGCAACGCGGCTTTTTTTTTAGGTTATTCAAGGAATTCCTGGGAATGTAGTTTAATGCAATAATATTTTTTTTCAATAAAAAGGCTTACTGGTATAAAGAGTGTCAGTCATGTATTTTTAATGTAAAGCATACCAAAAGGCAGCAACATAATAAAATGCAGAATGATGCAAACTTATTTTGTATTTTAATCTGCAGAACTGAAATGCATTCAATTCATCCCTGTGGCTATAATCCTGAAATTTCTTAGAATGTTTCCTAAAGATTTTAGTATGTGTTACAGAAGTGGGTTGTTTAAATGGAACTGAAAATAAATATTCCTTTAAAAAATTATTCTATCTATGTGGTTTTTGCAACTACTTTTAATGGATTAACATCTTCCTGCATATTTTTATGCACTAATCAGTTTATTTAGAATTACACTTGCAACTCGCTTGTCAGGTTGCCCAAATAATGTCTCTGAGCTATGATTCCTAGTGCTTGTGTAGAAGGTCCTTTGGTAAAGAAGCTAACAGTAGGATCCACAAATGTATTATTTATTCACTTTTTAAACACTCTTTGAAACTTAACCTTAGTCATGATAAGTATCTCTTTGTCCGATGTTTTCCCTTTTACCTTGTATCTTTCCAGTTTGTTTATTGTATCCTTTTCCATCTATCTTTCATTTATATTGTAAGGTTTCTGACACGAGGCTTTAGGTTTTGTCATATAGGTACTCAGCTTTGGAGGTCCCAGGCACTGCTGCTGTACTTAGAGTAATTGTAAGGCTCGTTAGAGCCATCAGTAGACAGTTTCAGAAGTTTCATGTCTCCAGGTGAGCACAAAGGCTGAAGTAATGTGAAAACAAAAGTCTGCATGCATACACGTAATACATAAAACTCTGTCCTTTGAGGTGTGGTGTGACAGAGGCCATATTCCATTAGGTCTGTCTGCATAGCTGGAAATACCTTGGCCAATCTCTGGGACCAAATTAATCTACCGTGCAGTGACATCTCATGACTCAGGCATTCTATAAAATCATGAAATCACAGCAAATCAACAGAGACATAACTGACACAGTGTATCTACGTCTATTCAGTTGTGTTTCTTCAGCACGTTGTTTCACAATAAAAACAAAATTTGGAATTTGACAAACAAACAAAAAGGCATGTCTGAAGGAAATCCCCTGTGAATTAATACATGTACCGTTGGCTGTTAACTGTAGTAGGCTTCCAGAGATCAGAGAGATCAGATCTTACCTGTTGGTTGTTGAACAAACAGGGATACTGTTTTGACTAGGATGTAACGTGAAGAAATGAAGTTGTCCACACCTTCCTATTCCTGGTAAAGCCAGCTAATCAATTAGCCCTTCTTAAAGCTTGAATGCCAGATCTGTTTAACAGTTGAGCCTGAGCTGATTTTTTTTCTTTCGTCTTTTTTTTGTTCCATACCACAATTCATCTGTTCAGGCCAAACCTACATTTAGGACTGTTATTTCTTTGAGAATGAAGAACAAATGCTTTGCTAGACTTGAAATATCTCTTATCACCAAATGGAGAGACTTTTTGGAGGAAACAAAAGCACATTTTATTTAACTTATTTATTTAACTGCCAAATAAAGCAAATATTTAGAAACAGTATAAAAGAAAAGAAAAATATATTTGTAGCTACTTGTGCCTAAGTTTAGGTTCAAGACACTCTTTTTGCTTCCCTCAGTTAAAATACTGTCTCAATGCCGTGTCCAGCCTTGGGAAGACCCAGACATTGCCTCCACTCCACAGGATGTCAATTGCCGGACAGGGTTGTTCTTAGAGATACACTTTCCCCCAATGTCTGCTCAGATGGGAAACCTCTCTGCCTTCTGAAGGCTTCCTTTAAGTCTGAGGTGAGGTCTCAGGGCTTCTTCCATTGCAGTGCTGAGTACTGAAGCTAAAATGCATCTGACCCTTGGGCACAGGCTCTGCAGCGTTGTCATCCAGCCAGGTGACCAATTTAGAGCTGACCAAAAGTTAAAGCATGTTATTAATGTCATTGTCCAAATGCCTCTTAAACACTGGCAGGCTTTGGGCATTGGCGTCCTCTCTAGGAAGCCTGTTCTGAGTGTTTATCCACCCTCTCTGTAAAGAAATGCTTTCTAATGTCCAGTCTAAACCTCCCCTGGCACAGCTTTCAACCATTCCTATGCGTCCTGTCACTGGGTACCAGGGAGAAGGTCTCAGCACCTCCCTCTCCACTTCCCCTCCTCAGAAAGCTGTAGAGAGCAATGAGGTTGCCCCTCAGCTTCCTTGTCTCCAAACTAGATGAGCCCAAAGTCCTTAGCTGCTCCTCACAGGACTTTCCTTCCAGCCCTTTCACCCACCAGCTTTGTTGCCCTCCTCTGGACTCATTCAAGGACCTTC
>RSEF01000002.1:25181188-25244820 GCA_003993805.1 Himantopus leucocephalus
TGACCTCCAACTGGACTCTGCACCACTAACCACAACCCTCTGAAAGTACGGACATTTGTAACAGCAGGTTATGGGTTAGTTTTGAGCAAATATGAGCAAAGAGCATGAAACACTTCAGCCTGGTGAAGCTGGTTCGTTTGGATTTAAGAATAGGGGAGATGAGTCACACCTCCATTTGAAGATCAAGATACCTGTATGCTTAGTGAAATGTAATCTAATTGATGAATTAAAAATCTGTTAAGTGGATGATAATGCTCAGTATTAATATTTTTTTTCTAGACAGTTAACAACATTTTTTCTAGGAAATATCTAGGGAATGGAAAACTGCAAATAACAATTTAGGAAAATAGTGTTCATCATATTTGATAATCTGTTTGATCCATCAGCGTCCCAAGAAATTGTAGTGTCTTTCAAAAGGGACTTTTACGTGGTTCTTCCTGACAAAGTTAACCTGAGGCAGAAGAATATCTTTACTGGAGCACTGATATTTGAGTACAGTTATGAGGAATTAATTACCAAATTCCCCACAGAAGAACATTTGAGATAGCTAAGGCAGCGGTTTCACAGGACAAGCAGCAGTTCCTCTACTTTGGTGGACCAGATGTCCATAGACGATGATATGGAGAATATACTGCAGAGCATTGGTAAACAGTCTCCTAGCTACAAGCCTAGTTATGTTCTCTGCATAATTACTGGAAAGACCACTGTTGAGATCTCTAGGTACACAGATATGGTTGGTGGTATGGCATTTCAAGGCACTATAGATGGCTCATGACTCAGAATCAGCATATATATTTAAGGGGGGGAAAAAAAGCAAACCAAACCAAGCTACAATGCATTTAAATTCGAGTGTCTCCTTAATAAAAAAGGAACTGAAAATTCTCAGCATGTCTCAGTACCACAAATATATATTAAGGCTAAATTTAAAATCTTTCTAGAACTGTAAAATACATAAACGCTTTGATCATGCTGTAAAATTCCTATTGCCTGTGCAACACAAGCCTTTCTCTCTGCACAATTGGACCATCGTGACGATGGTAAACCTTGTAAAATGAGCACTGAGAACCATATAGTATATTCCCCTGTTGCTAATTCCATAAATACCAGGATTAGAAATGTTCTGATCCTTTCTTTCTAGGGTCAGTCATCTGCATTTGGAAGCAGAGAAAGAGTCAGACTATTGCTAAGTGTATATTTTCAAAGTACAGCAGAGACATTTAGACACTTAATTCCTGTTATAGGCAATACATTTGAAAGGCTTTATGACCTTTAGGTTAGAATACATGGGTTAATGTGTAACGTCATTTTTTTCCTAAAGATTTCTCAAGGATTTCTCAGGAAATTTGCTTTAGAACTTCACACTGAATAGAGACGTGATCAGCATGATCAGACATACTCAGACTGAGAAAGTCTCCTTGGCAGCTTGGAAAACTAAAAGCATTGCATGGAAATGATATCACAGCCCTGTCTGTCAGCTCCTGGTAGAACAACATTTCAACTTTTCGTTAGAATTTCTTTGGCCTTCACAGATCCAAGAGTAAAGTCACCGCGTAACACTCCTGATGAACAGTTTTCAGGTCTAAGCATGTAAGTACTCCGTACTCATGGAGAAACTTAATATTGAGTTAAATGTTGGCTTGACTTTATTCTCTCTGATTATGTGCTACTGACTTCTCATAAGCTTGGTCAGCAAGATTGATGGGCTCCAGAAGCCCAGTGATACATTACAGGACACCTGTGCCACTGTGCAAAGACTGAAATGCATAGCGGCCAACGAACTGGCCCCATATTTGTGTCTGCTTCCCTCTATCTTCATAACCCAGTGCTTAGAGTTTTCCAGACCAGAAGCCAAAGAACACTCTTCCCTCCTGTATGTGTGACAGATACACTCCAGTGTGCACATAACACATTGTGTTAACAGATCTGCCACTGAAAGTTCTCTGTGTTATGGAAACGACACAAGATCAACTCATTACATATAGCACGCAAGAATTGTCCTGTCTAAATGGGACTGCATAAAATGTAGATGTCTACTCTTCCCTGTATTCCCTATATACTGAAGAAACCTTACTGTGGGCTCATCCCACTTTCCTCTGGATTACTGGAGTCATCCTTGCTAGGCATTTACCTCTCCCCACTGAGCTTAGGAGGTGCCTACATGGCAGCTCAAGCTACATTTTAGAGTTCAAATTAGATCAGCAGTGTAAGATACATATTGAAATGTTTTGGACATCTGGAAATTTTTGAAACTCAAAACTGGAATCACTACAGCTAAGCCAATTCATCATGATAGAGGTACTACTCCTACTTAAGAAGCAGAAGAAGAAAAGCAAGATGGAAATCACAACAAATCTTTATTTTCAGCTATTTCTAAGGAGGTACCTATTAAATGCCTGGCCTGACTGAAGTCAAAAGAGGGCTGACATTTCAGATACAGGTAGGTTTATCTCCAGTGCTTTACAAGAGTTGTCTAGAACTATTCGCCAAACTATTTTGTGAATCATATATGATTACAAGTATATTTTTAAGCAGCTCATGACCAATTTATGAAATGAAGGTTAAATTTAAATAGGTTATTTGCTTCATATTATTTGCTCAGCTCAAATGATAATTCAATTAAATTCTTACATATGTTTGCATACAGCACCAGATTCATTTCTTGCTTTTAAGTTTTGCATTTTTCTTTTTTCTTTTTTTATGCAGATAAAGGTACTTTCCTCATCATCAGAGTGGTTGACTTTCAGTGCTAGTTTGCCATTAGCTGGTATGAAATAGTCAGTCATTAGTATTCCGTATGTCACATAAACAGTCGGTACAGTATCTGTTTTTCATCAACTTTAGCTGCCAGAAATGAATGAAGGATGCAGCAATGGAACATTTCAAAAGGTTTTGTCAAAGAAATGTGTGGGACCGCATCTTTGATGCAAGTCCAAAAAATATCCGTAGTAACAAGTGTAGATAAAACAATAACCAGAGAAAGAAAATGACAGGAAAAATAATAGAGCCTCAAAGACTCTTCTTTTGATAAGGTGTAATTATTACAGAAAATTATATTATTCAGATCATGGTCTTTACTCCCTGACAAACCATTAAAGCATCTGCTACAAACCCTGAGCAAAGTACATGCCAGAGCATGATAGTCGTAAATAGACCGAACATGAGGATACTTCATGGTCTTCTTCCATGAATCATCAATGCACAAGAAACCTATAGCCAAAACAACAGTGCAAAGGACATTTCTCAATCCAAGCTGGTCAGCTGTGTACTCTTCTGTGTATCTCAGAATATTTCCCGCAGAATAAAGAGAAATGAAGACCTGCTATGATATCTTGTAACCTTCACCGGTGAATGGATGGTTTTAGAGAATACGAAGGCACAGGCAGGCCCCAGGGGAGTAGAAGTCCTGGGAGCAAGCTTGCCCTGTGGCAGGGGAAGCTGGGGAAAGCTCCCAGGCTGCAGCCAAGAAGAGGAATGTGCTAAGAGGGGCAGCTGCACTGCTCTGCTTGCATGGGAAAATGCTTTAAAGGCTGAGCCCGGCCCAGCTGAGAAAAACACAGCACGGAGATAACCAAGCAGTCTCTGAAAGCAAATTGCCCTTCAAAAGAAAGATGGCTCATTTTAACCCTCTTTAGTTAATGTGGGCTGCTGTGCTTAAATGAGCATGAAGACACAATCTAAGGGAAGGACAGCTCTTACATCCACATAAATTCTCATGGCGGAGGATGCGTTCAGCCAGGGCTGGTTGCTGTAAAGTCTGTGCTTTATGGGAGATGCTGTTCATTCTGTACGGACTTTCTACTGCATGGACCCCTTCAACCCCATTTTCTGACCTGAAAATACTACTTTGAGAGCTAAATAAGTAAAGGTTTTACCTTTAAATTGTGACATTGGAGTATATAAAAAGCCATTTAAACTGCCTGCCGAGCTGCTTATAAACCGAGTACAGCTGTAGTAGATGGCATCGATGCCAAGGTGGAGAGGACCTTCACATACTGTACAGGGAACTCATTATGCCTGTCTTGGAAGACCAGAAACAGTGGTTGGATATGGCAGTTAGCTATAGATATCTTCAAAGCACAAGCTGCCAAGCCATTACAATTAGTGCCTGAAGATTAAAATTTCTCAGGTAGCTCCCATTAGGACCCAACAATTCATTGCAATGCACTCACAGCATGTATCACTCCACAAGCGCTGGCTATATCTCTCCAAATAAGGACATAAACTGCTGGAGGTATGACAGAGGAAATGCAGGGCATTCATTGTACGCAAAATTACTCTTACCCATTGTAGTCCTTAAAACAATTGTTTGACAGTCCTGTGCCATTCGCTCTAGCTTGTAGCTGCCCAATTCCATGTGATAAACCTAGGGATTATATTACCTGTCTTGGTCTTCCAAAGATCTCAGAGTAGTGATATTTTGGAGAAAATTACCTGAAATCCTATGTTTTGAAATAGGTAAACAGGATAATTTTCAGGCTGCTAGTGCAAAGACATGTAAGCATGATGATGATTTCTAAAATAAGGTTCAAGCAACAGGTGTACAACAGAGTCCATTTAATTTCCATAAAATTACACTTGTGACTCCAGAGAACATAAGCACTCACAAATTTTGCTGTTCACAGTATATATATACACATATATATATCTGTTCACAGAAATATCTTTGCAACAGCTGAGGCAGATTTCCGTCCTCACTCTGATGTCGTATTTTGGATGACTCAATCACCAAAGTGCATCCCCAGTCATCTGACTAAACCTACACTTGTCACACACTGGGGAAGAATTGACATTTTAGCCATATTATGGTTGCCTTTATCCAAATATGATGGGGAGGACTTACATACTCCAGTACGTAAGCACGCTGTAGCTCTTGGAAAGGGCCAGGCTCCTACACTGTCTCACTTGCACAGTAGCAGCTGGGTCTTCTTTTGCTGCCACTATAGGTGTGCAGAAAGGACCTGCTGAGAATCTAGCAATGCTTACAATCTAAGACCAGATCCAAATTTTGCAGCTTTAGTTCAGTGCTATTCTTACTGCCTTGATTCATCTTAACCAGCTGATATTTCTGCCCTCCTTGCTGTGTCCCACAGGAAATCATGCTTTCCACCTGAACAACCTTTCAACACAGACATCCTCTGGTGCCCTCTCTCACTTCCCAGTGTAAGTTGTCATAATGCAAAATTATACAGTATTTTAAATCTGTGCTTAAAATATAAAAATGCCAGCTTCTCTCACATAGAGGCCCCAAGGATTTTGTTAAGGTCAAGCTACTACTACCAGAATAAGATGCTGCAATTGAATCTGCCATTCTGTGAAGCATTTAGAGTTTTATGTTTTCATATTCTGCACTATACCCGGCTTCCAAGTCGGGTATGAGTACGTGCACATTTGATGACATCTAATGTATGCATACAGCTAATATAAAATTTGCATGATGGTAAGTCATCACATGCAGGTTCTGATGAGCTCCTTTCCTTCTACTAAGCTCCGCATATCTTAGTGAACCTCTACAGTGGTTCACATCCTGAATCAGTGATGCACACATCATATATATCTGTGGGTAAGTACAAATATACACTTTTCTACAACATAAACAATAAATCAGCTGATGTCTGATAGCTAAAATAGCTCTGGTTTATATAAGTTGCCAGATGAACAGCATGTTTTCTATTGCTTTTTTATTTCATTTTCAATCTCAGTTAAACATAGCTTAATCAAGTTCATCCATATTATGTCAGGGATTAGAAATGTCTGAGCAATCGTGTTATTTTATACTATGTGTTTGAGGGTACTTGTGCTTAAAGAGAACAGTAAAGACTGGCAGAAAAAAGTCACTGACCTAGTACTAATGCTTTATAAGGAAACTTCGTTGTTCATTGATATTAAACAATATATGTAAGAAAGTCTAAAATTAAAAATTCTTATTTAAATGGAGGAAAAGGAGCTTAACTTTTTCTCAGAAGTGTCTTACGGATTTTCCTTCTACCTCAAGGTAATCATTTGAGGAGGTTGCCTATGTACAGGCACTTCAAGTGAGCTCTGAACCTACTGCTTAAAGCAGAGCAAAGGATCTTCCTTAGATTCTGCAAAAGAACGAAGCGACACTTTTCTGGTATGATAAACAAAACTGTAATGAATTTAAGGGAAATTATAGATATTATCATCTTATGAAAGTCCACTGATGAGCATCTGGGTTTCATGGGCATACTGATTACTGATAGTCCAAACACATTAAGCTTTTCAGTCTCTTTGCTCACGGAATTAAAGCAGCACAGCAGAAGGAATTAGAAAGAGCACTCAAATTGTTTGCTGTTGTTTTACTGTAATGCTTTATGAATTCTTATATCTTATGGGCAGATGGAATAGTTCAAAGGTCTTATTTTGTAAAGGTATCTCATTGTTTCATAACTTATGAAAACTCCCTACCTTTCATAACTACCCATCAAAGATTGATTTTGTTATGTGCTGTGAACTACTGAGGATGACTCCCAAGTAGCAGAGGAAGATAGAAATGTAAGTGCTTCACAAAGGTAATGTCTTGATGGTACTTCTGACTTCTTTTCATAGTTTCATATGTCACATGTGAATTAAAGTTTTACCCAAGGCGCTTTCAACATTTTTTTAAACCTAATATATAAAAATGTACTGAAAGTTAAAATGTACAATCCCTGCTTTTTTAAGTAAACAACTCTGTTCAAGGAAAGGCCAAGTTTTTTCAAGAGCTGCCCAAAAGTTCCTGCTCATTATGTTTGAATATTTTCTCAAATATGTCACAATATTTTCTCATTTCTTGATTAAAAGAAGATAACTGACTGCCCATGACCATCTGAAAATCTTCATTCATCTCTCTCGAGGTCATGGCTAAACCTTGATTTTTTTCTAATCTCCAGCAGATATCCTGCTTCAGCAGGAACCTTCCTGCTCAGGTGACCAAGACATGATGAACAATACAGCTGAATGCAGCTGACTGAAGCATAGATTCCTGATACATGAAAATTAAAGACCCAAAGACAAGAAGGAGCCTAGGAAAGCATGCTGCAGGTCAGAAACAGCACTGAGACCCCCATAGCAGTGAAAACACTCTCTTATAGAAAAGGCTCCTCACCCATAGAGATGCTGTCTCTTCCCTTCCATTATTTCAATTCTAAAACCTGATTTTATTTCATTTTCCTGATCTCAGTGTCCCTCTCTTCTATTCTAAACTCTGAACCTTCTCTCCCTTATTATTTCTATTACTCTATTATATTTTGCTATATCTTTTCATTCTCTTTTCCACCAAAATAGCATGACACCAGACACGAGGCCTCTCAAGGATTAAACTGTCTTCTCTAGAGAGGTCTTCATGGCTGTAGCAACTGAACAGGTATTGCAAAAGCAGTGGTGTATATAAGCAAGAAGATCCCTGCATGGTAGTAGAAAGATCATAGGAACCCATCTCTAGCACTGGTGTTCAGATACTCAGGAGTCCCATTTTGTTTCTTGCATCAGCAGCCAGCCCAGCCACACTGCCCTAGTTTTGGGCTTCTGCTTTTCTCATACCTGGACTCTTGATAGATGAGAGGATAATCTTTCTGCATTCAGTTTATTCTCATCCATTCTACGATCTCCTGAGAAAAAAAAATCACTGTGTGGAGTATGTCCCTTAAAACAAAAGGATGAGAAGAGAGACAGAATGAAAGAATTTACTTCTTGAAAAAGAAGAGAGTAGTAAAAACATTTTTTCTGCAGCAACTTGTTTCCTACCAGTGGCACATTGTGTGAAATTATGGCTTATTTCTGTTTCCTTATTTAGTTAGTACAGGAGTGCATTGAGCTGTTCTGTGTCACACCGGAATGTGCTGTACCTGCAGGATGGCACCACATTATACAATTCATGGTGGCATTTTTATCTAGGCTCACTGCTAGTGTTTCAGACAAACATGCAGTAATCACAGAATATTTAAACTTTACACATATGTAGTGCAGCCTTGAAAGTAGTGAGGAAAAGAGTAGTGAGAAAAGCAGTGAGAAAAATATCTCTTTAAGACACCATGAATGTCTGTCGTCTTTGAAACTGGAGGGTTGACAGCTTTCTGTATGTTGGTGTTCATACAGTTTTCCAGTTTCCTAGAAAATAGCTTATTACACAACAAGGTGCCACAGACCAAATCTACAGAAGTCTGGCCAAAGTTGTAAGACTTTCTGGGATATTGCCATGATATGCAGGTCAGAGCTGTGGTTCTTCTACTTAAGTGGACAGTGGCAACACAGATCCAACAACCTTTCTGGTCACACTGAAGGAAAATGGAAATACTACCTCCTGATTTTCAAATCAGTTATTTCTCCATTTTGGACAGGGAGTTTAAGAATTTACTTTAAAACTGCTCTAAAGAACAGGACATTTACAGTAGATGCTCCTAGACAACAATTTTATGCAAGCACGAAAGCTATACCTAGTCATTGGATATGAACTTGAACCTGCTAATTTCTCAGTTTATACCTCAATGCTTGCAGTTTGCCCAGAAAAATAGGCTTTCGGCTCACAAATCCTCTACTGACAATTCTATAATTCCCTGTTTATACGTTCCAGACCACTCTATGATCCTTCTACCCATAACAGGAGAGAAACCTAGAAGACCCATAGCAGCCTGCTTACTGATTCCTAGAAGGTGTGTCCCAAAGAACAATGTGGATGACCTCGGTGAAGGTTATGGTGTACATTATAATTTTGGCAGAATAGGAAAGTACACAAAGCTGATCTTAAATGACAGTGGGGGCGTATCTGGAAGTCCTGGTGGAATGACACATCAAGGCGCGCATGGTTCTGTAGGTTTCTGCCCAAGTATAAAGGGATCAGAAGTGGAGTGACTATCAACCTTCTGGACACTTCTGTAGTGGCTGATCAGAGACAGAAAAATGGACTGAGGCTGTTGAGAGTGTAAAAAAAACCCAAACTTGGCTAAAAATCACAAGACAGGCGCGACACTACGGTTGGATTCACTAATAATAAATCAAAAAGTGTGCGCTATTGCCACATAAACTAACAAGGATTACCTAAGCTGGTGCTAGCTCGTATTATTTTCTACAGGAAAATCAGGCTTTCTTGGCATAGATTTTTTTCATTAGCATTCACTATTTTTTCCAAATTCTTGTTTTATAACAGATCAAACACATCTGGACCAATATAAAAACTATCATATTACATGTCAGGAAAGAAAAAAGGTTTTTTCCATCATCTGGATACCCTGCTATTAAAAGCAACCACACAGATTGTTTTTCATTCTGTGTAACACAAATTATTTGCCTCAATTAAATAAGATATATAATTACTAGCACTTTTGCCAATGTGTAAGTATTATAGAGGTAAAGCTAAAAAATGTACTTTTATACCAATAAAATTTTCTATGTCACATAGAGATACTAGAAATCATTAGGAGAATCATTACTAATTTGCCATTCAGTTATAAAAATGTGCAGCCTACTTCCTAAGGAAGCAAATATTTGTTATTACTAAATGTTTACAATTTTCCAATACTAAGGACTACAAAGAGATATTCAGACGTAGCCAGAAGGATGCAGGATATACTTTTAGGACAATTGTTTTTTGCGGAGGAATCTGTGGTGGTTATGGGGATACCTGGCAAAGACTTTAAGGACAACCTGAAATCCCAAATTACCTTTTAGCTTATTAAGTCAAGTGGGGAAAAAATTAAAAATCACTTCGGAACAAAACTTCTAGAAATAAAGCAGTAATTTTGCTTTTGAGACAAAGTAAACTGCCAAGATGGAGGTCAAAACGGGGATCAATCAAATCAACAGTAACTTACAAGTAAAAAAAAAAATTAACCTTTATTGTGTTATGCATCTGTTTCTCATGGATGGAGCTTTGCTTTCAATAGGGAACTCAGATACAGTGAAAGCTGTGTAAATAACTACACCACAAAGAAGCAATGACCACCCATGATGTGATGAACATATCTGGATGGTACAAATCAGTGTAGCACAAGGCAAATAAGTAAGTTATCCTCTCAAGATTTGGATATATTAAAAGGAAATAGAATGGACTTTGAAAATCTTCATAATAGTAATTAACTTCCTATTTTTTGATGCTTTATTCAGCTTTGGAAAAGTTGATGGTATTTTGATGGTCACCTTTCAGCTGTAGCATTAATAGCCTAGTAAAATAAGGGTAGACTGAAAGAAATGATTCCATGACAAGTAGACTGTCTTTTGATTTTCACTACTGCTGTGTTACTTTTCATTGAGTTATTCATTATTTTTTAAGGCTGTGACATGGACAAAAAGCGTGTGGTCTTCAAGGCACGGTGGCTACTCACACCTCCAGTTAATTTCATTCAGGCGCAAGAGAGAATGGATGCACAAAGAGAAAACGTTCAGTGAGCCTTTCTGCACTAAATGGCTAGAGGTTGGCTGCCTGGATGCTCAAGGCTGCAGTCCAAAACGCTAGAAGCATCTTCTTCTCAGAAGAGCTAATGTTTTAGGAAACAAGAAAGTCTGTGGTTTTTCTTGGTTTTATCAAAACCATTCTACTTGCTGTTACACACCGCTTAATGTACAAGTGATTGTCAAACACATTCTGACTTTTTTCTCTCTCATTCTCCATGCAGTCATGGGGTAGGAGCTATTTACTTCATCTATCATTCATGAACCTCCTACAGTGATTCCACCAAACACAGAGGCTTTGAAAAGTTAATGAGAAAGTCCTAGGGAAGATACATCAGGCAGCTGAGTGCATCAGGTGGAGTCACCAATTTTATTTTCTAGACCTTCCTGACTGCAAAGTCCTGTGTCTTTACATTAGTAAAAAGGGAAGTGTAAGCAGGGCAAAAAGCAGCAGGTAAGCAAACCACTGCCATTTGAACACTGCTCCAGATTTAGGTATGTTTTGAGGTGGGATGTATTTTGGTAAAGCACAATAAGCCCACAGCTACTCAGAGGTCCAGAGCCACCAGTTGAAAGAACCATGTTTTCATTATGTACATTTGAGCAAATATTTCCTTATTTTCAAATCAAAATTCCCCATCCAAAGCCACAACATTTGTTATATTAAAATGTTAAAACATTGTAAAGAGCGGTAAAAAAAATTCACTTCAAAATCCCTTATGTCAGCCCTTGAACTTTCCCCCTAGCAAGCCAGGGTTAGGGTCTCCCACCTGGCCTTTGGGGGGTGAATCATCCAGCATGTTCTGCAGCTTTCTGGAGAGTGCTAATGTGTCTAGTCACATTATCGTTCTGAAAGCAAACATTTTTCTCATCTGAAAAATGCATAAACCATTCACAGGTTCACATAAAAAAAATAAACAAGCAATGAGAATATGAGCTCTGTTTGCAACCTAAAGCAGTCATCCTGGGCAAGTCACTGAGACACCTTGCAGAGATGCTGAAGCAGCCGCCGAGTCGGGCATCTCAGCGCTGCGGCACAGCACAAGGCAGAGATGCCACCTTGGATTCAGAAGAGAACAGATCTCATTGCTCACCGCAGTTACACTGAACGTAATACACCTAACAGGAGAGGCATGGCAGGAGGGACAAAAGGCTTGGATTTTAACAAGCATTTTTAAACAAAGAAGTAAAAGCCAAGGTGCCTGGTTAAACCCTGACCTTTCTGTGCCTTAGGTTAGCTACATCATCTAACTCCTCCGGGCCAGTCCATGTTGCTATTCGTAGTAAAGAGTTAGATATGATCATTTCAACTTGAAGAGACCAGACAACAGCCTGTCTGTGACCGCAAAGGTTAATTTAAAAGAATATGTGAGGGATGTGGGCAGATGATGACATAATTACTCAAATTATCACCTTTCTGTTCACTCCTACGTCAGCTTGTCCATTCAGTCTTGGATGATCAAATCAGAGTTCCTTTCCTTAGCTACAGTGTTTTGGTTTTTTTTTAATTATCATTTATTACAGAGTAGATGCCCACTCTACTGAGCTTGTTTTGCTAACTTATTTGTCAATGAATTATTAGTGTTTTTACATTTGTTAAATATATGACCAGCTGACTCCTGCAGCAATGAAATTTAAGAACTGAAGCAATAAAAAAAAATATTTCATACCTCAAACACACAAAACCAAAATCTGTTCTAATTCTTAATGTCAGTGTAATTGTTGCATAAACTGATCCAACACCAGAAATTCTATGGCAAACACAATGGGACCGGGATTTGGCTTAGAAAAAAATGTGAGAGGAATTCCAGAATACAAAAAGGAAAGAATATATGTCCCTGCAGTGTATAGGTCCCCACCTGCCACTGAACACTGCCATTGTTTCAGTGTCTGAACATCAGAAGAGGTGTTGACCCTTAGACCCTTGGCTCACACCTGGAAGGCAGGCAGCTGAGCAACACAGGTGAATCAAACCAGCAGGTGCTGCTGTCATGCTGAAGTCATTTGCTGAAGTCATTTGCGTCTGAGACCATTTCTGTGTCTGGTGACCCCCACAGAGGCTGGGAACTCAGGCACGTTCCCATGCGGTCCCCTGCTACAATCCCTTTTGTCGACTGCCTCTGGACTCCAAACCGTGTATGGGGGCTTCTCCTTGAGAACCCATTCCTGTCGCATTTTGGGAAGAAAGTAAGTGCCCTGTTTACGTGCAATCTGGTTCAGTGTGTGTTTTTATGCCTATGACAAACCCTTCCAGGGACAGCAGCTGCTCACACCTCCATTTAATTTCCCTCAGATCTGCAAGATTGGGTGGGCGTACAAAGAGGAAGTGTCCAGTGAGCCTTTTTGCACCAAATGGCTAGAGGTTGGCTTCCTGAAAGCTTGAGACTAAATAAATTATATATACAGTCCTCTACCTGGAAATGAACATAAGTGGCATATTTGCTACATGCTGTTGCCTTCTAGATTCCCAAGCTGTTGTTTCTGAAGTTGCCAGGTTGAACATATTTCATGTATGACTAACCCTCATTCATTCAGTTTTAGATCAGTTCAGTTTCTGTGAAAACCTCTTCTTACTGCACTGATTCTCTGTCCTGTGGGCTATGACAGATTGGGCACTGTCGTTTCGATGCTCACTGCCACCAGGGTAACAGATCAGGTTCTCTCACTTATCCACTAAAACAGTCTGCTCAAAGGCCCGGTGTCTTGTCTAGTGCTCTCAAGAGCTGCAGCACTCAAAGCGCACAGTATCTGAAGCTGGAATTAACTGGGCAGTGCGGAAGACACCTGACATCAAGTGGAAGCAAAAAAGGAAAATCTAATGACCACAGAGTCAGAAACTCAGTGATATAATGGTATTCTCCAAGCGCCCAGCTTGTTACAGATGGGTAATTGCTATTATAACAACACGGATGACACTTTTTTTTCCACAAGAAATAATTACTTTGATTCAAAACACTGGCTGTCTGACAGTAGAGTACATACTGCAACACCTGCAGACCGGGAATGGACAGCTGTATTTTCCTCGTAGCACTGCTAATCGGGTTCCTGCAACTGCCAGATCTTTGACTGAGATTGAGGGGACAGGTTGCCATCATGCTTTTAAAGTATTTTTTTCCTCTTTAGCTACTGCTTTAGTCTCAGTTCCTCCCTCACCTTTTCCCACTCCAAAATACGTTGTTGGCAGTGACAGCAAATACAGAGAAGAGAAACTGCCAGACAGTCAACTGATGTAAATGAATGTATTATTATAGTCAGTAGAGCTATATCAATATCTGTAAGATGAAAATTAACCCCAAATCTGCTCAAATGCAGATTAGTATTTGATAGTATCTGCAATGATTATGCGAGACAGTAAACCCACAAAGGAAATTGCAGACAAAGCAAACCTATTATCCTCAGGTTAGCAGTTATCAGCTTCCCAGTCTCCCTTCTCAGCTAAGATAGACATTTAAACATGCACTCGTTTCTGGTTGTGATCACTTTATTTTCAAGCATAACAAAAAATACAGACCACTACCCTTTATAAAACAGATGGAAATTATGCAGGTAAAAAAAGATCACTTTCTTCTGCACACACTATCTGCTGTACTGAAGGATTTTATAATATAAAAAATTGGACCAACATCAAGGAAAAAATTAATCTCACCTTAATCAATACAGTGACAAGCTAAACTCAATGGCAATAGCCTTCACAGAGCCTGTCCTCCAAACTAGCAGCAAGTTTTTTCTAAAGGCCTTGTGGAAGTATAGGGTTATTCAGTGCACATAATTGTTTCCCTAGAATAGAAATCTCTAGAGATGGTTAGTTTTGTCTACTGTACACACAGCTATATTGGCTTATGTCACTTTCTTTTACAGATTGATGGAGTGCTGTTTAAATTCATGTAGTTGGCTTCTATAGTTTGATGCTGAATCATGCTTCTAAATAAGCATGAGAATTAGTAAGGACAAGCAATATGTATTTTGAGTTAATCCTAATTACAGAAATGTTTCCCCTGTAAAAGACTTGCCAATTTGCATGATTTTTATTATTTTAAAATTCAGTATGGATTGAGATTAGAAGACAGCCAGCCAAATAATCTTTTGTAGGGAACTGAAGAGGAACCTTGAAGAGTCAGTTAAAATTTGCTGCAGAGCACAATAAAATTATGAATTTATTAAAGTTAAATGGCATTTCTCAACATCCTAGACATTGCAAAAAGGCAGATATGGCACTGGAAATGTGGTTTAACTAGGTGGCAATTACACAACCAGGAAAGCACGTATTTATTATTTGCCCTTACCCAGCTGCCTCCAAAACTTTGAGGCCATGGATCCCCATCATGTAAGATCAAGGGTGAAGAACAGGTGGTTCTTCATTTTGGATCTAACGTGGTTGTCATCCACTTTAGAAGTCTTCCTTGCCTCATTCTCTTCTGAGGTCTAATCCAGTATGGGGCAAAATCCTCTGTTGCATGATACTGTGAATGGAGGGTGCTTTAACCTAAACTAGCCCCTGGGATTATGTTGCAGAGAAATAAAGAAACACAAGTTTAATTATCCCTCCTCCCCATTACAAATGACTTTGAAACCAATTCATAGAGCACATTACCGCTGTGTGACCCTTGGGATACTTTCCTTGTTTCTCCTTTCGTTGTCATTATATTCTCTTATAATTACAGTAGGAAGTTGCCACTACTGCGCAACACCAGCTCTCCATAAGAAATGTGAAATGTGGCCCAGCCAGGGAGGAGAGCAACAAAGATCAGACAGGTGTTCCTGTACATATACTTTTTAAAGACATACTTTGGTGCGCCCATGGGTATTTCAGTGTAGGGGAAGGACTTGTGCAGCAAACAGGAAGGTTAGGACTTCATCCCTCTCTTTTCAGCAGAGCTTCCTGAAGACCATCTGGTGTATCCCCCACTGGGAGAGGCCCCAAGGAGGTCAGGAGCAGTGGGAAAAGCAAGAGAAAGACAAAAGTAACGCGAAGACAGCAAGGATATAGTTCACTTGGATATAGTCATAAGGGTTTCCAGCTGAAATGTTTCAGTCATGACTCAAGGGGGAAAAGGCAAAACTGAAGGAACCTCAGAAAACCGAAAGCCTGCAATATTTCCATTGGGAAACACTGAAATACAGTGAGTGAGTGTGTGGAACTGGTTCCAAATCCTGGGCTCCTAATAAGGTTAAGCTACTTAAATTTAGGACTCTCAAAGCAGGTGTTTCTCTGTGAGTTAGGTGTCTGATCTTCCACCATAGCTGAGGCAGAGCACAATTCAGCTGATGAGCTGCTGGGGGCTCAGCTGAGGTGCTGAAACATAAGTGCCAGATGCTCAAAGGAAATCCTCCTGATCTCCAGCTACTGCCCCAAGGACACACAGCTGCTGTAGGTACTGCATTGTATCTGACGGGGCTCTGCAGGTGTCTTGGATATCAAGAACATCTCAGCCAGAACAAGGCACCTAAGTTTTGATAATTAAATCCTGCCCTAGAACTCCACAGACTGTAACATGAGTGTGGCTGGCTACCTCACGCATAGATGTCTGCATTTCAGTGCCTTCACCTGAAACACAGCCTTGCTAAAATCTGAGTAAGCAAAACATGATCCTTATCTTAGTCCTTGCTTTTCACTAGTGAGCAGTAAGGAATGTCACTAACAAAACCTATTAATTTGGGTCTGGTTTTGTGTGATAGGAAATGACATGCTGGCAGGATGAACATGCTAAATGCTCCAGAAGTGAAGACCCCAGGTTTTTGAGACCCATTTGGTTCCTCAGGCTCGGGGACAAGTTCCCCAAGCTGTGCTTCAGACAAGTCAGATGGAGAAGGTGCCACAGATCCAGAAGCTTAACCCTGAAAACCTGATCTCAAACTTAAACTTCTGGGGGCTGATGCTTTGGGCACCATGTCTCAGGCTGTGGGAGCTGAGCAGATGGGGAAATTAGATGGTCTGGGCTTCTCCACCTAAGACTATTGTGTGTACTGGTCGTCCCAGACCTCAGAAACAAAGTGATTCAGAGGTTGTCTGCATAGCTGTGTAACTGCAGAGGCAGACACACGTGTTGCACAAACCTAGTCAGAACTGAAAACCTGCCTAGCTCACAAGTTGTGAAGTACAATTATTCCTGGTAGATTTGCCAAAAGAAATAATTTCATGGAAATGTTTTGGTTTTTTAGATCTCAGTCTTCCCATTAAAAAATCCCATTTCTCTGTAAAAGGCCTAACGAGGCCCAGTGCAATACCCTGATCAGAGATCAGGAGAGAAAAGAAAATCTTATTTCCACTTGCACACAGTGGGATGAATGGCACAGCTATCAAAGTCACAGCTCAAAATATGTGGGTCAAAGTTACCCATGAGAAACACCCATTTTAATTAATAGGATGTGTTACATGTAATGATGGAACCCAAAACCAGATTTATAAGTTGCTAACAAATATTTTAGTATATTTTTAAATTTACAGCCAATCTTGCTTAGAAACTCTTCCCACAATATTTTGTTTTATTTACATAGAGGTAGATACCTAGGAACGTGCAAACAATGATTTCATCACCACATTACTTGGTTATATAAGGATAAGTATTTGGGGTTTAGAACTAGTGAGAAAACAGTTACTTTGTTGCAGAAAATTTAAGTGTTTAGGGAAATATGAAAACATCAGAAGACTAAAGCTAAAAAATCAAATATTTTGATTCAGAATGGAGCTGTGATTGTCTCACTTTTCTCTTCTCCTCCACAGTCCAGGTTCTTCATTTCATATAGGTGATAATCAGAGGTATTTGCTCTTACTCTGGCTAGAAACTCGAGGAAAGGATTAATACTTTTTAAGTGAGCATCTCTTTGGTTCTCCATACATCACTCCTTTATGAAACACAGATTACACCAAGCTGTGATATGATCAAGCAAAATCATCAGATAATTTACGAGGCAGCCTTTGAAATTCATCAGATAAAATATTTGAAAAATAGGCTTTTCTAAGATAAGGCTAATGTTAGCCAAATAATGCTTCTTCCAAAGACAACTGGGTAATAGAAGATATAAAAAAATTTTCTGGGATGGTATAAATATGCTATCTCAATTCAATTTACAGATATTATCATTGGAAGAGGTAGAAGGTTTTGTATGGGGATTTGAATAGCCTGCCTTTTGAATCACCAGCTATTTGAAATTCACAAATTGAGTCAACATCAGGCAGATTGCACTCCCCTGCCAGCAGACAAGGAAATCTGCAGGAGGCCTTAAACTCTGGAAAGGCTGAGAAAGACAAACGTTTTGTTCAAGTTGTCCATACAAAATCCCAATATGGAACATGCTTAAAATAAGGATTTTTAACCACAGCACATCCAGCTCATTGGTGTCCAATAAGCTTCCTACTCCTGCCTATCTATATCACCCACCTATTATGAAGCAAGTTCTTTGGGCCATGGCTTCTCAGATTTCTCGCTGGTTATTTGTACAGAGATTGTCTGAAAAGGCATGGTTGAAGGTGTTTCAGTGCCACATGGAGGTGTGCAGAGAAATTTTGCACCACTGAAAAGCCAGTGTAGATGTCTCACTGAGAGCAGCAGGTACAGAGTGAAGCCAAAATCACCTACTACAGCAGATCCTCACCAGGATAAGGCCACTAGGTGCTGTCAGTAAAAATACAGACAGATAATAACTTTTCTGAAGAAGCTAATATATGCTGGGAGAGAATAGAATATATTTATCAAGACTCACAAAGCCCTCCCGATTGTTTTTGCTGCATATTAACAAAGGCAAAGTTCAGGCGCTGATGACGCTGTCACTGAATCTAAAAATAAGAATTTTCTGGTCAAGGATGCTCATGATAAGACGGACTATCACAAAGGGAAGTTTTGAAATGTTGAGTAATATTGAAGATTATGTAGAAAAATGCTAAGTATTCAAAAGCATTTTCTTGCTTTCTGTGCTTTCCTTATTTTAACTTTGTAGTTTCACATAAAAGACATGCTCCGGAGTAGAGCTACAGGGAATAATGGGGTTTGCTGTTTATAACTCCAGTGATTTTAAACTCACAGCAGTCTGAAAAGTGAAAAGCTTTTTTTTTTTTTTCTTTTCCTTTTTTTCTTTGTATTGGATATCGATGGAGTACAAGGGGAATGGACCTCATAGCGGCCAGACTCTCATGCCGTCCCTAGAATAAATCTCCTAGTGCTGCTGTCAGAGGTAGAGCACTCTTAAGGGTGGATCAAGGTCTAATCCAGTAGGCCATTACTTACATTCTTAAGTCTAGGGTAGGTCTCCTGTCTTGTTGCAGTGGGCAGGCAACAACCGATTTTTTTTGGTTTTCTTTGACTTACGAGAATGCAGTGCAATGTAGTCACTTGGAGTGCCTAATGACGAAGGCAGTCAAATAGAAAATGAAAATACTAATAGTCCCAAAGAACATAAGTTTGTCAAGTACAGTCCTATAAGCCAAACTGCATTTTAAGACCCTTTATAATCTCTTCAAATACCAGCCCACCATATGTCAGAAAAAACATTTAAGAAGGATTCTCTGCCTTTGTTGTGCTAACAAAGGGAGAAATGACAGTAGATATGAAAAAAATAGTGGGTCAGTCAGGAATTCAAGAACACTGCTGTGAAAGTGGTATAAAAGCATGACTGAAAAGTTTAGCAGAGAAAGTACAAATAGTATTTTAATTGCACAATAACATGAAAAGTAACAAGGAGGGGAAAAAAGGAAAATCCCACAGCAGCAAATATCAGCTGAGCATCTGAAAATGGGCAATTATTTGCGCTACGTAGGAAAGGAAAATCACAGACTTGAAGTCTTCTTTTCTAACTGGGAAGAACAAAATGTCTTTCAGCTGAAAGACACTGAGAGAAAAAATTGTGAAAAGATAATCAGGCAAGACAGAAATCATGGAGGAATCCTGACTAAAAAAAGTGGACATATTCAAATCCAGGTTTATGTCAGAAAATATACCTCTAGGAATACATCTGGAGCTCACAAGCAGGAAAGTATCCAAGTGAACCGAAGGGATTCCTACTACCATGGGGAAATATTAACCTGGGTATCATTAGCTCAAGTAGATTTTTTCATCTGCTCTCTCTGCAAAGAATAACTGACAGGTCTTGGAGGAAATCACGCTCTGCCCAAACCTGAACTGCTAGAGGAGTGCCTCTGGATGGGAGTGCACCATGGGACAGCTTCAAGCCTTCTCCACCTCTGCAGACTAACAAAGAAATCAACCCTTGGAATAAAGTGTATTCCATACCCAAAGCTTTACAGACAAAAATAAAATTATAAATGAAGTTGCACTAATAACCCATGATCAGATAGTTCTAATCAGCAATATAAAATGAAACGCAATCTATTAATTCCCTATTTAAAAATTATGGGGCCAAGATTCCAACACGGGGAGAGGTTGATAGTAAAGTTGTAAACCTTGGAAAATATGATTATGCTATCAAAACAAAATAAATGATCTTTAACTATTGAAAGACTAACAGTTCTGCTATAATTACAAATATTAGGAACTATAAGAGACTGCATCAAGTGAAGAACTAAGAGAACAGGTATTACAATCCCTGCTGTTTCTGCAAACATTTTTATTAGCTAGAGAAGCAGTGGAATTAGACCAAAGGGAATGAGTTTCTGGAAGCTATTTACCAACTATAAACTAGCAAAGGAACAGGGAATTCTAGTTACATTGCAAGCTATTACAGTTGTTTTTTCTCTTTCCTTTTTTCCCCCCAAATGGCTGTTCTATATGAAAAATGACTCTCTGTCAGCAGAGACTCTTCGTAATCCAGCCTGATCAGCAACCGTCATTACTTTATTGAGATAAACGGGCAGCGCGCAACCAAAACATTTTACGTAAATGGAGTTAAAAATGCAGAAACAAGGTTTTGTCATGTGAGAATAGGAATTAAAGAACAAATCCGGATCCAGCCTGTCAAACAAATTAGCAATGAGCAGCCAGTTCTGAACTATCCCTTGATTCAATTCCTCTCAGGTTAAGTTGTGCAAAATGATTTACTGACTAAAAAAGTTTTGAATTGCTTTGGCCAGTATTTATTGTTACTATGAACACTAATTATTCCTACAGTTCTCTAGTGTAAACACTATTTCTTTGTTACATATTATAAACAGAGCATGGTGATCACCTTTTTTATGTTCTGTCTTCCTCTCATGAAGAAAGAGGCATAAAAATTTATTATCTTCATTTAAGCCTTGTTAAATAAACATCCTGCAAACATTTTTGGTAGATTAATTTTTTTTATTGGAAAATAAGATTTTCTCCATACTGAAATATTTTACAATATAGCATCAGATGCTACAAAATGGTTAAATCAAAATCATGTGAAATGTGGTTTGTTCCAACTTTTTTCTAACTTTGCTTGATATTCTCTAGTTTAAACACAAAAAAGTCATGCACTGCCCATTATATTTTGTTTCATCAAAACAAAGACTTCAATAACTCATATTCTATCCCATTTCTGAATTAAAATTTGTCTGAATATCTTTCCATGACGTTTAAAGAGTTTAATCTTTCAGTGATAGCTGATAACTGTATCCATCATGTATCTAAATCACACAGAGCTCTGGACTTAAAGAGGTCTCAACAGATTCCCAAACCCTCTTTGTCCATGATAGGATCCATTATACCTCTGACTTTCCACTTTTTTTCTTAATTTAATCAGTTCCTTTAAAAAGTATTAAAAACTAACGAATGTTTTGCTTAAACCCTTGCTTTGAGCCAGGCAGAGTAACTTTGAATCCGAGTTCCCAGCTTCCAGCGCAATGCTGTAGTCTGCCCTATACACGCTGAGCAGAGTCCTTCTCCATGTAGCTGCAGGCAGCTGATGTGGATTCAGCTTTTCTGAGAGGCCACTGAATCAAGATCTTCTACTTCTGCACACTGTGGTTTTACCACCGAGCCACTGAATAAATATACACCCTTCTACCATCGCTACCATTTTTGCAGCTCAAGTCTTCATCACCACCATTAGTAGGCACTTGAAGGTTTTCTTTTTCTTTGTCACCAGCCACGCTACCTTTTGAATTGTCTTATTCCTTTTACCTATTTTTGAATGCTCTTTTCTTCTCTCTCCATAATCAGTAAAAAATTTCATGTCACATTAAATGCTTAGAGGGAGGGGTTGTTTCAGAAGAAGGAAAATCAGAAAGTTTTATAGTCTCTCTGAGTCTATTTTTTCCCCTCAAATGAACAGAAAAATCAATTATCAGCTAGCATTATACAGCAATTCATGCTTCTGTAATGATCCAGGCTCTCCATAGACAAAGAAAAAATAACCTGCTAAGCTACACACAGAAGACCTAACCTGTAATCATTAGCTTCAGAAGCACTGAATCTTCCCAACTGGGCTAAATGGAGAATCTCCATTAGTTGTCACTGGGGAGGTATATATTCTCTTTGCAGGACAGCAAACGCAAATGGAATAACCACAAAAACATAAGCAGGACTGAAACTGCACGCAGAGAAAGGTGACTGGGTCTGCTTTCCAGCTTTCTTGTTTCCCATCTTCCCATCAGGGAATTTTGTTAAAGAATATGTGCTCTGGATGGAAAAAAAAAAAAAGTCCTTTTCACCCTGTGGGAAGAATGCAGCAGAAATGATTCATGTCAGCTTGCTGTCAAAGCCTTCTTACCAGAGCCCTTCTTCCACTAACTGGTTTCCCCACAGACCAAAGATTTCCAGTCGCCTGTTAACGGCAGGAGAGAATGGCCATGAACATCTGTGCTTGCATGCAAATTCACTGTTTCTAATCAGGCAGACAGAAATACATAAAAATACATATCTTACATAGGAAAGGCATCTTTTTATACCTTCAAAAAACAGTGCTGCACTGGATTATAAGTTTTTGCTTACTAAGACCTTTTACTTAAGGAGGACATTTGCTATGTCATAACCAGTGAAATAATACCAGTGTTGGCGTGCCATAGACAACCAAATACTATTCCTGCCCAGCTGAATCAGTGTGAGGGTGAGAACAGATAGCCCTCAGAGGGAAAGAACTGTCAGGACATCAAATGTGCTATTCTGAGGTCTCTAATGTCCCATTCGCATCCCGTGCAGGTGGGCACAGCCCATTGCACATCTCCCCACCAAATCTCGCCCCTTCTGCCCTGCCCCTTCCTCTCTGGGTCCTGGCTCCGATCTCTGCCCTGGCCCCTGCGGAGCTACCCCTGCCCCAGCGCTTCCCTTTGCCCCCTCCTCGTGCCACCCCTCACCACCCAGCCTCTCCTTCCTTGCCATGAGCTTGCTCCCTGCCTCCATTTCTGTTCCCCAAAGTCTCAGGTTTCTTCTCTGGGTCCCCCTCCGTTGTCTTCCCCACATATGAACATGGGGTTTATATTTTTGGCACACCAATGGCAAATCCCCATTTTTCCACCAGAAATCAGCTCAGCATAGATTATAAGTATAGAATCAGAGCACATTATTCAACAAAGCGTACAAGTTCTGGCTGCTTTCCAGAACAGAAAAATACAAATTTCCAGTGAATTATATACACTTGTATGAAAGTTACAACACCCTGTTGGGAATCCAACGTGGATTCTCGCTATATAATTTTTTTTCCTGCCCACAATATATTGCATTATGTGAAAAAATATCTCATTCTCAGGTATTTTGAAATATATCTATCTGAAGAAAGTTAATACACATCTGACAACATGTATACCAGCTGCATACAGCTACAGAACTCTTTCCGCGTTGGAGTAAAAAGGCCGAAGTTAAAGAGATTAATACTGAGTGGTTACTTGCTAGTTATGAATAACAATGAGGAATTAAAATTACCTTGGTAAAGAAACAGGCCACAACTTTAATTATAATCTTCCAGATTTATTTGTGCTTGCTTATTTTGTAAAAGAAATACATTCTGCAACAAATGTAACATTTTGACAGATGCAAATGTTTGTGGGAGGGCCTGCAGAAGTGAGATGGGTTGAAGGCTTTTGCTGATTTTAGTACACACAGTTTCAACCTTCATATTTTGATGACCTTTATTTTTGTCTACTGATGATGATGATAAGCAAACCTGCATTACCTTTACTTTAATTCTAGCAACCAAATCCATTAAGACTCACAAACATTGTCAGAAATGTAAGCCTTCCAGAACATCTTCAGGCGTGGGAGTTAGCTAGCCTGAGTACTCTGCTAATAAAAGTCACTGTTTTTGTCTAGGTATAGTTTACATGTTTTCTGTTTTGTGTTTGATGGGGGAAAAGATACGAAATTTGCTAGCAACAGCACCTGTTATTAACAGGAATATGTCTCTGAAAGATGCTGGCACATTTACAATCAGCATCTTCTCACACAGGTATCCTTGTGAAGGACTCTGTAGTGCACTCTGCTGTTATGCACACTATAAATTGCTGCAGTTTTATTCTTGGAACCATTCTCAAATGTCAGGATTTTCCATAGGTTTATTGCAAACCTTACAGTGACGTTTTAGCCTAATTCACTGAACCCCTTTGTCTTTCAAATCCTTTGGGATAAGGAATTGGACACAGCTCTCCTTCGCAGTTTCCAGGTCTCTCCTCTCCTCCATGCCAATACAAACCTATCCTGCATTATTAAAGGCACAGACATACCTGCTTAAGCCACAGCAGCTAACTATGTCAGTTGATTAAACTCCTTGGACAAAAAGTCAGAGAAATGAGATCTTCACAGCTGCAGGATGACAAACTGAAAGTGATGAAGAAGAAAACCAGCGTTTTTCCCAGTTCCCGCTCCCTCCAACCTGACAAGATGTGGTGTAAGGTCCACGGGTCGTTTTCCACTCTTGTCTTGGGAAGCCATTGAATTTCCTTTCACTTCATTGGGGAAAAAAAATGTGTCCTTGGCCAATCTGTGATGCCCTGTGGTTAAATTATTTGTTCAGCCTCACTCTCTCTCTTCCCTCAGCTAATATCTTAGAAATTGTTCTCAGCCAGAGTCACACAGGAGCTCTCTATACACAGTGTGCATGAAGTATTCAATCTCGCCCATGTGTACATAAGTAAGCTCTGACAATTAGACAGGCGGACTGCCCCCATAATGGGACTATACTGGTTTCAGTAACAGTTTCCACACAGCACTGCATTTTGCCATACAAATACAACCTCAGTGCTGGCGAATGATTAATACAGGATAAAAAGTAGCACATCCCGATGGGAATTATTTTCCTTGAAAACACGAAATCATTTAATAATGCTTTGACAAGGCTCCATCGTAAGCACTTCACATCCCTCTCCTAATAATGTCAGTGGGGAAAGCAAGCCATAAACCTTCTGAGAAAGTTTCTCAGCTCGGAAATGCCAGTTCCAGCCTGACCGCTCGTCCCGTATGCACTGGTCTGCTGTAGGTGAAGATGTAGGTGCTGGTCTGGCAGCATCTGTGGAGTCATGCCCTGTCTCGCCAGTGGGCATCCTGCCACTTCCCGTGTGTGCTGGGTGGGTTCTGAGGCAGGCAGGTACCAAGCCCATCCCAGAAACCAGGCTGAGAAGCTGAGAGCTGTCAGGTGCTCTTTAGCTGTGCCACAGCAGAGTGGTCCCAAGGCCCCAGCCCCACAGCGGTCCACCTGACATAAGGACTCCCAGGCACTCCCGGACATAGGGTTTTCCCTGCCCAGAGACGGGAGCAGGTGGGGCTTCCCACCGCTCATTCAATCAGCCTGGGAGTCTGGCCTTTTACTGGGAATTTGTCTTGTCCCTCCTAGGGGTAGACTAGGAGCAACCCCAGCAGACTGAAGACCTGGCAGAAAGAGGAGACGCTGTATGTTCCCGAACCATGTTATTGCCTTTTGTGAAAAACAGCAATTACTCGGTTTTGAAACGAAAGAGTATCTTTAATGCTTGGATATTCTTGCAGAAGAGAAACTGGTTTTCCACCATTCTCTGTAATAAGATAGCATAACAGCAAATTGAGGTCTTACACCTATGACTGAAAAGTGTTTTGACACAATGATATTCAATGGAAACACTTTTTTCTTTTCTTCCTAAATAAAATTGGTGTTTTCTCTAGAAAAGTCAAACATCCAAAATATTTTTAGTTTTGCCTCTGGGTTATCAGGTTTCCTGGATCATGTGTTTCATCTGCTTGCGCTCTTCCCAAGCTGGGACTCCCCTTCCATGTTTCCCATGCTTTTGACCAAAAGGCTAAATACCTGAAGGGCCTGGCAGGTTCTCTCCATGTAGGGAAACCAATACACTGCTAGCACTTATTCACATGCTTCATGTCATCAACATTCATAATATGAAGTTATGCTGCCTAATCACTTTTGATGCCATGGTTGCTGCCATGGTAAATGGACCTGTTGGCCATATGATTCATACATAATCATATGAACTTGTGTCCACAGGTGTTCACCAGGGTCCATTATTACCACCAGACATCTTTAGTAGCTTTGCTTTATTAGCTTCTCATCAAGAAGGTGAGGTTGATGTCAGCTTAGAAAACGTTGTCAGGCTTATCATGGCTCGCTGTGCGTTTAGCAGTCCATGCAAAGGGGAAGATTACCCTGCCAGTCCAAGTGCTCCAGCCAGGCTGGACACTTGCATGTCCCCTGCCTGGCCCATGGCTAGAGATAGCAGTGAAGGAAGGCTATGAATGCGGCCATCTGTGCCTACCTTGGCAAGATTGCCTGGTATCCAAGCACTTTGATTATTTAAATCTCTGCGTTTGGCTCCCCTATGACACTTAAATGTTTACCCCCTTTCCAAAGTCATAATTCTTTTCCACTTCAAGCAGTCATTTCCTACTTTTTGTCTTCCAGCCCTATAGCCAACTTACTTTGTTAGCCTCTACCAAATGCCAGGTTGTCCTGTCACCTTTTATCATAAACATTAATTATTCAGGAAAAACAAAGCAATACCTTCTTGTGTTTTGGGCTTTTTTTTTTCCATCTGGCCAAAGCAACAGGATAACCTTTTTCCATGCACCCCTGACAGTATAACTGAAATATGTAAAAAGGCAGTCTTCCTCCTGGGATGAAGTCAGAATATGCAGAGTCTACAGTGAGGCTTTATCTTCACAGAGGCCACCTGTATGTTCCGGGATAAGCTTGGTACTGTCACAGGGCACTGAGAAAAAGCTGACAAGGAACGGTACAAAGCCCATCAGAGTCCACTCAGAATAAAAGTATTTTTAAAGAATTTTTCTTAGGGGTGCTCTGGCGCTGATGGCTCAGAGAAATATCGTTAAAAAACACAGCTGAAAAAGTTGTTGTTACAGTAAACATGAATTAAGTTTAATAGCCTTCTGCCCTCCATTTCAGGCCTCAAGTGCTCTCAAGAGGTCAATAAAACATTCCCTTTATTATAGTCTGTCAAGTAATGCAGACAATGCAGGTGAAAAGTTCTCAAATAAGAAAAGAGAAATGTTGTGCTAAGCAGATAGACGAGAACAAACCAAAGGCACATGACCATATGTGCTCCTGAGAGTTTTTGCATCCCAGGTACCACGCAGAGCTGCCGTGGTTTCTCCTGCCCCGATGATGTCCTCTCAGACTGTTCCTCACAATTACAAACTGCACAGCTGGGCTCCCCATCACATTCACGGGTCAGTAGGAGTACTGCTGAGGCCACATATGTGGCTATTACGTTGGCACTCAAAGGAATCCTTGAGCTACCTGTGGTTGGGCCAGTTTCACAAGGATCACAGGATAATTCAGGCTGGAAGGGGCTGGAAGGAGACCTCTAGTCCAACCTCCTGCTCTAAGCAGGGTCAGGTATGAGATCAGACCAGGCTGCCCTGGGCTTTATCCAGCCGAGTCTTGAAAACCTCTCTGGGCAACCTCTTCCTCGCCCCAGCTGTCTTCACGGGGAACAAGTTTCTCCATGTATCCATTCTGAACACTTCCTGTTTAAATGTATGCCAGTTTTAACCACGTGACCTTGTAATATGGTAATAAGCCATTGCCAGTGGCAAGGGATAAGCTCTCTACTGATTTTGCAAGGCCTCAGGACCGAGACTGTCATGGTTGCTCTCTCTGAACTTTCCTTGACATGCTTGCAGATTTCTTTTACTTGGTTTAACTGTTACAGCACTTTTTCTCATGTTTGTCTTTTTACAGTACCACCATGGTTTTATGACTTTAACAGAATGGTTTAGTATAGGGAAATACAGGCCTGGTGTGATAGTGGAGGCCTTAAGACATGGAGAGACTGGATGCAGTGTAGGCATGCACAGGCATGGCATTACAACAAATGGGGCATGGGCTGGTTCTGGAGACCCCATCGTTAATAGACAGCACACACATGGTCAGTTGAAGAAATGCAGACCTGGAGCTGTGCAAAACTAGTTTTAGGAGAAACAAAAAGAATAAAGAAATAGTATCTAACATACATAAAAAGCATGATATATAACAGATTTGAATTTAACACGGAGCTACAGACCAATGAAGGAGGTAAAGGTGTAAAAACATGTTAATAAATGTATAAGAAAGACCTCAAGTTGATCCTTGAGAGACGAAAAATAAACTATCAAGGTGTCCATCATATTCCTCCCAGGGAAGGGCTCCACATGCTGGTGAGTCGCAGTAATACCACACCGCAACCATCACCAAAGTGAAACTACCAGCCTCAAGACCTTGAGGAGCAGGGGAAGGGTGAGCAAAACATGAAAAAAAAAGAGGTAAAAACTAGGTAGTGTGTGTACAACAATTTTAACTGAATTATTATGATTATAGAAACCTGCTTAGGCGATACTTTATTTTTCTGTAATAAGAGATCTAGACTAGTAATGAATAGCCCATTAAGATTTCAATTCTACTAATTATAAAATCTTGGCTTTATATGTATAAGGTGTGCTTTCTCTTTGCCTGTAAATAAGATTTGAGTGTAATGCCATTGTCTGTCATCCTCCTACCACGCAACACTGCAAAGAACCTCTCTCCAGAGTAATCTCTTGGCAGGTTCTGGGTAGCTACTACTAGGTTCCCCTCCATATGTCACTTCCCCAGGCTGAGCAAACCTTGGACTCTCAGCCCCTCCTCACAGGCCAAGTGCTCCAGCGCCTGGACATCTTGGGTGCCCTTTGTTGAACTCCCAGGTTTGTTGGTGCCTGCCTGGTACTGAAGAGCCCCAAACTGGCCTCAGTAATTGAGATGTGGTCTAATGAGTGCTGAGCAGAGGGGGATGCTAACTGCACTGGATCTAGTACCTGTGCTCCCGTTTGTGCAGCCCAGGGTGGTGTTGACCCTCACTGCTGCCAGGGTGATGGGGGCTTTTGTGCAGCTGCTCTCTGCCACGTCCTCCAGGGCTGTGTCTGCAGAGCTGCCCCTTGGCGGTCATCCCCACCATGTAGCATTGTGGTGGGGCTGGGAGGCTTAGTCCTGGCTGCTGGACTCTGTGTTTGTTCATGCTGAATTGCATGAAGTTTCCATCAGGCCATTCATCCAAGTGCTTCTCTTCCCCCCCGCTCCAGGTTGTCGATAAAGATGTTGAACAAGACAGGTCCCAGGATACACCCCTGTAGTACTTCACTTCTAACTGACCCTTTAACTTAGCTCAATTACTTGAACAGGTTTTTACCAAGCTAGTTTTCCATCCATTCAGACTGTAAAGTCTTAGCTTGGGTACAAAAAAATACTGTGAAACACTCTGTTGAAAGCCTTCCTGAAATCAAGGTAAATGACATTCGCTGTTCTGCCCTTGTCCACGAGTCCAGTCACTTTACTATAGAAGGCAGTCAGGCTGATGAGGCAAAGTCTATGCTTGGCACATCTATGCTGACTGTTCCCTAGAAAAACTGCCTTTGTGCACTCAGAAATGTGCTTCAAGAGGACACACTCCATGATTTTCCCAAGAATCAAAAGGAGGGTGACATATTTGGACTGGTCACTGGATTACCTTTTTGGCCTGTTTTGAAGGCAGGAATAGTATTTACCCAATTTGCAGGGTCTCCCCACCCTTCTCAATCATGATTCAGAGGAACTTCGCAATGACACCAGCCAGCAATCCCAGTGGCCTCACCCGGTTTGGAGATGTGAGATGGACTTAGCTCTTGGTGCAGCTGACATATGAAGTCTCAGTCCCCATTTCTAAGAGGTTTTCAGTGCCACCAGTCCTTATGTTCCTGCACGTTTTATGAAAGCAGTACAAAATTTTGCTGCATTTGCCTCAGGAATTCCTCCTACAGGAATTCTCTTTCAGAGATCAACCACGCTGAACCTGAAGACATGAACAGTATCAGAGGAGTCATAAGAAATGTAAACGGGACAAGAAAGGATGGAAAACACTGCAAGGGTCTCTGACCTCCTTCTGGGATGATTATGTGGAGAATATACTGGTGTTGTACTTGAATGGCCAGGGGGTCATACCCGATTTATATGCATACAGTTGCTGGGCAAACACGGTTTGCTTGCAGAGAACAAATTTCACAAGTGTTCATTGAGTGGTGGTTGTGACTTTATCACACCTGAATGTTACGTCCCTAAGCTTTGGTTAAGGGATGACAGGAGGGGGAAGGGAGAAAAGTGACAGAGCTGCTGAGACAGTGGGCTCCAAGCTCATTTCTGGGAGGATGTTTTGTCCTGAACACTCTTGGGAAATTGCTATCTCCAAGCTATTCCACATGGAGTCTCTCTGGATCCCTCAGCTGAGCTTTCCTCCACCCAGACACTGCTAAGCTTGGCAGTATATTGCTTGTAAGAATCTGGGTAGATCTAATAAAAATACAAGCGAAGTAACTGTGTTTAAATCCTTCCACTTATGCTTCACTGATACTGCTTTGGGGATTTTATTTTTTTTCCTAATTTTGTTGTGTAAGCTTCTATTTGATATTATTATTTCACACAGACTTGTACTTTTGTTTCAATTTGATAAACCGGAAAAATACTTATTGGAAAATTATGTCCAAGAAGTTTTTCATCAGACTGTTTCTAGCAGGATTGTAGCAGGAAACAGTAGAAAAAAAGAGGACTTATGAAGTAGAGCATGTTGTAAAATCATGAATTTGAATGGCTTTGAAGGAATTAACAGACTTTGTCAACCCAAGTAGTGGTAGAATGATAAATGAGGAAAAAAAAATCAAATAGTTGGCAGCTTTCAGAAAAAAATATGGAACAATATTATGCTTTAAATTGTACATAGGGTAATAAGAGTGTACTTGAGGCCTCTGTGGAAATTCAGCCTCTGCTTTATGACAGTGTTGTATTTCCAAATGTTGCCTTGCTCGTGAAAAGGAATTTTTCCAAATTACTGCATGAGTCACTCCCGAGGTATGTATAAAAGCCCCTATGATTCAGCAGAAGTGTGCAGGCAATACAAAAGTAAAAGTAACAGAAAGCTGCCTTTCATCCAGCAGGTCTTCTGCTTTGATTTCACCATAAACTGGAACTCTGTTCAAGTAGAAACTCCCTCCTTCTGCCTCTTCCTCTGATAATGTTGCCTTAGAGGGCAGGTTATCTGAGGACTTAGTCTCAAGGAATTATACTTTTAAAGGTTTCAGATTATCTGAGTTGTGGGTTTTATGCATGGAAACACAATCATTACTTCAAGGGAAATTAGTTCCTCCATATAGTGCTAGAGTAGTTATACTACATTGTCAGCTGGAGTGAGCTGTAGGCTGATTTACACCTGCTGAGTCCTTCATTTTCCAAAATACTCATCTCATCATGCCCAGAAGCCCTACAGACTTTTTAAAATCTGATGTAAACCGATCCCAAAATAGTTACTCTTCCTGCTACAGTCCTCTCTGGGTGTCACCAACATGGTGCCCTTTACAACAGAAAGAGATCATCTGGAGGGCAAATTTCTCCCAGGAGCCGGGGCCTTTTTTCTGCTCAACTGAGCGGTGCCATGCATAGGTTGCAGATGCTTTTCAATATTTTCCCTTTCCATAACATTATTGTACTTTGGCAAATAAAATCTATTTAAGGAGTAATTAAAGATCGCATGAAGGATGAACTGTGGAATCCAACTAAGAACAAAGGCAGAATTTATTTAATTGCATTAGCAGGCAGTAGGACAGAAAATATATTAGTTTCTGAATTACCCAAGATAGGGAAAGCTCATAGGCTTCTACCCTGTAAAATCATGTGAAATTTACCATTTTTATTAAGAGATTTCATCTGTACATTGGAAAAACAGATGAGGATGTGTAGCCAAAGCGATGAGTGTCCTTCAAGTCATTCTGTCAAAAATTATCAAAGCGGAGCTGTACAAATTCCTTTCTTGACTGGTCCTCTCTCTCTGTACAATAAACATTTCAAGCTGCATACCCATATAAAACTAGGCAAGGCAGCACATATATTAGGATGATCATGAATTGGAACACGTGCATCTACCAGACCCTCCTTTTAGTGTTTTTCTACAGAAGAGAACAGAGACAGTTTGCATAATTTAAATGACTTGAAGCCAGGATGATGATGATGATCTGTCAGATTCCAAAGAGAGCTAAACTGAATTTGGTGATACCTATAATTCAAGGGTCATCATAATGTAGTTGCAAGAAATGTCCCACATAAAAGTTTGTTCAACACAGTTAACACCAACAGAAACTGTCAGGCAAGACTTCAAAGGAAAATACTTCATTTTATCCTGATGAATTGAAGCAATGGACCTGACTAATTATACTAGAGGTTCACAAAACACTTAAACACGTAATTTACTAGACTGGAAAACACTGAAGATATACAGAATCATTCACTGCCCTGGAAAAAAAAAAAAAGAGCATATTTGTACCAAAATACTAATTTCAAAGCTAGTTTTCTTGGGAGTTTTTTAAAAATATATTCCATACAATCTAAAGATAACAGGGATGGATCCAATCAGATTGGAAATGCTACTAGGCAGAATACTTCTATTTTTCTCCCCACAGAACAAGACTGACCTTTTTAAACAATTGACCTGCCTGACTTGTTGCCGTATATAACATTAAGACGTTAGGGTTACCAAGTTCTCCCAAAGACTAGAATGTTTCCACAGATGGAAAGAAAATCCAGTTACACTGGCCAAAAACAAAAAACCAAAACAAAAGAACTGAGACAAAGCCAATAAAAATTGTATAAGGTCAGGGAGAAATCTGCTCAGCAAAAACATTTCTCTTCTTTGATTGTCCAATGGGTTCGTTCATTTGCTTTGAAGCATCTGGTGTTGGTTATTATCAGAGATAGAATGCCAGCCTAGATGGTCTACATTCTCATCTGTACTTCAATCCTTATGTACATTGAAATATTTCATGACTTTTTTTCTATAGGGACAATAAAACTTTACAGCAATTTTTATTAACACAGTTTTTTGACAAGCTACTTGGTAATGTAGGATGAAAAGTGAGAAATGTTTCCTGCTAACGTCTGGATGACTTCATGTGATGCATCGAATGAATCAACACATTATACGTATTTTAATCTTGTATTGTAAAAAAAAAGCTTATTAATAAAAATTAGATTGTCATTTCAATAACAAACTAGGATAGCTCAATTAACTGGCTACTGCATTCCTCCAAATTAGTTCTGCAAATTGAAATACATCAAAATTCTTGTAACTAGAAAATCCTTTTGCTACTGCTGACTGGGTGACTGCAACTGCAGAAGTAACATATGTCACTACATCTCAATCTGTAATCTCAGCAGACAATACATTGCCCATACCACTGGGAATAAAACAGTACAGCTGGATTAATGTCATCAGGTACTGCAGCTGTCTCTAGTATGTAAAGTCTCCTAAGTGACTGGAGCATAAATTCTCATAAGGAAAGAGAAGAAAAATACATCTTTCACAAGAAGAGGTTCATAAGATTTTGACCTCGGTGCTGACAGAAGGTATTTCAGTAATGAAGAGATATGTTTTTCTCTGTGTGCTACAATCATCCATATGGTCTGCTCCTTGGTGCTTGATTCTCAGAGTGAGACGATCAACTCAAAGGTGCCTATGCTCTGCATCCAAACTCAATGAATTCATTCCCCTACTTTCACAACACCCTTTTCATGTTCCCTGTCTCAAAAAGATGTCACGTTTATTCCTAAAAAGCAGTTTTACCTCCTCCTACTCCAATTAGATACCTCATGTAAAACCTGAATGTAATAATAGGTAAAAGCATCCTATCAGTTCCCAGCCAAATTCTTTCGCAAACATTTGATATCATTCTAGCAAGGAACTGAATGGTACTCTGGAAGTGGTGATGACAAGGGTACACCCAGCTCTGTGCCAGTGTGACTGTGAGTACCACCAAAGCTAGCTGGGGCAAGGAAGACAGCTTAGAAGAAGCACTCTATCTTCCAGATTTGCCCCACGTGTAATCATGAGCATGGTCTTCATGAACATGAAATAACAGAATAAAAGCTGGAAGGTTGATGAGATTGTGTACAATGGAAGCTTCTAATGACATTTGATTTCTACAATATTACCATCTTTTTTAAAAAATGTAATTATTTTTTTTAAAGAAAGCCTTAGGCTAGTAATAATGAGCCAATTAAGGATGAAAATATGAGTAATATTCAAAGAAACACTGAGGGAAAGGAAAATAAGAGTTCCACATAGCAGATAGAAAAGAGGTATTCAGTTCAAGACACCAAGGTAACAAGTTAAAGAAGAAAGGAGGAAGGAGAAGGAGGAATTTTCTACCCTGTCAGTTAAAACTGTCTCCTCCAGTCAATCCTTTTTTATCATTGTTGCTTTTTACAAAATGACTGTTTAACATAGAAATTTAAATGCTAATTTGTATATCACACTTATACAACTGTGGTATCTTGCCTCAGTGTCTTGGAGTCATGGTCACTCTGGTTTTTGCTCAGGCACTGTCTTTGGACCTGAAAAACCTTCAGCGATTTCATGCAAAATGAGACTGATTTAAGAGGATAAATTAGGAGCAGTCTTGTACTTTAATATACTTCCTCTTGGGAATGGGGAATCTGGGTTTGACCTTCCTCTGGCAAAGATGAAAGTGATCATTTGTTACATTCTGAATCCTACAGGATAGTGTAAGGAAACTAGACTTCCATGGACAAACTGTGAAGATCCTTTCATAGATTATTTTTAACAATAAGTGTAAATTAAGAGAAATTAGAACACAGGTATAGTCTGAGACCTGGACTGTATGAACTGATCATCCAAAAGAATCTAAAACGAGTTGTCTGAGTTTATCAGCAGATTTATTAACTGGTATTGCAGTGTAAAATAACCCTGTTTGCACGAGGCTGGCCTCTAAATTAGCTATTACTAGGCAGGAAAGAAATCCTAAAATTATTGTTTTCTGAAATCTACCCCCATTAATTACATGCTCAGTGACTGGTAAATAAAAGAGTAGGAATGCTTAAGAAATGCATAGAGAATGAAACAAAGCATCATTGTGTTACTGCATAAATCCACTATGTGCCCACATTAAAATGTTGTATGAAGTTCTTGGCAAACCTCTTCTAAAAACTTTATAGTGGAGTTCAAAAAGGTCAGAGAAAGGTAGCAAATACTTTCAGATATGTGGAATACATTCCAGATAGATGAGACTGTAAAGAAGAGGACTTTATGGCTTAAAAAAGCCAGTGAAGAGGATATGATGTTGCTTAATAAAATTTGGAATTCTGGGGAGAAGGACATTTATTGTTTCTGAGTACCTGGATGAAATGGAAATCAGCCCTTGCAAAATCATTGGGTAGCACATTTGCAATAAGGACTCGTTGCCACAGAATTGCCACAGAATTTCACAGAGGCTAGTAGGATAAATGGTTTCAAAATACATAACATAAATTCACAGAAGTTAAGGTCATTAGTAGCTTTTGAAAACGATGTTCTAAATGCTAACTGAAAACTCAAGTAGGCCTTTAACTGCTGATTGCCATAAATACATTTTTAAAACATGTAAAGGTCACCTCATTATTATTAGAGTGGTCTGATTTGATACATGCGCTCTAAAAGTGCTTGTTTTATTGATCTTAGCATTTCCAAGGTATATATTAATCACCTAGTCATGACAAGACTGAGTTACTTCTGAGCATACACAGGTACGTGAAGAACTTTAATGTGAAAAATTGAGACAGTTCCTCAATTAAACAGTATTTTATTTACTAAGCCTCCTCATACGCTCATTTTAAGTGCCTTAGTCATATATGAGGTATCACAAGTCCTTTTAATAGTGAGGTTGAGGGAACAGACTTCAGTTTGCCATCGTTTAGGCCAAATGGGCTACTGGGGACGTGGAGGACCCCGGATGGGACCGACAGATGCTCCCCTCTACCCCTCTTCAAAGAGAGAGGCAGAGGAGGGAAGAAGAGACTTACGAGTTTAGAAGGAATGAACTTTAATGAAATATTAATAATAAAATAAAAAGCAAATAATGAAATACATACAAAAGTGTATCAAGCTCCCAGGGTGACAATCACGACACCAGATGGCACTGGGGAAGTCCCAGGCTGGACTCAGTGACGGACAGGAACTGGATTCCGGATCTGCGTTCAGGATCGGGATCGAAGGCAGACGAACAGACAGAGTCCTCCTCAGACATCGGCCATTGAAGAAGGAGAGAGAGATGATCCTTTGATCCCTCAGCTTTTATACTGAGCATGAGCCAGATGGGATGGAATACTCTGTTGGTCAGTTTTGGGTCACCTATCCTGTACGCTCCTCCCCGCAGATGGGACCCCTCTACGCTTTTCCGCCTCTGACCCTCCAGTGGGGCACATAACAAAGTTGGTTGGCCTTGGGTGTTACAGCAATAAGTATAAGCAAGAGCCTCTCTGCATACCATGCCTGGGCATCAGCTATAAACATTGGTCTTATCACTCTGAGAGCGGACAGTGTCTGCACAATATGCTGTTAATTTTAGTAGCTAGAAGAGGCCTAGCTAAGAAGTAAAGTTACTGAACAAAATTGGTCCTGTTTTACCTCAAACCAGGACAAGTTTAAAAAAATCTGTAAACTTTCCATCAGAAAAAGAAACCCAACACCAAAACCAAACCATCTCACTCCAAACAGCACACAGAAAAAGGTCACAATCTTACATATTTCTGTGGAATAAGCTAACTGTATACGTAGTTTCACATTTTTTGTGCAGAGATCAAATTTCTTCACCAGAAGTACAGCAACAGCCATTAATGCCAGTTTTGGAAGGGTTTTCTTTGCTCTACTTGTCACTCGCCCCACCTCTGTAATGAACTTCTTACAAAAGTTTATTCCTTATGAAAAATTGTAAGCTTCCTCATTGCTGGGTGTTTTCCCTCTTTGTCTGAATGAAGTCCAGTCTTTAAAATCTTCCCATGGTGGAACAGTAACGCATTTCACCAATCAAGGTTCACATACCAGGTCTGCAGCTGAAGCTGGTATTTATTTTTACTCAGTGGAAGGACCCCTTCTCCAGACACATGACACAGCATCCTGAAATACAATTTAAACACATGTTCATCCAGAAAACCAAATGTTTATTGGAAGAAAGATTTTTGTGTTTTATTTAAATAAAAGACAACACAGAATCATAGAATAACAGCGTGGTTGAGGTTAGAAGGCATCTCTGGAGACTGACTAGTACAATCCTCTGCTCAAGTAGGTTCAACAAGAGCTGATTGCCCAGGACCTTGTCCAGACAGGTTTTGAATATTTTCAAGGATGGAGACTCTACTGCCTCTCTGGGAAACATGTGCCAGTGCTTGATCACCCTCACAGTAAAAAAAGGTTTATGTTTAACCATTCTTCGTTTCAGTTTGTTCGCATTGCCTTGTCCTGTCTCTGGGCACCACTGAGAAAAGCCTGTCTTTGTCTTCTTTACGCTCCTCCATCAGGTGTTTATACCAATGGTTAAGACCCCCCAAGCCTTCTTTTCTCCATGCTGAACATCTCTCACCCTCTCTGCAAACATCAGATGCTCCAGTCCCTTGACCATCTTTGTGGCCCTTTGCTGAACTGGTTCCAGTGTGTCCATGTTTTTCTGGTACTGAGAAGCCCAGAACTGGAGCCCACACTGCAGGTGTGTTTTCCCAGTGCCGAGCAGACAGGGACTATCACCTTCCTTGACTGCTAGTGATGCTCTTCCTAATGCAGCCCAGGAAGTTGTTGGCTTTCTTTGCTGCAAAGGCACATTCCTTGATCATGTTCAACTTGGTGTCCACCAGGACACCCAGGAACTCTTCTGCAAAGCTGTTTTTCAGTTGGCTGGCCCCAGCCTGTACTGGTGTGTATGTTATTCCTCCCCATGTGCAGGACTTGGCATTTCCCTTTGTTGAATTTCATGACACTCATTAAGTTCACATGGAGCAGAGACAGTTTAGCAAAATGGCTATTTTTACGCACAGAAAATGTTTCTGTTTATCTTCTATTGTATATCCCTGTGGTTAACAAGTTGATAGCAAATTTAAGAGCAATTTGAGATCATCAAGATCGGGGGTGCAGGGGGAGAAAAAAGAAAAATGTGAAGTATCATAGATTGAAAATAAGTTCCTTTGATGGACCTTGAATTATCATTTCTTGATTATGGCAGCTGTAAAGCTCAAAAGATGTCGGTGAATATGTAATGATCAAATACTTTGTCAGTTAAACTTTTCAACTTCCCTGTTCTAAAAGAAAGCACAACGGAATACTAATCATTCTCTAAATCTTTTCTCTTTTTTTAAGCCTAAACAGGTGGTGTTCAAAGTGCCCAAGAAGACAAATTATCTGCATCAAAAATGCCAATGTGGAAAGACATATCCCAGTCTTCAGTCTCAAAGGGAGAGAGAAATGCAGGGAAGATTTTCTGTTAAGGTGCCTTGATGAGATGTAATTGCTATTCTCTCACCAACAAAGAGCTCATTTTGTATTTTAGAATGTTTTCATATTTGTTCCTAATCGGCAGAAAGGTGGAACCATATTACTGTTGACAGTTCTCATATTAATACAGCTTATTACCTTAAAGCTCTTTGATGTATAAAGTTATAACTTTCAGTTGAAAATTCTTCTATGGGACTGAGTTATTCAGTTGTCTTCAAAAGTCAGTAGCTCATTCACCACTAAGCTTCTATCTCTTCCAGTCTGAGATTATACGATATAGGGATATATGATTCCATTGAATCACATGATAAGGTTGGCCAGAAAATGGAATTTCAAGAGAAAGTGGAAAGAAGTAAGGGGAAACGGTAGAGGAGAGAGGGGGGAGAGAGAGGAAGGGAGGGAAGAAGGAAGAATAAAGTCAACACAATCTTGTTTGATTTCCCTTCTGAAATGCATAAGACAGAAATGATTCTTCTTCCTGGATGTTCACCCATTTTGATCTAACTGGGCACCTCACATGGTTAATTTCCTACCACGTTCTGCTTTATTCATCTATTTCTGAATGTTTTATTTCTTTTTCTCAAATCATGTCTGCCTGCTATTCATTCATTTCTCATTCACTATTTCTTTTTCTACTGCATTTCCTTGCCGGCTCCATTTTGCCTTCTGGGCTGCAGACTGAATTCAGTGATTTCCATCACCTCTAATAGTTTTCCTTCCTCTGCTTTTTCACCCTTATTGATTCTAACCTATAGAAGTGCTTACCCATGCCTCTCTGTCCTTTACATGATGCCTTGGGAATGGACATTCCACCTCCAAAATATCTCCAATCCAGATTATTTGCTAAAATGCTTTTTTTTTTAAAAAAAAAAAAAAAAAAAAATCTAAGAGTGGCTTTGGCTAGGAAGAAGTTATTAATGTTCTACTGTTCTATTTCTAGGTAGTGAAGACTCTGAACTTCCCCACAGTATTTGATCCTCTCACAGTTTCCTCCAGCTGTACATGTCCTTGTGTTCCTTCAGCTCCTTTAATCATTTCCTCAATGTGTTATTCCCAGTACTGCCCTTTTCACTATCAAGTTCTGTGGGGTGAAGTGAGGGGAGAAGGGTTTATTATAGGTCGATTTCTTTGCTTCAGACCAGACCCCTGTGTCCACATGAGCTGTCTCTCCAAACCATCCAGCTATCTGCTGACAAGCGATCCGAATGTTTAAATTTCTCTCCACTGGCCTTCTGGCCTTTCTTCTTTCTTGATCACTTTTGACAGCATTTTCATCTTGCTGTTGGCAGATAACCTGGTCATTTTCTTCTTTTGACCCTCTCCTCAAAACTTCACACCAAAACTTTTTCTAAATATGAATGGCTCATTCTTTTAAAACACCTGTGTCTGCAATGCAGTTATAAAATAATATAACATAATGTAGTAAAAGAGCTCATTTTAACCCACTCTTTTAGCTATGGTCCCCATCTCGCAGCCATCCTCTAATGACCTCCTTTCTACTTGTTCTGCACTAAAAATAACTCACTTTTACTTAGCTTTATCTTACTCCTACTTCGCGGCGCCATCCCCCAACCAGTGCAATGTCAACCGCCATTGCCAGTCAGCCGGCTCCATCCTACTCTTACAAAGTTTTTAGGCACACACCTTTGAGCTCCTCACAAATATCCACAAGATGACCTTATTGTTCTCTCAAATCATTCCCTGGAACTGTCCTTTGCAATGACACTTACAAGGAATTGACTTGGCAACAGTTAGACGTCTGGTGAACAGAGAGTGCTGCCTGCCATCCTTTCTATATTATCTGCTCCTCGCACCTCCCAGCTCTCTTTTACATCCACCCAGTGCCTTAAATCAGAAGGGAATGGCTTTGGGAAAGAATCTTGCCTTTTGGCTTTTGGTTAGTGCAGCATCTAACAGATAGTGATCTTTGCTGTAACAGAAACATCTGGACACTATCAGAGGACATACAATGCGCAGGATATCACTGCATATAGAAGTATGATAGACGTGTTCTGCCAACAATCTTGTGAAAATCTGACAGGACCTGGGCACAGAGTGTCTTGCAGTCAAACTGTAGATCATGATGTCTGCTGGTGGAAAGAATAAATTCAAAAAAAATCCAACAAAGCTAAGCTCTGTTTCCATTTTATTCCTTTACATAATACAAGCATTCTGGAAGGCGTAATATTTCCAATATTATGAAAGAAAAAGAGTGAATTAATGAAGCTATAGCTTCATTGATACAAATTCTTATCCCTGACTGAAAAAAGCTCCATGAAGGTGCCCAGCTACAACACGGTCAGGCAGCCAGCACTCTGAGACACAGAGGGCAGGAAGCCATTTAACTGAAGCCAAACAATAATTCTCTCAGAAGATGAAGATATCCAGACACTAGCCTCTTAAAAGTTCTTTCTTGATGTGTAAAATAACAAAATAAGTTAAGGTGATACAAGATTCTTCAGTTGTACAGACTTGTCTGCAACCTGAGTTTCATCCATATGAATATTTTGAATTTATGTGAATCTTCTCAGCAAGTGTTCAAACAAATACATCAAGCTAATGCACTGGCTCTGATCATAACTGGGATATAAACCCAGATTTTAACAGAGTGGCATATATCTGCAGGAGATTCAATTGTGTCAGAGAATTGTCCTGCAAATGCTACTGTATCCAGGTTATTACATCTCATCATGTTTGAAAAATTATCTGTGGAGAGCTTCTTAATCATGTGCAGCTATATATATTTTTTTTTCTAATCTGGTTTCTTCATTTCTTTTTTTTTTTTTAAGGGATTCAGGCATAGGAAATATACTTACTGAAATTTGGAAGATAGAAGTACAAGGTTAGATATAATTCAGAATACAATGGATGAAGTGTTTGAAATCTCTCACTTAAGATTGTAAGTGGCTTATAGAGAAATTGAAAAAAATTGAGATAACACTTGATGGACATGATGCTATCCATGTGATGGTTTTTAGATTGCTATCTAAGAAACCAAGCTGATGACCTGGAAATAAGTTCATATTAGAAAATATAATATTGGTTCTCGTTCCTGAAGGCAAAATAACTAGAGAGGTTGAAATATAATCTTCTGTAAAAGGTTGTAGATGGACCAGGCATAGATAAGTTTGAAATGCATTTACAGTATTTCTTGGCTTGTCAGATTTTTTCTTATGAATGCCAATTATACAACATCTCAAACAATAGTGGAAAATCTCAGCCTGAAGAGAAGTTTTGAGAGACATAAAAAATCAAAATCTAGTCTGCAAGGGTCATGATCACATTTTGCTTTGATGATTTTGGTAATAAATATGGATTAGGTAAAAATTAGGCTTTGAGAAATTAGGATACGGATAACAATTATGTCTAATATTCTTTTAATTCTGAACTTTGTGTAAATCTGAGCAATCATATAAAATACTAAGCTTTTGCTGGGAACTCCTATGCCTATCACTAGCAGTCATTGTTATCACTACTTCTCTAAATCCTTCCCGTATAATTTGTACGGTGACATTTCATTTCTCAGCTTTTGTACAGTCCAAGATAAATGATTTAATGCACTCAGGCGCACACACATCTGAAAAATGTGTGGACAACTCTGAGATACCACCAGGAAATCCTGAACTGGAATGAGGTGGGACCTGCTCCTTGGACGGAGTCCAGCAAAGTTCTCATGTGGTCTCAGATGCTCTCATCTCGCTAGAGCAATCTGCATCTGTCCTTTACTTTAGAAACAAGCATATATAACCCCGGTTATTCCCTGCCTCTCTTTATATGCTACACTTAGTGTACCATGCCTTGAACGTGGATCATGTCTTCCTGGTCTTCTGTATGACTTCATATGAATGTCATCAGTTGCATGGGATCCCAATTCTAGTCAGTGCTTTTTGGGTCTCAAAGACATTTACAGGTTTTTGTCAAAACACAAAAAAATTTAGAAAACTTTATTATTTACTGAGCTCCTCCTTGCCTCCTAGAACCCTGAAGCTAAAATAATTTATAACATTGACATTTCACCATCCATAATTTTGTAGCCAATTTCCATTTGCCCTTTGCATTGCACTTACGAATAGTTGTTGGATTAAGTTTGGTTCTTGCCGACTCCACTAACTGCATGAGCAAAACTGTGTTGAGCTGTAATTTCACTCACTGTTAATTGCTGACATATGGCATATTGAATAAGGAGGGGAGGGAAAAGTACTCCTGGGGGGTAAGTGATTAGCAGTCTAAACATGAGAATTACTGACATTCCCTGGTTTTACATTTTCTGACTGTTCATTCTAAAATCCTGGCTTTCAGAATGTTTATTTGGAAAGGAAGGTGCAGAAGACGCTATGGTGAATTATTTTATAATAGAGAAGTCAAAAAATGCATAAATCCTGCAAGTAAAGCAATCTGCCAGAGATGATCATGCATATTTAAAACTATTTACAAATGGGGCAAAGCATGAGCAGCTGCATCCAGCACTTAAAGCTCTCAGATGGAGAACAGATCATTTACAAATACCAATGAGCATTGCCTGGGAAACTTGCTGTATGTACACAGCGGACACCCGAAGGAGAAACTCCTCATTTACCACTCACACTTTCTCTAATGGGGAGATTATTTGGAAATGAGAAAATAATATATCACCTACACTCTCGTAATCAAAAAGATTCTGTTTGAAATATCCACCCACTAGTAGTCAAATGAATGTGCAATAATGTGAAAAGCAGAAGCGCAATTCTTCACTTAATCAAGAGAGTCAGTAGCTAGAATATTTTAAGAAATTACTATTTGCTCAGACATTGCTTATATTTTTTGGTGATACAGTTGAAATGCTAAAAAATAACAGAAACCTTATGAAGTATTGATGTACCTTGAGCAAGGCAGTCTTTAAAAGATGGGCTACATCAGTTCAGGAAGGATCAGATTTACTTGTATTTAGTCAAGAATGGGTGTTTGACTACTATATTCATCACCTGTGACTGTCTCAGTAGAAACCAAAATAGATTATCCTCTGACATAATAAAACTGTCCTAGAAATAAACAGCACTAAACCATTATTAGAATTTTTCTTTTAAATAATTTTATCCCCAGTGCTAAGAAAAGGGTATTTCCTCACCTCTGAAACAGCTTTTAATCTAAATTCTGTGGCCCTCAATTTTGATTCCTCATACATGAAGCTGTCCCTGCCCTGGGATATCGTAACTCCTTATTATCCTTTTCTTTCCATAGTCTGAAGAAAACAATGATCTGAGCATTCAGGAGAGAAAAAAGTGCATCTGCAGGTGTGAAGAATGGACTTTCACATCTACAGGTATACTCAACTAAATTTCATTATTTTTTAATTCAAACGGGGTGATAAGAAGTAGCCAAATGTTTATCCAAAACCAAGAAACCAGTCCTGCAAGTGTGTGGTAACAGGTAAAGCTCCTTGCCGGAGTCAGACTTCAGAAAATGTCAGGGTAGGAAGAGAGGTTTTGATATTATATTCAACTGAACATATCAAGGAAATGAAAAAACAAAGAAAAACAAAGCAAAAAACAAAGCGAAAAACAAAGGGAGAAATACATAAAATTAATCTAAGACAGTCATGAAATCCTCCTTGCACTTAGAAAATGACAAGTTTTTTGTCTTAGTTTAATTAAACCAGTATGACATGAACACTGGCAGCCTTCTGGGAACTCCACAGATCCTCCCAGAATGGGATTTCTAAAAACTGGCAACAATAAAGGTATGGCCAGACTTGTCCCTGTCCAGCTGTTCTATCAAAAAAAGGAATTGATGAAAGAACCTGTCCCCATTAAACTGAGCTGTAGTCCCACAGCTTGAAGACAAGGACAGACACCATTGTGATCTAGGGTACGTGCAGTCACTTTGCTGAAATCAGACCAATAAGGAAGAGTACATGTTAGGCCAGTTGTTGGAAGATGCACTTAGCCCAAGTAATAAATCTGTGCCTATGAATGACTACAGAGCAGAACAGAACTTATGGAGGAAACAGAAACATATACACATATATTTTTATATATATATCTGTGCAATTTCTCAAAAATTCAGAGAAAAATCTGCTTTCCCTGGAAGATTGAGGATGTTTTTGGAATTATTCTTGTTTTCTGGACTGAAAATTATTTCTAACCAAACCATTCCTCAATATTGCTATTTTCTTATGGAGAATTTGTACCATTCCAAAGACTCCAAACACAAATTTATAATACCTTGGTATCACAAATGCTCTTGTTCAGTTTCAAAAATGCTGTTTTGTTAAAGCTATGCCTTTAACTTAAAAATCTCATTTGTTTGAAAGAATCTGCATAGGAACACAAATGTTTACGTTTTGTTGCGTCCTGTCCCAAGCTACAACATAGCACGCTGGTAGTCTTATCAAGAAAGCATCAGTCACCTGCTGGGCTTGTAGGCAAAGGTTGTGTCCTGCTGGAGCTCGAGCAAGGTATCACTAGTGAAGGTACAAAAGAGTTAGAGAAGGTACTCTGGCTCCCAACTCATGTGAGCGAGCTGAGCGTGTTTCTAGGAAGGCATCTGGCAAGCCACGTGTTGCAAGACCGGTACACTGAGCTTCATAAGTCATTTTGCCTCCTGGAGACAGCCTGTGTGCTTCACCCAGTGTCAACTATTTCTACCTATTATCCTTCAAGATGTAATTGGGGAATATGAAGATAAACTGCTATGTTTTGCAAGGTGTGGATCCCCTTAGTTATGATAAAAATATGTTACTCAATTAAGAGGGTTCAGCATCAGTAAACCAGAATATAACCCTATTCTGACTGGAATTCAACTGGAAAAAACAAACTTACTCCTACCTGTTTAACACAGCCTGAGGTGTATTTATTTGCCCTTTCAGCTGAAAAGCTACATCTAACATAAAATCGTGTGACTATCTCTGTCTTGAGCCTTCAGATGCAAAACATAAGTTTCTGCTCAGTGTCTCGCCTACATACACACATGGGAAAAAAAAGGAAGGTCTATGTCTAACCCACTGTAGAACAGAATGTGCCTCTTTCAACCAACGACATTCAGAATAAAACAGAAAGCAATATTGGGGGGGGGGGGGGGGGGATNCAAATAAACATCCCAGATATACATAAATAAGAAACTGAGAGGAAACAAGCTATCTGAAAGGAGATAAAGGCAACGGTAACTCTGACAGCTCTGTCTAAACCTGTGCCAGCTACAGTCAAACTAAAACATCATTCCCATTCTTCTTGGATTGCAATAAAGGACCCAGATGCTGTGCTTTGAAAGATATTTCTCTAGCAGCAGGATCTGACTCACTGGCAGACTTGTCAAACAGTTAACTGGCAACCTTGAAGCTGCCTGTGTGCAGTAACACGCAGCTCAGGGCAGGCTTATTTCCCCGTATGCCAATTCCTTGGACAATGGTTGTTCTTTCTCATGAAGATAAAGCATAAAACTCATTTACAATTTTGGCTCTTTTCAACTCAATAAAAGCTATTTCGTTAAAGAATTTTTGCAGAAATAGACATGCTTTTTTCCCAGTTTCCTCACAATTCATCATACGGGCCGTGTTGAGTTGTACACAGTCAGTGACGGGCCACATACAACAGCTTGGAACATAAAGTAAACACTACAATGTGCTGTTCGTTAACAGGATTCTGGTAACAATCAATAAATGATGCAAGTAATCTATGTGTCAGCTGCAAATTTCACATAGACCAGCTTCAAGCAAATCCATTACTTTTTTACTTACTGGAAACAAGTACAAATGTGTATTATATCATGAGAGGTGTCCCCAAATAGCACTGTAGGTGTAATTTACTTAGTTATTTTTCTAATGTCGAAGCAAATATTTAGTCTTATGAAGACAAAGAGTGTTGCTGATTTGAGTTTGCAAGAGGTGTGATTTTGCAAAGAGAAAAACATGCAATCAGCAAAAAAATTTGCAGTCTTGTCTGTTCTTTGAATAAGATCAGAGTAGAAGTTATTCTTTACAAAAAAAAAACCCCAAAACGTTTGGCAATTCCTTTATACTTCTGTTTATATAACGTAGGCAGAACACAGATGTAAAGAAAGTAAATTCCGTTTTGAATACATCAGTGCTCTTTCTCATGTCTCCTGCGCTACAAAGCTGCACTGGCAGACCCTGAACATTCTATACAGGATTAATTGCACAACATTATAGCTGGCTAAAAGCTCATTACCTAGTCTAAACTGGACAGTCAGTCTACTTATCTCTGCTCCCTATAGAGTTATTAGAGAAAGACAGCTACATATCTGAGTGCAATTCATCTGTCTCTCAAACGCTTAACCTGGCATGGAGTGCCTGTTTCTCATTGGTGACTGTAGAGGAACTCTAAGTAACTTAGGAGAGGCACCTACCTTTTAGGCCACCCAAGTCAGATGAGAAGTCCACCATCCTCCCTCCATGTGGTGAGCTCACTGGGATGTGGATATCAGAGGTACCAGTTATGAGAGCCTCGCTCAGTTGCCAGGCTGTGTAGGAGGAAAGAGAGGGTTTTTCTCCATGTGGTCAGACAGTTCCCATTGCAAAAGCCTGTCTCAGTTGCCTGCCATTTTATGAAGTGCTAGGTATTTGAAGTGACCAACGCTAGGTTGTCTCAGGCTGGTTGATTAGTTGGTTTCAAATCCAAAAGACAACTGTACTGCCTGTTTCCAAATACAGACAAAAATCTGCATGCAGTTGGGACGGAAAGGCACTCATCCAGGGGTTTGGGCAGGGATCAAGCCCTTCTTTTGTCTGATTTTAAAACCTATAATCCACTCTGTAGTAGTTAGTATACTCTTTCCTGTTGCACTTCTTCCAAACATCTCCAAATAGCTCAGCCAGTCACAGCCCACAAGGCAGCCACTCTGAACAACCCTGTGAGCCGGGCTGCTACAGAAACCCTCTGATAGGGCTGGTAGCCTAAGAAGAGGCTTCATAATCCTGAGCATTGGTTGCTAACAGCCATGTAGGAGCAGCCTACAGGCATTACTAAGTGCCCTAAGTTTCTATTTGTTTAATTTCCTTTGCAGTTTGGGCTCGGGTCTGTTATCAGCCTGTGAATTCCTTGAAAAATTAAATTTTAGAGGGAAACTTCTACATAGCTGAAATCTACTTTTACAATGAGCTTTGGCTCCATTCCTAAAGTAATGCAATCACCACCTGAAACAGGAGGACATTGAACGACGGTAGATTTCATAATGACATTTTTTGAAAAAATTGTTTCTGTAAAAAGAAATCAGGAAAGAATTCTGTAACAAAAGCCAAAGGTGAAGTAGCATCCTCCAACAGAAATATGAAACAAGATGTCCTCAAGACCATGGCCAAAAGACAGACTGGAAAATAAAGAAACAAAAACAGGCAAGAAAACACAGAGAATATAGGCGAGAAAAACAATTTCCACCCAACTTTGTACTTTTTCCTTGCAAGAATTTTCTGCTGGACTGATACACCTGGCTAGAATCTGTGCATTAAGGTAACGGCTCCTCCACCAGATAAAAAGCAGCAGTAGAATTACTAGTTACTCCTGGTATTGAATAAGAATCAACAGGGATTGTGCGAAATACCTCTAAGTGAAGAAGTGCTTCTTCCAGCTTCATAAAATCATCAATAAAAAAATAAGCATGAAGTCTAAACTGTAGTACAATCCCAGGTGATTAACAACCTGGATAACCCAAATCAGTCCAGTAACAGGAAGAATTTTCTGCAATGAAAAAGGGCAGAATTAAAACAGATCAGTTGGATAAAGAAATACAGAATTTAAAAATGCCTCTCTGCTTCAGAGAAAATAGGTTACCCTGTAGTTTGGATTTCCTGGCAGAAGATGTGTCTGTATTCAATGGCTTCGAGAACCTTCACTGGAAAAGACCATAAAATCTTGCTGTTTTGACAGGAAAACCTGCACAGTGGTTGGGAACTGTCCAGACTGTCAAAGCACGGGGGATTTGCAGTAGGTTATGTAGCATCTGTGGAAGACTTTAACTTGAAATAAGTCACCCCCAAATGTAAAAAGAAAAGCAAGAGCCTATGCAATTGATTTTTCACTGAACCCAATACATGAGCACAGTGCACTTCTGGATCTATTTCTACTCTTTAATTTGCTGAAACAGTCACTGTAAGTTACATTATATGAAAACTATAAGGGTTTTTTATGTTTTAGTTTTTCTCATTGCTGATGAACAGATTTGACCTTTAAAAGCCATCCCAAACTAAATGCAGCCATGTTTATATTCCAAAAGGAACACTGATTTTAAACATGCTGTGCAGCTGCTTTTTCCACAAAAGTGTTTCTTCCCTGGGCGAAGTGCCCGTGTCGCTACTCACCTGACACACACTCCACACTTCATCTGGAACTGTCAAAAGGAAGCATTTAAAGCTAGGAACTAAACAAAACTGCAAATCAGCTTTGAAGGTATTAAGAGATGTTCTTAAAAACAACAACAATTAAAACAGCTACTGGGGGATCTTACCATCAGTCCTTCAGGAATTCCAATTTTAAACTCTTTTCCCAGTCAGAAGGAATAAAAACATTGTGATGCTGAAAATAAAATCCAAGACTGGCGTGTTATCACTCAGCTACAGAAGCTTTTAGAAGAATGCTGAATACGAGAAAACTCTTGATAAAAACATGAGAGTTTGCAATATTGACAGTGAACCTGCAGCCCCTTGAATGCGGGGCTGCTCTTTGATAACAGGGTAAGTGAGATGTCTCAAGCCTCTCTCTGCAGGAAAGAAATTATCAGCTTTGGCCCTTGCAGAGTAGAGATGCATTAGCTGCTGAGGAGCCTTGCAGTAACGCCAGTATGTTTTGATTTGAACAGGACTGCAGTAATAATTTTCCTACCTCCCTTGTGAGGTTGCCTGTCCTGTCTTCCTACATCACCTTCCTGCCCTCATACTCCAGCTTTAGAGGGACAACACAGAGAAATTCTTCTTGTTTCCAGGTTCAAATATTTGGTCACCCTATAAGCATTTGTCTCAAGGCAAACTATATATGTTGAGAACGTGAAATGAGTGTGAAGAACAGAAAACAGTCAGAAGGGTATTCTCCCTGTTTTAAAGCTGTGTCCCCCAGGCCTTGGACACGTTGTGAGATTTGGAGATGTGCGGCACATGCTGTTCCAGTACTGCAGAATGAACTCCTTTGGTCTGTTTACATTTCCTGCCTGCTCAGCTGCTCTGCAGTGCAGAATTAACCTACAGCCTGGCTAGTTTATAGCTAGAGGGTGAAGAAGTTTAGGTTTCTTTATTCACATAGCAAATAGGTGTCAGCTAATCCTAATGGTAGGTGCAGAGGTCTGCTGCCATGCCAGAGACCTTCAGCTATTTTCTTAGTGAAGTCAGAACCTTTGCTTTTGTAGCTGGCAGAAACAGAACAAATGGGTAGGTGATACACTTTCTCTCCAGACAGGGACGATTATGGTCATCAATCATTGCTCCGTCAGACCAGCTTCTACCGAATCTTCTGCTGTGCCAGCCGCAGAGAAAAATTAGCTGACTGCTTTGTTGCAAGTAATGGATGCTGTGAAAGAAAGATGCCAGGTGTCAAAGTGGTTTAATGCACAATGGCTACTAATGGAGTCGAGCTGACATTATGGCATTAGTGAAAGGAGTGGCGTCATGTGAACTCAGCAAAAGTGAAAGAACAAAACACACTCCCTACTGACACTGCAACATGAGGAATCATTTAAAAATAAAAATAAACAAAAACTCTCAGACCTCAAAGAACTGAGAGAAAAATCTCATTTGCCATTCCTTCCAAAATAAATCTGCTTCCTTATTGATAAAAGCACTGTATTTTTTTCTAGTTAGAGACACCTCTTTATCTTCTGTTTGATTCAAAGCAGTAGAATGTTTCCCCAATCTCCAGTCGGAAATTTTATATCAAAAATGTCTCATCCTTGCTGCAGCAAGAACCGTCAGGCATCAGTCACAGCAGTTATCCTCACTTTGGAAATGAAGGCTATTTTCTGCTACACCTGCCAATTACACATCCTCCACATTACCCCAAACACCAGCAATTAAATAAAAATATCACCACCTTTGTGTTTATATACGTACCTCCATGCATCTAGTTATTCATTGAATCACAAATAAAACTTTTCTGCTCTTGGCCTCTTCAACCAGTGAGACTTGAGCTGAAAAACTGTTGAGCTGACTAAGAAATGTCGTACCTACTTTTGCAGAGGTAGGCCAGAGCACATAGTACTAATTGCACTGCTTGTTTTAAGTCAGTTGTTTTGGGATTCTGCTCATCCACACTTACCCACCTGCAGGACCAGGTTGCAGTTTAAGTGTAGCAGATGTATTGTGCCAGTATTGCAAGAAATCAAGGCTTGTAAACATATTTTTTTAATTAGACCAACTTTTCCCTTTCTACTTTACTTCCTTTTTGTTGATCCTAAAATCCAGACCTTGCCTAGTCCAAGTTGATCACCTTGACTCTTTTCATGACTGGAGATAGACTCACCCTAACCTATCATACTGGTCTTAGACACCTGAGGGAGGGTGGGATAAACTGTCCTCCTAAATCAATTTGCTCTTGACTTAAACTCTTCTACTGTTGACCAGAGAAAAAGCATAGAGCTAGCTTAGATAGCGATTCAAATTTTAATTTGTTGAAGGAGGCACTATACACTCTACCTGCTGTTTACAACCTGCTTCAATCTCTTTTGAGCAGGAACTTTAAAACTGAGTGGTACATTGAGGGTCAGGGTAGGTACAGGGCTAGGAAGGAAGCAAAAAGCACGGCTGGTGAAAACTGGCTCTTCAGTCTGCTGAGGGGCTGTGTTGAAGAAAAACAAAAAAACCCAACCTTCTCTGCTTCCCCCACACACCACCAGTCTTAAGTTATTCATGAACAGTCTTAAGTTATTAAAAACATGTCTATTGAGAAGGGCAGCATATGGTAACATAATTAAATATGCCTGGAGTTCACCAGAGGTGGTACATGCAGGAAGAAGAATGATTTAGTACAGGACAGCCTCTGTTATATTTTTTTTTTTCCTCTCAGAGTTACTCTGAACAGGCAAAATATTTATAGTTACAGCCTCCTTTCTGTTTCAGTGAATCTGCACTACTGTGTCAGCTGAGGATCTGACCCATGCTGAGTTATTTTCCTTAGGCAGTCAGGCAGACAAACCTACCATAATCACTTAATGTGCAATGCTTTGTTATTTTGTTTCAGACCCGTTTAGCCTGCTCTTTGTCTTGTATTTCATCTCAACAACCACACAAAGAAAAGGAGTGTGTTTGATGTTCTATGGTGCACATCCTTGTACAACGAGAAACTTTGAGGAAACCACATTAAAAAAAAAAAAAATCACACACAGTTACTCTACCTCCAAAAATCATGCATCCTTGCGTGTAGGTATGCCATTTCTTCCGTACTGCTTAACATGTCATGGCTAACATATCAGTCAGTATTAGAAAAACACGGATATAATTGTCATAGACTGCCAACAATAATTTCCTGCTTGGCTCTACTTCTCATTTGCCAGCACAGCCAATCTCACCATACACTCACAAAGGTTATCTGAAGTCAGAAGTGTCAAGCATCTAATCTAAGTCTAGACTCCCTTGACAGCAAAGGGTGAGTGACACTTCCAGTACTGTCTAAAATGGGTGGAAATGAAGTTGCACAGGTGCCTGTGCATCTGCCTTTTGAGTGCAGAGGGAGCACATTAGCAGACAGCAGTCTTTAAGGCAGCTAATGGCAGGGTGATGGACACCATGCATGGAAACTTATTAACAGGCAGGCATTTGTCAGGAATATGGCAGGTGAGGATCGGTAATTTAGTTCTGACATCTCTCTTTCTGCTGCTACATGTAATTCCCATAGCTTTTCCTTGTAGTCCTCTGCTGCATTGCCAGCTGATAAGATGGAGCATTCCCCCAGATTGCTGCCTCCGCAGTAACAAATGCCTCTGAAACTCGTCTTCATTTATCCAGTATTTCAGTAAGAGTTAGCTATCATTTTATAACTACTTTCTCTTACCCTGATGCAAATTGTGCTATCCTGTTTCAGCTCCCCTCCCACATTTCTTTCTTGTATTCCTTGTGATCTTTTCGTGATGTACTTACAGAACTGTAACTGTATATCATATCAGTGCAATTTAGCAGACTGAATATTCTGCATAAAACACAGTTGGTGAGTCTGCCTAAGTAATAAAGATAACTGATTTATTTAAGATATAATTATAGGTTATATATTAATAAAAAATAGCATTGTAACATGTAAAATCAGCTTCAAGCACTTATATAACTATCATTTACAAAAGTATTTCATACACAGGTCAAACTATTGAAATTAAACCCTGCTACTTTTTAAAAAGTTGAAGTCTTTTATTCCAACTAGAGAGAGTTCACCATTTCAGTACAGGACAAATAATGTTTTTAAAAAATTAATAAAAGAAACAACAGTTTTTCTGCTGCTTATGAGCTTAAAAACTAGATGGCAGCAAGAGAGAGAAAGACTTTTGAAAAGTAAGCTTGGTCATTTTGGCATCATCCTTCAAATTGCTGTTCTCACAACAGGACCAAACCATAATTTGGGGGTGTTACAGAGTGCAATGAGAAAGAACTGTTGCCTACTCAATAAATCCAAGACAAGTCTCTTGAATTCTCTACTGGCCCTGCTAAAACATTAATTTTAGTCTTCTGTGACTCTCTGTTTAAGATCTTGCTGTTAGAAAGGCTGATGCATCCTGAGAAGTTCTGATGAGGTTGTAGATTTGGCTGGTAGAATGAACAGTAATGATATCTTAGGCTTTTCTAAGGCACATGGTTTGGTGCCATAGAAATGTTTTTATCAAGAAATTAGGGGAACACCAAATCAACAGGCCAAACATTAAATGGATTAAAAACTGATGAACTGGTCTCAAAGTATAGTTGTCAATTATTACCAAGCATGAAGGCTGTAGGAGAGAACCTCGATATTTACTAGGAAGAAAATCATGGCATCATAGGATCATACAGGTTGGAAGGGACCACAGTAGGTCATCTGCTTCAATCTTCTGCTCAGAGCAGTGTCAGCTATGAAGTCAGAAATGCTGCTACTGGTGAAGATTGGATGATTATGCAGAAGTTGAAGGCTTTTAAAGAATGGGGGGAAACCGCTTACTTATACCTATTTAAATACGTCTGGCTGGCTGGAAGAAAAATCAAGTGGATTTTTGTATCATTAAATATGAAGTGAGACTGGAGAAACAGGCATCAAATGGCAGATTTTGTGCTGATAAATAAAATTATATGCTGGTATATAGTAAAAATATTTCACTATATAAAAAATTCAGCAGAGGATTGTAGCCAGCTCTTTCAGATTTATAACCTATTACTCCAGTGTTTAAGAAACCAGGCTTTCATTAATTTTTAAATCCAGTAGCTAAGCAGGTATTAAAAACTATTTGTGCAGGTGATTTGGAATTAGTTATTTTATCCCACAAGGAATTCTGAAATTTCATATCACACAGAAAAAAAAAGCTGAAAACAAATAAACATCTGAGAAGAATTTGATTAATTAACAAAAGGCAGGAATCGAGACAGGATCTGAAGCTGATGGGGAGGCAACAGCCAAACCTGAGCTGTAAGTCCTCTCAGTGCAAGATTGGCCAGACTGCTCTTCACCGCACAAGTGTAGACAGAAGAATATTGATTATTACAAACTCTATATTTGCTACGAAAATAGCAAGTGCTCTGGTCACTGCTGGTGTCTGTAATTCAGAAAAGGTTCAATGAAATAGAAAGAATACCAAGAACAGCTTTTAGGAGAAAGCTGAAATTATTGATAACAAAAGAGCCAAGGGTCATTGTCTATTTAGTTTAACAAAAGTAAAATTAAATTATGACATTATCCCATAACACTGACATGAAGAACAGATTTTTTTTTTTTAATTTAACAGTCAAAACCAAACCAAAACACAGTGGCTGGAGATTGAGGAAAACTACATTTGGATTGGCAACAAGGTACAAATTTGCAACATTGAAAGTGATTAACGTTTGGGGCAATATAGCATAATTTATAGTGGTTTTGCTGTATTAAATCACATCCTAAGCAATAGGCTTTTGCTAAAACAGGAATTGCTTGAGTGTCATTTTATTATTTAAAGGACTCGGCTAAAGAATTGTAACCAGGTCTTTCCAATTTATAATTGTATTACTCCAGTGTTTAAGAAATTGAGCTCTTATTAATTTTTAAATCAACCAGCTAAGCAGGCATTAAAAGTTATTTCTGTACATGATTTGGAATCAGTTCTTTTATTCTAGAAGGAATTCTGAAATTTCATATTGTTCAGTAAAGAACTGAAGACAAATAAACATCTCAGAAGAATTCAATTAATTAACAAAACCTTTTATTTCGATATTATCAAAGTATCTCAGACTTCAGCATTCTGGTTTCACTTAAACCCTTGTATTAAAATGTTAAAGAGAATATATTATCTTTACTAAGTAAGTCAAATCAAATTGATATAAATGTTTCAACACTGTCAATGCGAAACATTAGACATTCCCATTCTCCCATCACAGCAGTCCCATGAAACGTTAGATTTCAATAGAACTGTATTGTTCTGGAGAAAGCTGTTCTTCAATCCTGTCTGATGCAGTTAGGTAACAGCATCTTTTATTCTTGCCTGGATAATACTTTCTAAACCTAATCATTGTTACTGTAGTAAGAGACACTAGGTTCCAGAACAAATTGCAACATCAACAGGGAAAACAATACACTGAACCATGAATACAGTGAACTGAATAATTCTAGTCTCACTTTGTCATTTTCCCTATTTCCCCATTTTGTCTTTCCCCATTTTCTAATAATTGTATTCGATCTGTAACTTTTCCTATCTGCCATTTCTCTACTCTCTAATCGTACACTCAGTCCTAATACATCCTATATTTTTGTCCTTCCTTCCCCTGTTCACTGTCCCCATTCCACCTTTTTCCAACTCTTGCTAGTCTCCCACCTTCCCAACCTTTCCCATTGTCATTCTAATATTTTACTTGGTTCCCTTCATCTCCTACTGTCATCCCACAGGCTAAGATGGCATTCGATGGGTTCCCACGCCAGCTGGTTTCTCTTTTGCTTGCCAGTTTCTAGAAGAACAAGCTTCACTCTCATGCTGGGCGACAGCATATTAGCAAAAGAAGATGCATATTACACAGCTGGTCAGTGACTAGGATAAATAAAGTGCTCCCGGAGCACAACTGCTTGCACTGATCTGGTACCCATTTATAAGCTGCCGGCCGGCACAGAGCAAAAAGACAAATGGCCTGTCTTCAGTAGCATTAGACAACACTTTTCTTTTTTTTTTTTATGTGGGATTGAATGTGAGCACCGTCTTCTCTGTGTAATTTTCACTTGTATCCCCATCCACAAGAACTTGCAGAGCAGCATGGGAAGGGCAGCATCAGCTGAGCACCAGATGGATGTGAGGAGGTCAGTAAGGGAGACTGGGAGTCAGACGCTGAAATTATTACAGAAGACACATCACAGATGTACCAAGAGGAAGGAAGCCTCTGCCATTGTCTCAGAGGTACTTAAGAGGCTGCGATGCAGAATTACTTTCTATAGATGGTGGGTTACTTCAGCAAGGCTTGAGATTGGAGGGTGCAGGGAGCTCTTGGGGGGTGCAGAATTTGCCACTTTCTTTTTGAGGAGGATGTTAAAACCCCAGTCAAAACTGCACTGCAGTGTTTTGGTGGATGCTGACCTGAGGCACAGGAGACAAGAACAGATGCGGGGAGCTGGAGCACAAGTCGTGGTATCAAGTGAGAGGAACACTAGAGCTCTGGGACCCTGGTGTTCCTGGGTTTGTCTGTAGCTACTAAGTGACCGCCAGCAAGCTCTTAATGTTTGGTGGTAGCTTGCCCTAGACAGAAGGTGTGAAAGACACTGATACAAGGAAGTTCCTTCCCTTTTTTATACCAACTTTCGAAAGAGCACACTCACAGTCTTAACAGTGGTTTAGTGCAGGTCTGACACTTAAGTAGTAGAGATTCATAAGCAGGTACTAGGTATCGCCAAAACCAGCAAGAAACAGCAGGAACTGAACCATCATCCTGCTGTTCCTCCCTCGAAGGCAGGGGGAACAGGGCCAATGCCGGAGCAATTGCAATTACATCAGTGGTAAAGCACGCCAAAGATCAGGCAGCAGGTCAAATCAGAGCACGCTGCTTCCATGCCTTACACTGCTCTTTGGCAAAAAAAATGATATAACAACATTTATTTATGTCTAGGGAGTATGAGTTTTAATCCAAAGCCTTGGATAAAGTTTCTTATCAATAAAGCAGAGGAATAAGGTGAGACTAATGTTAAATAACTCCTGGAGCTTTCCTCTCCTCTAATTCGTTCCCTGAATTTGCTCCTGGGAATTGGCACTCCCAGGAGCTCTTGGCATAAGGCTAGCCCAAAGAAGTTATTCATAGAATCATAGAATTTTTATGGCTGGAAAAGACCTTTAAGATCATCAAGTCCAACTGTTATCTAACTCTTCCAGGCCCACTTCTAAACCATGTCCCTGAGCACCATATCTAGATGGCTTTTAAATACAGGATGGCGATTCAACCACTTCCCTGGGCAGCCTGTTCCAGTCTTTGATAACCCTTTCAGTGTAGAAGTTTTTCCTAATGTCTAACCTAAAACTCCATTTCCTCTTGTCCTACCATTTGCAACTTGTGATAAGAGACCAAGCCCCACCTCTCTACAACCTCCTTTCAGGTAGTTCTAGAGAGCAATAAGGTCTCCTCTCAGCCTCCTTTTCTTCAGACTAAACAACCCCAAGTCCCTCAGCTGCTCCTTATAAGACTTATTCTCAAGACTCTTCACCAGTTGCATTGCCCTTTATTAGAAAAAAAGAGACTAGATTAATATTAAAAGCAGAAGTCAAGACAACGGTTTCATGATATGAGCTCAGGTCATTAAATTCAGTCCTCAAATTCATTCACAGGTGTTCATGCCCTCCCCTCAGAGCTAGCAAATAGAAGCTATCTTAGGAAATTTCTTCATTAATGGATTTCAATAGTCCTGTAACGTTGCTGAGTAGTTCCTGTTCTGAAAGCAAGACTCAAAACACAACATGTTTTTTTAATAGAAGAGTTTCTTCCACCTCCCACTCACTCCACATTACAGGTAACTAATGTTACTTAGGAAAACTTTCACTACAATAATTTTAAAAAAGAGGGTGTCAGAGGATTGCATCAAATTGGAAATATGAAGCTAGCCTACCATTAATCATAAATACCAGTTCTTTTAAGCTTTTGCAACTTGTTCCTTTTTCTATGTAATATGATATCTAATGCAGTGTACTCATATTTCAGGCAGAAATAAACACTGAAGAAACTTGATAAATTGTTTTCTTCAAAAAGATATTAATTCATAAGATCCTAGAAATACATTATAAGTTAAGGCAATAGATGTAAATATGATACCATTATCTGTAGTTCCTAGCAGATATTTATTGCTTTCCCACAGTTTAGGTAGCATCTTGTATTCAACTTAGTTTCTTGTCTGTAAATAGATTATTTCTCATAGACTCAGTACAAAATATCTGTATTAATCTTACTCTTTGCTATTAGGTTACTCTATTGCACTAACATTTCAAAAGGTGAGTTAAAACAAAACGGGAGATGGATTGGCTTGCTGGAAGGATATCTCAATATAGATACCCACAGCTATAGGCATCTTTGAAGACAAGGTCAAGCAAAATGAAGGCTATCACCTGCTTCCCTTTTTGCAGTCTTGATCCAGATGGCCTCTGTTAATCAAGAAACTGAATTTAGCAATAGAAAAGCTATTATTCATATTTCTGAAACAAACCACATACTGATGGATCTTAATAGTCCGTAATAGAGCTCCAGGCTGTATTCATGGGCTCAGCTAAGGCCAAAGGAGAGCATCACGTTCTGTGTGTATGGGTTGTAGATCTTTTTTCAAGAATCTGGATCAAAACATACCCTTTAGAAAGCAGTGGAAGGTGACAGATAAACCAACAAAGCAAAAATCCTCTTCCCTTCTTTTAATGTTTAAACTTATCCACTGTTTTGGCTAAAATACTCCAATACTTAATTTTTAATGGCCAGTCACATCATATTTCAAACGGAGATTAATCAAATTTAAATTTTTAGCCACTGAAATCAGTTATAATCTCCTGTGGAGAGCTGGATCACAAACGTCCAAGGTAAAATTCTGAGGGGGTAGGGGCGGGAAGAGAAAGCTGGCTGGGGAAAAGAAGCCCCACAGCCTTCTGAGTACCAGCATTGCCAAACCCTTTCTGCACATTTTCAATGGAAAGCATCGCATCCCTTTGTTACAAAAACCACAGGGAAGGGAAAAAGATAAATTAAGACCAGTCACCAAAGAGCATACTGGCATATCCATGTTCCCTGGTATTGGCTCTGGAATTGCACTCTGTGTTGCACCAACCTGCCCAGCTATTTTACATCTAGTACCTCTGGTCAATGTTGGATGTCTTCAGGTGAGAAAAGTTTCCACAGCAAAGACCCAGTCCTACCTCTGCTTTTCCCTGTCTTACTTCCAGTCTAGAGAAAAAGTTACCCCAGAAGATCCTTCCATGCATCCCACTGGTTCTCCCAGTTTAAAGCAACCTTCAGATACTTGCCCTTTACAGGGAAGAAATGGGATCAGAGGACTGAAGTCACACAGTAACGATCTTTGTACCTTTCCTCTCCAGTGTGATGAGCTTTGGCAAGTTCTCTGCTAAGCCCACTCCCCTTAGCTGAATAACTAGAAGTGTGACGTCCGTAAGTTTGAAAAGATCAGATGATGCACAGCTCTGGAAGAGAGTGAGAATATTAAGCCATACAGTCATGCAAATCATTTGATGAATGCAATCTGGACAGCATCCTTACAGTTTAGAGGAAAAAATGTATTCTGGATTTGATATCTGCTGCTCCCTGGTTCTCCTTTGAAGTTAAAGATTTTCAAAAGGCTGTTACATGAAAGTTAACCTCAAATTCTGTGTTCTGTGACAAGAAATTTTATTCACACAGGGGCATTTTATTTAATTTGTCCAACTAAAATCCTATTCGCATATTAGAAATACAGTTTTATCAATATTTACAAACCAGAAACATTTTTATAGCAGTGTGGTTGCAGTGATTTAAAAAGAGGGAATTCATACAACAATTCATGTATATATATCATAGTATTTAATTCTACAACATTTCATACCCTGCCAACCTTTTCCCAGCACTAATTGAAAAGAGAAGGGTAAAAGAAAATAAGTTTTAAAAAGACAGTTAACCAGCCAGTTTACACCTCAGAGTTCAAATGCTCACGCGGCTGTGCCATGTTTCCCCTTGAGGAGAGAGGGAGAGAGAGGACCTGGGGTGACTTTGCTGCTGCCCTCTCCAGGTGCAGGGCAGGAGGTCAGGACACCTCCCTGGTCCATGGCAGGCAGACCCAGCGCAGCGAATAATGATGTTCAAAGCGGCCCACACTGTGGATCTCAAACAAACAAAAAAAAACCCCAAATACCAACCTCTGGCACATCACTTCACACAGCTCAGAAACAGACACCAATTCATCTGACAGTCGCTGTGGACCCAGACGTGCCTTACGTGACCACAGCCACACGGATCTGCCGGGGTGGGCTGCTGGGCTCGGCGCAGCATGGCGGGTTCTCACCGCCGGGGCTGGGCTGCACATTATTATTGCAGCTTTTCTCTCATGAGAAAAATAAAATATGGAGAACTCTCCACAGCCCATTTTCAAAAATAACAAGTAAAGGCAGCACTTCAATTTAGGATAGTATATATCCGGCTTTTTAATAATCAGCTTTTCAGCCCACTGAGACACATAGAAACTTGTGCTTTGTAAATAAGCAGCATAAAAAAGGAGAGATTAACTCAAACTTCTATTGCAAAAAGAACTAAAAAATTTTGTTTCAGATGCAGATGGTATATGTAAAGGAAGATCTCATCTGTTTATGGTTCTTGACCTTTAAGCTCAGCTATTTTGTTTTAAAAAGTCTTATAATAATGATGATAAAATAGTTAGCAATTTCAAAGAAATTATTCAGACACTGGCAATGCAAAAGATTTTTTTTTATACAGAATTTTCAGAATACCAGTGTTTCGCAATAAAATTTATCTTATATGTTATTATGCCATCCATCATGTTTGTTTTTCATTAGTTACCTTAGTCATTTACACTTAAGAGCTAGCCTTGAACTTTTTGCATTTTTATCTCTGCTATTTTTACTGAGAGAGAAAATCAAAGTTACTCTGATTACTTATATATATGTAAGCAGACTCATAGAATCATAGGACAATGTAATGATGATATAAATATTTTACTGGCTGCTGAGATGAGTCTTTCATGTACTAATTGATGAAAAATTGATAGTGGTTGGTAGTCAACAGTGACTTGTTTATAAACTAAAGAAGATAATATCTCCAGAAATCCACTGTTGTTTTCCGACATTGCATTGATGTTGGATATAAACATTACAGTGTCCTTCCTCGTTGCAAAGAATGATGAAAAATAAAATCTCAGTGCACACGCTCTCATTATTCCACCAAACACTCAGTTGCAAAACAAATGCCTCTCTGGTTTACTGCAAGATTAAGGGCCCACTAGGGCAAGTTTTCCATGCTCAGAACACCCATTGATTTCAATGGCAGCTCCACACACAAAGCATTTCCAGGATTAGCCCTTAATTATTTATCAAATACATGCCCTGGAGCTCTGAGTGCATTGCAATGACAAATGGAAAGATTCAAGCAGCAGATAATGGGGTGCATTTTTCTGCCTTCACAAAATATGTGGATGCTTTTGTATAAGCAACTCACCAACAGCCTGGTGAAAAAGAAGTTTATTGCTGAATGACTTACCCTGGACAGGGAGGAAGAGTGGGCTAGCAAGAACAGTATGAAGTTTAACAAAGACAAGCATGCAGTCCTGCCCCTGGGATGAAGTAACCAAAGAGCCCAGTACAGGCTGGGATCTGTGTGCATCAGCCTTGCTGAAAGGGACCTGGGGTTCCTGGTGGACAGCTGAACACAAGTCAGCAGTGCAGGGCTCCAGCAACAAAGGCAAATTGAATCCTGGGCTGCATCTGCGGGGGTTTTACTAGCAGGGGTAGAGATGTGATGATCCCATTCTGCCCAGCGCTTGTCAGGCTGTACTTGGAGTACTGTGTCCAGTTCTGGCCCTCACAATTCAAGAAAGATGCTAACAACTGGAGAGGGTCTAAAGGAGGGCCACAAAAGTCAAAGGGTTGGAGAACCTGAGGAAACACTGAAGGCATTAGGTCTTTTCTCCCTGGGGAAAAGAAGGGTCGGGGGGACTTCAGCACAGTTTTCTGGTACTTAAAGGGAGCTACGAAGAGGACAGAGGCTTTCCCTTCATGAGGATCCACAGGGAGAAGACAAGGGGTAACAGATATAAGTTGCACCAGAGGTTTCATTTCAATATAACAAAGAAATTTTTTTGCAGTGAGAAGAGTTGATCACTGGAGCAACGTCCTCAAGGAGGCGGTAGAGCCCTCATCGCTGGAGGTTTTCAAGATGCAATAGGACAGGTTACTAGATAATTTCATCTAGGCTCCTTTTGCCAGGGAATTTGGACCAGATGATGTTTTGAGGTCCCTTCCAACCTGGGCTGTTCTATGATTCTGTGAAGTTTATTGCTGAATATGCAAGATGCCGTAATGTGACAGACACTTGAAGATGCTAGTCAAGGTTCATACCTCCCTCCAATATGTTTGCAGTGATAAAACATGTGCTATTAATATTTTTTAATTCCACAACTTTTTTTTTTTACTCCTCATTCAATGCTCAGCTGGAATATCATGTAAAGTAACCGGACAGGCAGGAACATTTCAAGTAGGGTTTGAATGCTACCATGCTATAAAAAAAATCATATCTATTCATTGGCTATTTTGTGGTGTAGGGTAGATGAAACCTAAACCTCTCAGTGCTTTCCAGCTGGACCTAACTGCATCCTTGGCTAGGACTCATTTGCTAAATAATTACTCTCATTTTTGACACTTGCCTCCAGCTGCTGCACCAGAAAGGATCAGGTTTCTTGCAGACTTTGTGTTGTACCTGCCAGCTCCACACACGCATCTGTGATAGTGTAGTGCATCTCAGTCTGAATCACATGCCCATAGCCCACCTTCTACTTACTCTGCTTCAGATTTCCTGTATCATCTTCAGTAATTCACTTAAGCTACATGTAAGCTGGTAGACATGCGATCACTGCAGAGCTCCCAGACTCAGGCATTCATGTTGGCCACATCCCAGGCCTACAGCAAGGTAAGACTTAAAGCAGAGTGGTTCCTTCTCTTCTGTGGGAAGAAAACTCCATTGCACTGACTGGGCAGAAGGCATATTGCACTCCAGCCAGGCTGCCGAGGATGCAGGGGCCATGCTGCAGAGCAATGTCCCCCCTCAGCAGAGATGCAGCAAGCCTCTTCCTCAGCACCCCACCTCACAAATTGCATTACAACACTTTTCTCTGTCAGAGGGGTGTTGTAAAGATAAACACTTTGAAGCCTGTAAAGCACTCAGATGCTCAGGTGATATGGCAACCAGAGAATTATCCAAGACAGACATTTCTCTGTGCAATTTTCCCCACCTTTTTAGTAATAGCTGATGAGAAAATCCCAAAGCCAAGCAATAAAAAGTCTCTTGTAAAAAGATCTTCAAATCTGACTGCCTAAGGAAACTGTGAATACATATATACAAGGTTTACATGTAAAACATGTGGTTTGCCACGTAATCAGGTATAAAGTTATATGGTGCTGCAAGCTGAAAAAAGATGTTTTCCCTAAAGCTTTTGATGTGGTTATAAAGCTCTGATACAAGTGGTTAGACAAAAAGAAAAAAAAAATCACTTATAAGACTGGAAAAAATGGTAATCTGCTGGCAACTACCAGTTGAACAACAAAGCATACATACCATGGACAAGGCAATCTTCTCTGTAGGCAAGCTAGATTTAAATAAACAGATTCCTACAACCACAACAAGGCTGGGAATTGAAGACAGTGAAAGAAAAGCTGGAAGGAAGAATTCTTCATCCTTTCTCTTCTCTGATATTTTACAGCAGCTGTTGGTAATATTTTAGGCTTTTCTAAAACAGATTAAACTGATTCTCTTGATACTAACTCACAAAAATATGCTACTGCTAGTATATAAGGGAGGAACGGTAAACCTGGGTCAGCTGTCAAACTCTCTCCATTCAGCGGCAGGAAAAATATCTCTGGTGATAATTGACAGCTGCAGCCATGGTGCAGTGGGCAGTGCTTCATTTTTTTTAATGAGGGTGTCAGTATAAGGCTGCGTCTCAGTGAGCAAGAGGGACATTCCCTCTCATCCCTGGGACTGACTCCTCTTCCATAGACTGATGTCTTAGGAGAGCAAGAAGGTGGCACCTCTGGTTCATGGATCCTGTATTTATTTCAGGAATGAATAGGCTTGGGTCCAAAAGCTGTCAACCCATGTCCTTTTGCAAGCATTAAATTCACTTTTGAGACAGGAATATATCTAAAGGAACATGCTAATTTATGCTAATTCCTCTAGGGGCACTGCTGAGGGAGAAGTTTCCTGAGGACAGAGATGATAAACTACGCTGACTGCAGAAGATCCATGTTAGACTGGTGTCCTGGTTTGAGGTAAAACAGGACCAATTTTGGTCAG
>RSEF01000002.1:25244920-25290017 GCA_003993805.1 Himantopus leucocephalus
CAACATCCCCAGTGGCCGATTTGGCCTAAACCACGACAACTGGGTAGCATTTGCAGACCCTATTCCTATGCCAACAGCATTTTACAAACCTCGGGTCTCCTAGTATAATTTTCCATGTGATTACTCTACATATTTTCTCCAAAATGTTTTCATGGTGGATGGTTTGGGTTTTTTTTAAGAAACAAAACAACACTGAGAAAGGCTGGTTGTAAAATGGCTCAAAGCATTTTACAGAAGGAGGCTAGAGAGCGGTGGTGGGACCAGTTAAACCAGACAATGAAGGGAAATATTCTCTGGTGGTAGGTAGGGGCAGTGGTATGTGGACAGAGCAAGATATTCTCTGCTCAGGTCAGCTGCAATTCAAACACTTCATTAGCTATCTCAGAGGTGGGGAAAGCAGCTGCAAATGCAATTTAGACAAACTTCACCTTTCCAGAGCATTTAAACAAGACATAGAATGTTACTATGAGGTTTGCATTCAAGATTTGCATGAGGATGTATTACTGATGTCTGTAATACAAACTGAAAACTTCTTGCACTGAAGAAGTGCTTTCAGTTTAGTTTAAAATAATGTCTTTCCTTAATGAATACAAGGAAATGTAAAGTATATAGGCCTTAATACCTTGATTCTCTTTAGTTTCCATGGAAATTGATGGTATTTAGAAGAGTGTGCAAGTCACCAGCAACAGGCAGGACTGGGTCACCAGCACCCAGTCATCAAAGGCCATTACTGTCACTGGATCTGCTTCAGAGCAATGGTAAAGGCGTCTGCAGCTTTCAGTAGTTAAAGATGTCAGAGAAAGCAATTTAAAATCTTTTGCGCTAGATTACAGACCCTGCACTTTTTCAGATTCATTTTCAGGACTTATGTACAGTTAGAGGTGTACATGCCAAAGCACGGGCTTGCTGTGTTGTAAGAGACAGCAGAGAATCCCCAGGGGCCCTCTCCACAAAACAGCAAGTAATAGCAGTAGGCAGAACTCTATACCCAAGATGTGGAAAACAAAGCAGCATTTCTAGCTGTCCGTCATGCCAGACATGGGCTTTTTAATTTTTATGTAAACTGCAGCGTGCTCAGTTCACCTGTCTCATTATTTGAGAACAATTATTTGTCAGTGCACAATGGTCAGATCAGCTGGATCTCACTTTACTGAATTATACAATTTAAACAAAGGACACTGACTTCCCTTTACACCTTGTCCTTACTTTACTAGACCAGTATATAGAGTAGCAATACTAACCCATAGGTGCTGACATACTGCATAGTATACCAGCATAATAATACACCCTTCTTTATTTAGTCATTTGAGAAGAAACCAGCCCTCACAAGGGAGTGGTTTGTGGGTCTGTATCTTGAGAATGGTAAAGATGTTCCTTTCTAGACAGGAGAATTTCAACTTAAGTTTGCTAACTTAGATAAAATGTTTTTCTTGCTTATTTTGTTGAATCTCAGTTCATGTCCACAAAGGACATTCTGTTTCCTCCTCTATGTGTGCTTTCTCAAAGATGTTTCCCTCTGACATTAGCTGTGGTACATTTTTTTTACAGTCAGACTCTTTTAGAGTCAGGCTAAATTTTCTAGGGTGTCATGCACTTCATAAAGTCAGGCCAACGTGAAGTCCTGCATTCCCATTTACATATCTAGATGTAGCCCCAGTCAAAATGTATGTGAAGTAAAAGGAAAGCTCTAGTTTGCCCTCAGTGGGTACTGGATCAGGCCCCACCTACAGTACTTCACTTTTGCAACAAAGGTCACTGAGCTAAAAGAAGCTGCACGAGCTACAAAATGTCAGGTCAGATTACTTGTGCAGAACTGTTTAGGATCCTGCTGCTGCTACTTTTTGTTGCTGCTACCTTTTATTTATTTATTTATTTATTTAAGTCAGCATCTATAGCTTTCTTAGCCAAAAGAAGAAAAGAATCCATGTGCTCCATTCCTCAGAGACATCTTGAGAACTCTACGCTTTACTCATTAACAGCAGCAAAGGCAGCTAATATTTACTTGATACATGCCAGTGGGAAAGCAGTGGCATAAAAAAACTAGGCTTTGGACGTTTTACTGCTACAGTTAGGGGTTTACGTGGGTAAGCAAGTGCACGCGTGTCAGGAGTTGCAATATAATATAACCAACAAATGGTTTTGAAAAGCCTTATATTCTTCACTTATCTCAATGGATCAGTAGCAAAGAGATCAGCTGTAGGACTAAAAAACTGCCTTTATGGTCATCAGAGGAGCTATCAGCGTGTTGGTTTAGCAATTAAAGCAACTAATTCTAATGTAGATCTCATAAGAACAGAAACCAAAGTCTTATAAATTACTCATCCATCTTCTATGTAACAGACAACCATCCTCAGAGTTTGATTCTGTTTCTCTTATCAATAGTTTCATGCGGAGAAGGACCACAGAAATGCAAATATTTAGGCAAGGGTCTGTGGGTATGTTTTGCAGCTATCTCCCTTGTTATTCTAATGCCAGCATAAACCAAACAGCTAATTCAGAGCAATAGCCTATGCCTTTTCTATGGTTAATCAAATATTTTTGCAAGACATTAAAGCATGTGGAAATAATTTTCAGGTCCCTCGTGAAACGATCTGTTTGCTGTCCCGTGGCCAAATCCTGCAAGATGTTAACCAAACCACCAGCCCTTTGATACAAATTTTACTCACTGAACCAGGATTTTTCCTCTCAGAAATCAGCCCATCCTCAGGCAAAATCCCAGGTTGGGCTTGTCTCGGAAGGGACAGCTCTCTCTGGGAATGCCCTCCCTTCACGCGTTGAAGATTTTGGGCCCATGACCTGCAGCTGAGTGCATCTTTTTTTACACTCCTCCGAAAATGGCAGTATGGCCTGAAGGCAATTTACTTTTTATCTTGTCCTCTTTAGAATTTTTTTCCCTCAGAACCACAGAAGAGGCTGAAACCTGAGAAAATTCCTGTCTGCAGGGCTCCCCTTAGGTTTTAGTGCAGTAACGGAGATCCTCAGACAACATCTGCCAGCAGCAAATCCTCAGCCCGCATAAAAAAAAAAAAAAAAAAAAAATTTTNAAAAAAAAAAAAATTTTGTTGTTTCCTCAGGGAAGGAGAAGATTAGGTCAGTATAGACATGTTATGTTTAGTTGCAAAGTACAAGGAGGGGAAAACATTGAAAAAGGTAAGAGTGATGGTAGACTAATAAAGCATTATTCTAACAACAAATCGCCAAATTCAAACCACTGCATGCTGAATATTAAATTTTAATTGGAGTGGATATGGATTTCATCTGTTGTCTCTGCCATTTATACCAAAAGAGGCAGATACTCTGATACTGAACAGTCTCTATTAGAAGGAGACATCACTGAAGAGATTCTGTTAAGCCCTATGGAATAGTAACACTTATGCCCCAAATACAATGCTGGAAGTTCTGAAGAAAAAATGGACGAATAGAAAAAAAAAAAAATACTTCTTTCTAGGTCTCAGAAGATTTTGACTAAGTTCCAGGGAGAATGAGGCCTGTTTTCTGAGTAGCATGCTCTCCTGAAAATCATTTTCTTAAATAACAGGTGGGTAAGTCACTGCCCAGCACAAGTAAGAACGATTCTGGTATGAATTAGGTGATTTTAATGACAAATACATGTTACTGCATTTGATATGCTGGTAAAGCAATGCAAATGAGACTAGGGAAAACCTATCTAAACTTAAAAAAAAAGACTGTGTCCCGAAGGCCACCTATGTTGGAGTGATACAGGCATCGTTGTGTAAAATAGGTTGCTGTGGTTTCAGGTGCTTCTGTCCTTAGAAACTTGCTTCACCTCTCTGTCAGAAGCTGGTTCCTGACCCGAATGCAGGTGGCGGATGGGATCCACACCTATCTGTGTCCCTGTATTCACTTACATTTCCTCGATAGGGCTTTTGCACCAATATGGGGGAATCACGAACTAAAGGTTACAAAGGATGCCAGGCTGGACTAGGGAAGCTGCCAAGACAAAGACACTGTTCCTGCTGAATTTGCTGGAGTAGCACTACTTTGGGCAGAGGGATGGGGTGGGCATCAGGTAATAAAATGTTAAACAACTTCACACACATTCACCATATTCCCTCTGTCACTGCTCATCCTCCCCTGCCTGCTTGCCTGCCTGGTGAGCAACTGTGCTCCCCACGAGTAACCAGAACTGTCATTACTTTTAATGGCAAAAATTCTACCACCTCCTAATGAAAGTGTACCTGGATTTTCAACAATGAGCAAATTTTAGCAGCAGTTCACTGTAATGCCAGTAAAAATGCAGTAACCAGTCTCCCGGTGATTCAGTGTTTTGCAATTGTTTTCCTAACTACATTAGCAAGCATCCCTTTAAATCCCCACTGTGAGAATGGTCCATTTCCTGTCCCCAAAAGGAACGGGAGACAAATGCCCCAGGACTTACAAGTATTCAAATGAAAAAAAGACAAAGCCAGGAGTACTCAAATGAAATGGATATCATTTGGGATGGGGGGTGGGGGTGGTATGTGGAAGCAGTGTCAGCATCAAAGAGCTGTCATTCTCCTTGTCTTGAAACAAAGATTAGTGACCAGAAGAGCACAATAAGGGAAAAAAATACTCTAAGAGAGCTAATGGACCTTGGCCAGAACTGTGACAATTCTGCCTCTCTTTATTCAAATGAATTAAGAACTACCTAGAGAAAATTAAATCCACCATACACATGTATTTGCAATCCCCAAAATATAAATTCTTCATTAGATTACAAAAGCAGGTAAAGTACCACCACCATCAGCACACCCCCCAATTAGGGTTATCTGTGCAGTGTCTGTTTCACCCTTTGCCTGCCGAAGAAAACTTCAGCCTCTGTAACTAAAGACTGACAAAACAAATCACAGATGCGAACTAATCAAAATAAAATTAAACTAAGGCAGGTTAACTGATCTCTCAGAATTAGGGTCAAGAAGAGATTTTCTTCCAGACAGGTTTGCTGAGGACTGTTCATCCATCCCTGCAGCACAAGTTGTGAAGAAACTGCTACAAATCTTGTCATTTCAAGGCTTTGAACCCATGTGATGCATCCCCCATTACATCCATTTAGCCTTCTAGCACTGCTTAATCTAACCTGGTGATAAACAGATGAATGGATAAAAGCCATGGGATGTATACAGAGCCTGACTATAGAGCTGTGCTATTTCCCGTCTTAGATATTTCACTGGGTGTATCACAATGTCTGTCCAAAAATGAGAAGGAATCTGTGTCAATCAGCAAAAGCTCCCATCAAGCACTCAAAGATAATTTCAAAATCAAAAGATTTTTTATTTTAATAGTAAACCTTGGTTTCTTGGGATTGGTGTTTGTCTTTGTCTTCTCCTCCCACAGTTTTCTATCAGAAACAATTTTGGCAGAAGACATTTGACCAACCAGTCTCTAGACTGACACTTTCACCAGTGACAACTCTTTTTTCCCCCAAGGCTTTCACGTTTCACTTCTGCTTCCTGATATCTACTATTGAACTGTGAAAAGAAGCTCAGGTCTTACTTCACACACACAGACCAGTTTCCCACCATAGTCAATGCACCCTGCTTGTGAAAGGCTTAAAGTTTTAACTTTTAAGCTAGGTCGTGCCATTTAGGCGTACATTTGCTGGTAGGACTGCATCATCGTGTCCTCCTTCCTCAGAAGGCAGGAACCATTCAGAAAAGCTCCTAGAGTGCCTCAGGACGCTGGACGGTTGGAAAATATGTTGATCCCACTGAACTGTCACCTTCATGGGTGTTTTTTTCCAAGGCTTTTTGTACACCTTTGCCTGGGCAAATTTAGAAACAGTTTTTTCCCTCCCAGAACAAATGATTATCTAGAAGCGAGGACACTTACGTAGGACACAGAAGCCTCGTGCCCATCTACAGCAGCCCAAGCAAAGGCTCAAACTTGGCTCACCTACATCTCGTCCCTTAAGCATCAGAGCATTAATCATTCCTAGGAAGGCTGTATTATCCACAAGCAAGCTTATATTGTCCACTCATTATATTATTCACAGATTAAAGAAAAGTTCATAATTTTTTGCCATACTAGAACAGAAACTGATGATGAAATCTCAACCTTTTTTGGAAAACCGTAGGTTGGGATGGTTCGTTACATTACAGCTCCCAGCTGCCCATCCAACCCCACCCTGAGCAGCAGAATCCATCCTTCAGCAGAGTTTACGCTGCCTTTCAAGCTAGGACATAGCCAAATGCAGTTTGTTATAAAAGGTCCTACTGTTCACCTACTGCAGTGAGCCAACACAGCAGGTACAGACCTCTCCAAAACAGACACGGCTGCTCTATACCACTGCCTCTACAACTGGCCTGGGCTTTGAGCTGGCAACTGGGACACTTAACTCTGATTTGGTCCTTCCTTTTTATTCACAGATCTGATTTCTAAAGGCAGCATTTAGGTTTCTTCCTTTTAGCATTTCCTTGCAAATCAGATTCAATGCATGGGACTCCAATTTTCTGTCCACTTAGTCCTAAAAGCTGAATTCCGCAGAGGAAGCCACATGATGTATCAGGCACTTCTGAGCATGTTCTTCAAGACTGTAACATTTTAATTATAACACTGGAAAAAGCATCCATAAGAGGAAGCTGCTTTGCCAGCATCATGAGGCAACAGAGGAACAATTTCTTTAAACGCCCTTCTCAATTCAAATTAGGAAAATTAAATTCCCGGTATCAGTCTTGTCCACAACATGCCAACACAGTTATGCACGTATACACATGCACAACACGCACACATATTTACATGTGCAAATGTGTGAATGTATATACATGTCATTATATATGTACATTTATAAATATGTGGTTTATATTTATGTGAATGCACACATAATTACATGCATGCTTATAGCGAGCCTGTTAAGGATGGTGTCTCTTTCTGCTTGGCTGTCTCCTCCAGAAAAAGGTATAGAGCTGTGGGCTTCATTCCCTGAGACATGCATATATTTTGTACCATGCGACAGGGCAGGCCAGTCCCCCGCATCCCACATGGTGTTTGTGGTGGGGATTCCACATCCAGTAACTGTCAAGGGCTGTTAGAGAGGGCACGAAATCCATGCTGCATCTGACAGCACAGCAGTCTCCAGATAGCTGAAATCGCAATCGATAGCTAACAAATGGCCATTCCACTTACGGTATAATGAGCCCCGTCTGAGCCTGCTTTTCCCACAGAGATGCAGGCACTAATTCTAACACCATTAGCTCCTTTAGCTGGTCGTAATGACAGTTAAAACATGTAATAACATTTAAAACACAGACTGTAATTTCTTTTCCTCTGTTCAGAATTTGTACTTGGCCAGCAAACGGCTTAATGAACCAGTTTTGGAGACTTTTCTAATTACCAGCTGTCCCTGGAGGATTTTTATTTTATTTTATTTTATTATGCAAAAAGTCACTAGACTAGCATCTATTTTGGCTGCTCCCAGAAACATTCCTCCTTCTAGTTGAAAAAGACTGCATCTTGTACTAGGTACTAAGGCAGCACTCTAAACAGATTCAAAGTCACTCCCACTAGATTTCTCATAAGTCTCTGTGGCTCTGTCAGAGTGGAGTTGGGTCAGTTCACCAGGCTGAACTAATTGTTTTTCTTCGGTAGTATTTTAGTTCTGGGTCAGATAATGCACTTGCAATCTTCAGTTTCTCCGGTTTCAGCTACAGATCTTTAAATTCATGGAGAGATAGGAAATGGTACATATGGTACATTAGATCTATTTTAAACCTACCTCCCTTCCCAGGGTCAGGCTCAGCCCTGGCTTTTCATCGCAGTGTATTTTTTTGTCGAGTTTGGTTGCTGGTTTTCCACCATGTATGAGATGTAAAAATTAAAATCTGAATCTTTCTGTGATTAGGTTCTAATCACTATCCTACTATAAGAGAGGCAGCAAGGTTTCTCTCTTCTTTCCACTTCCAGCTTGATGCTGACAATGTGCTTGCTCTTGGGACGCAGGCTCTGCTCCTCTCAGGCTGCGGAGGGCTGGAGCACCGGTTTCCCTTCTTCTTCTGCCCACTCATGTCTGTAGCCCCTAGTCACGGTTTCTGCAAGCCAGGAGATGAAACAGCTTATGTGAGTTGTCACACAGAAAGGCACCGGAAACTGAGGACAGTGTACACATGCTCAGCAGTGGCTTCCCAACACCCACAGGAGCAACTACTCTGGCACAACAGAGGCCTGAACCCAGACCGAGCTCCAGAGGGAGGATGCAGCCCCACAGGTCTGGGGCTGCTGGGACACCTACAGCCTCTCACTGGGGCTGGGGCCAGGGAGATGGGTTCCTTGCCTGCAGGAGGGGTGTGCTGGGGGAGGGTCTGTGTAGCCAGACATAGGAGCTGCAGGAGGTCAGCAGGTTGCACAGCATCAGGGATGCCAAAAAGGGTATTGGATCTTCTCTGAGAAGATCGTGGATCTTCCCTGCAGCTTCACCAGCCCAAACCCCAAGGTGTACTGAAGGAGGTACAGGCAGAGCTTGTGCTTATCAGGTTGGGATATGGAGACTTCTCTGGTGGTGAAGGCTAGGGGCTTGTGACTTCTGGCACTAGAGGATGCATGAATAAACAGGAGGATTTAGAGGTCTGCGTGCAGTTACAGGGCTTCAATCCCATTGGGATCACAGAGATGTGGTGGGACAGCTCACATGACTAGAGTGCTGCCATGGATGGATATAGGATCTGTAGGAAGGGCAGGACTGTACAGTGAACTGGGTGAGCTGCCCTTTATGTGACAGAGCAGTGGGGATACATGCAACTCGGCCTTGGGACTGGTGATGAGCCAGACGAGAGTGATCCTGTTGTTGTGGGTGTCTGCTGCAGACCTCCTCATCAGAAATAAGTAGATAAAGCCTTCTTCTCCAGACAGCTGGAGGGAGCCTTTTGGTCACAGGCCCTCGTTCTCATGGGGAACATTAACCACTCCAATATCAGCTGGAAGGGCAGCACAGCAGGGCACAGGCAATCCAGGAGGTCTCTGGAGAGCATCCTGACACATCCAGAGCATCCTCTGGTGGTAGCATCCTGACACAGGTAATTAAGAAGCTGATGAGGGGACGTGCTCTGCTAAACCTCATATTTGCAAGCAAGGAAGAACTGGTTGGAGATGGAGAGGCTATGGGTGGCCTTGGCTGCAGTGTTCATGAGATGGCAGAGTTTAGGATCCTAAGAGCAGAGAACAGGGCAAAAAGCAGAATGACAGCTCTGGACTTCAGGAGAGCAGACTTCATGGATCTCCCTAGAAGAACACCATGATATACAGCCTCAGAAAGACGAGGGGTTCAGGAGAATTGGTTGATTTTCAAAGATGTCTCCTCCAGGCTCAGAAACAGTCTATCTCAATGAGCAGAAAATCAAGCAACAAAGGCAGGAGGCCTGCGTGGATGAACAAGGAGCTCCTGACTAAAGTGAAACGTTAAAAGCAGGCATGCAAGACAGAAGCAGCATCAGATCACCCAGGAGGAATATAGAGATATTGTCTGAGTGGGCAGGAAACTGTAATTGCTGCCAGCTAAGACTCAGGAAGGACTCTGCTCCTTCTGTCTGGACCAAACAGTGTATCTTGATTGAAATTAACTATAGGTCTATATCCTCGCTTTTGTTCTGCAGGCTACTTTAGCCTTGAAATAGGATCCTGAAACTACTGCCTTGGCTGACATAGGTGACCTACGTTGTCTCAGGTAGCTAATTATGCTCAAATGCTGTGGCTGGAATATCCAGAGCATATGCACAGACTGTGGTTTCATCTGTCCCTCTGCAAAGCTACAGTAGCTTTTTAATTTCATATTCCACCTAAACCCACCACCTTTTCCTCTTGAGTTCAAACGCCTCACCAACTATTGTCACAAACAGTATCTAAATAAATGATTTTGGAGATAAGAAGTGAGATGGAAGCACTAGATGTCATTAACACTAATCTCAAGGGGTGTGACAGATTGGAGAAATGTCTGTGTTAAACTGTGAACTTGTTTTGGTTGTACCCTTCATTGTATTGTAATTCCTACGTTGGACTAGGATGTATAGCTTCTGTTAGACTAATTGATATAGTTGGAAAAATGACAAGCTTCGTAGTGAACAAGAATGTAATCTTCAGCTCCAGTAAATTCTGACACTATTTGGTATATCTTATGCAGGAAAATCAAACAGTTCCTTCTTCCCCATTTCCCTAAGGAAGCAAAATTCCCATTGATTAAAATTGGGTAGAATCACATTAAACTGCAAGTAATCATTCTCAGCCTGTATTTAGTTATGAAGTCTGCTGCTTATGTTTCAGACCTATAAAAGTATGCCCCAAGCAGCTTGGTTTTTGCCAGTTGTATGTATTGATCTAATAAAAGATTAAATTTCTCCTTAGAAACCTGAAGTCACTTATACATTCTTAGGGAGTCATGGCTAGGAAGACCTTTTGGTTTTGTCAAAGCAGCTGCATTCTTCATGCCACTCTGAATCCTCTTTACCTCTCAAATTAAACTCTCTTTACCCTCTTGTATTAATTCTTGCCTGAATCTACTCATTGGAGAGTGGAGCTGTAAAAAGAGCTCTGCCAGAATGACTGGGCTTGAAAAGCGGGATCTCCATCAGGCAAGAAACAATGGCTCCCTCTTTGCCAAGTGCTCTTCATAACTTCTGAACCTCCCAAAGAGTCTCGGTCAAAATTAAATTAAGGTGGAGATTGCAAATGTACTGAACTTTGCACATTTTTTGAAAGCTGGCAGGGGAACTGAAGACCTGTGTGAGTGTCACACTGAGGGGCAGGCAATCGTGAATCTCTCTTTCAAGAAGGAACAGCCATCTGGCATGGGCTCCTGTTTGCAGGATTAAACATGCGGAATGCATGGAAGGATCTAGGAGAACTGGAAGAAAGGCAGTGGAAATGAGTCAGAGGACTTGCAGCAAAAACCCAGGAGAATTTGCCGGCCATGTGGGCAGAAGCTGTAGATTTTCATCACAGGATCTTTTTTCCCACCTGCCAGTGGCTGCTCTGTGCAGCCACGCTGGCATGTGTATGTCCCAAGCGGTACGGCTGGCCCAGAAAGGCTTCTTTGGCCCTGCCTGTGGCAAGAAACATTGTGAAGCCAGGATTTTGCAGTCTGATAAATCATTTATGACCAGGCATGCATTTGTAGTTGTTTCTGACTTCCAGCTTGCATTTTGATTGACAGACCACTCTGTGAGCTTGGAGAATGGCTTGTATTAGCCAGTGTTAATAATTATACAAGAGGAAGAATCACAGTAGACAGCTACAATCTTGTCTTCAGGTAATTATTTTGTGATAATAAGGAAGAAAAATGGCTTGAAGGCCAAGAGAGATTCTCCAAACTCTGATACCCCCAGATTATTTCAATAGGACGATTTATTTGTATCTTTTGATCTTTTCTGAGAGGGCCATTTTTTTTAAAAAGGTGTGGAATTTCCTTTTCATTTGTGGTCTCTACTGTTTGGTGATGCTGGAGCTGGGTGCCTGCAACCTAACAGGCATAAATATAAAGACAATATTTAGAAGCCTGTAAAAAGGTGGCCCTGGGACTCTCTCATGACCCATGAATAACAAGTTAGTGTTTGCACCATATTTAATATGAAGATTGTGACCAAGCCGTTAACCTTTAGTAGCGGCCACTGAGTATATGTGTCACATAGTACAGAAGGCACAGTAAATCTGTGCAAACAATGCACAGCATGTGGAGTGGCTTCTCAGCTGCCAGCTAAGATAAACGATATGTTATTTGTCACTGCTATCTTTATTACTTCTAAGTTTGGGACTCCATACAGAGCAGTCTCTGAATCTTATCTCATATCTTTACCCTGATGGTGGCTTTTCTTTATTTTTTAATTGGCAACATTTCATATCAAATGATGCACTGTTGTGGGTTTTTTATCCTTAAATTTTAACTTCATTTAATTTTTGCTAATTCCATATAATCATAATGGCTATGTCTCAAGCACTGACTGTTGTTGAAAATCACACTCCAGTAGAGCTGAAAATGGAGATTTTAATATGCAAATATCCATTCTAACACCTTGGCTTAGGAACTCTGGTGTTATATGGGTTGATGTCCAACTCACACAGTTTCTTCTCCTTCAGACAGTTATGTATATTTACCATTACCTGATGCTAAATCACCTTTGCAAAATCCAGATACACAGATCCAGCCTATTCATCTCGCATAGAGCTTTCCTTATTCTCACCTGGGAAGCGACAGCTTCTTTCTAGCCCTTGCTCAAGTCGGTCTGGTGTATTTCAAAGTTTACAAATCTAGCTTTTCATGCAATGCAACCCTCAGTTGGCATGGAGGGAAGGGATCAGATGATGCAATTCAGAACACTTGGGATGAGTGATCAGAGCATGATTTAGCATCGTGTAACAATCTGGCTCATCCCTTCTCTCCAGGGTTTCCAGCCTCAATGGAGAGGGTGTTCATGTAGCAGCAGTTGTGCTACCACAGTTTAAAGCTTGTTGCATTCGGAGAAACCCTCATCAATGTACAGATTTACTTTAATATGGTAGGCTACATATTACAAAAAAATTTTTTCCCTGCAAATGAGTGAGGTGCATTTGCAAAAGTGGCAAGAAGCCTAATGAGAGGCCTAGTAGCAAGACGTGAGAGCTAGCAGCACGTCCAAGACAAACCCATTCCTTTCTGTAAGTTACAGTCCTCAAATTTTAGGATCTAATTTCTCGTATGCCCATTATTTTTCAACCATCCCTGAAGGAACCCAAATTTCACAAATGCATAGACATACTTACTACAAGGTTTTTCTGCTGTTTTCCCTTATGGGATTGTTAGTTTTTATATTTACCATGACCGAATAGTAATTGTATCACCTTCGTTGTACTAATGTACCTTTATTTATAATTTACAAAGTTCTCAAGCTCAGGATTGATGGTTAAAATAATCACCCTGAATGTGATTGGAATCAACAATGTTTTTAGACAGAATACTCTCATGTATCTATTAAAGCAGAGTTGAACAAGCTATCCACAGAGAATAGCTGAACCGCTGCATGTGAGAGGTTTACCTGTTTTGTAAGGTATTTGTTAACATATTCTTACCTTTCCTAAAACAATTCCATTACCACAAATTGTTTAAATGCGTGTTGATATATTTCAAGTTCTTATTAAATTATTTTATTCTGTATTTAACTATTTGCTATTTAGTAATTTTTATTAATTTCCATTCAAGCTAGTGGCATATGATTCTATTACCAAAGTCCTGCATACCAGCAATTTTAGCGTGAAATTTAGGTTCCATTTTCTACAAAATACTTGGGAACCTGGGCCACATATATCTACCTCGTACAATAGGCCTATGCAAAAACTGGGATTTGAATAGAATATTTTGTACCTAAAGTAGGTCTGCAGCTAAGAATGCTGCAAAGTCCACATCACCCCCTTTGAATCTCTTCTAAATTCATATCAGATTATAGAATTTGAAAATGCAAAAATAAAATTCCATACCTCTCACCTAGCATGAATGCTCAGCTGAGAATGCTTATAAAAGAGAAAGCAGTGTTAGAAGGTCAATTGTAAAGCAGAAAGACTGAAAAAAAGAAGATAAAACAGGCATCTGGACTTTCTAAAGTGGTTAGTTAAAACAATAGAAGGTAAAAGAATGAAAGAAATGTCATGAGATATACTTGCCTAGATTTCACACTCTACTACCATTTGATACAATCTAAATGCCACAAATTCATTTTGTGAGATCAAATTGAGTTGGCAGTGACCAGCAGAAAAAAATGACATTGATGAAGAGTCCACACATTAAATGTAAATAATTAAGGAAGACCTTGACCTGAGGACAGATAGAATTTCACATAAAAAATTATACAAACTTGATCATAACTTAAAAGGCACCTTTAATAGATATTCATCATGGGTAATTGTTATAGACAGGAATATCACAACTATTTATAATGTCATGAAAGTGATTTCTTAAAATATGTTCCACCTTTTGTCAAAACAAAATGTATTACCGCTGTACAACCTGACTAGGCAAAAAATATCCACTGGGAAACAGTAGCCTAAAAATATAAAAGTAGCCGTACACGGCCAGATATAACATTCACTGACCAGAGACATAGGTTTACCAAAAAGTGGAAGTACTAGACAACCATATGCTGGAAATTCCCTGGTATGTCATCCCACCATCCAGCAATGTATGGTTTCAGATGTCCCTGATCCAAATATTTAATCTGGATGCAATCTAGACATTTATTTTAAATGCGTCTTGACGGATTGCTCTTTGTGAATTTGTTTCGCTCCTTTCTGAACTCATCTATATTTTCTGTATCCAAAACTTTGAGTTTATTTGCTTAATGATGTTTTATGTAGAAAAACACTCCTTTTCTGCTTGTTTCTGATAGGCCTACTACTTGATAATTTCATACACTGCCATCTTCTGAATGCCTCCACCTTCTACATGTCATTAGTAACTTTTTAGAGTTTTCAAAGCCAAAAAATTTTGGTCCATTTGGGTTTTCCTTACTCCCCATTTCTGATCACATTTGCCAACCTTTTTTTAATCTTTTCTGGATGAACAGTATATATATGTTTGTTATCCAATTTTTAACCCAGAAGGGGACAGTCTTTCTTGTCTACTTACAGCTTAATTTCCTTAAGTATTTGGTGAGTGAAAAGATTATCTTAAATCCAGATCTCCTTAATTCCTCCCCTTAAACTAATTCCTTACCTCAAATTACGCTGACTCATTAATAAGGGACATCTCTTTAGTAAAAAAAGCATCTTCTAATTATATAATTCCTCTGTGTCTTTTCTATTCTCTCTGTTTTCTGATATAATTTGTTTTATAGCTTCAAAAATTTTCCAGTGTGGCAACTGATCTTGTACAGAGTTAGAAGTGTTGGGAAGTGTTGGGAAGGGAAGGGAAGTGTTGGGAAGGCAAGTGTTGGGAAGTGTTGGGAAGGGAAGTGTTGGGAAGGGAAGGGAAGGGAAGTGTTGGGAAGGGAAGGGAAGTGTTGGGAAGGGAAGTGTTGGGAAGGGAAGTGTTGGGAAGTGTTGGGAAGTGTTGGGAAGTGTTGGGAAGGGAAGGGAAGGGAAGGGAAGGGAAGGGAAGGGACTTACCTTTGCCAACACTATTCGTCTATATCAAGGTATTCTATAATTATAACTTCAGAAAATCCTTATTTCAGTTTCCTTCAAACTCTTCAGGAAAAACCATCTGGCTCTGCGGTTTATCATCCATTTTATCATTTTGCACTTAGGACTCTTCTACTGAAACTTAAATTTGAAACAATTCCTTAAATTCAACCCCTGTGAAGATGAGTTCCAATGTGGGAACCTCCCTTGAGCTCTTTTGTAGCAAATGCTGGCACAAGGGATTCAGTTAGCTCTTTTGCTATGGCCTTATTTTTGTGTTTCTTTATACCTCAACTAGAAGTCAGCAGTGCAAGCTGGCAAAATTCCTGCATTTGTTGTTTTTAAGAAACTTTTTCATATTTGTTAATGTTTTCACCAAGTTCTGCCTCAAAATTTTTTTGCCTTATATTTAACTAGAGAGTATTTATGCTCCTTTTAAATTTTCTCATTTGGACAAGTCTTCCTTTTTTTTCTTAAGCATAGTTTTTACTTCTAACAGCCTCTGTGGTTAATGATGCTAGAATTTTGTTTATCATTTCGATTTTATGCTGTCCTTTGAGAATCTTTTCTTTTGACAAGCAATACATATTTAATCAACGCTTCCACTGTGATGTCTGAAGAAGTCTTCATGCCACCTACAAGAATTTCATCCTTTTCCATGCTCTTCTTAAGTCCCTTTTAACCAAATAAACTTTTTTTCTCTTCCTACAAGGCTGTTGAATTTTAGTTGAACTTGTTGTTCACGACTTAATCAAGAGTAGCTTTTCTTTTGTAGCCTTTTGAAACAATTGTTCCAAGAAACAGTTGTTTATGGTGTCTAAAATTATTCTCTATGGCACACTTCATTGTGATCAGTATACCATCTACGTATGGCATAAATGAAATTTCCTGCTATTGGTGTTTTTTTTCCTCTCATAAGCACACATATTTCCTTTAGCGTACCATAAGTATTGCCCCTATTATGTTTGGGTTATCCCAGCTAGGCTAATACCATATTCATTCTCTTTATGTCTGGGAATTCAGTCCTGGCAATTCAGTCTGTAAGGATTCTGTAGTTCTCACGTTACTCAGCTTTGTTTTCTCTAAGGTATAAGATCTATCTGTCATCAATATGATTTATTTTATTATTTGATCAAAAGGTTTAAAACAACCAGTCGGATATAATAAGGAATTGCAATGGATAAAGCTCAGGATTAGAGCAGATCTGGAATTTTAAAGTATGATTTCTAGTATAAACTGCAATTTTTTGACACTGAATTCATTTACTAGCATGTTTCATGAACTATTTATTGAAAGAAAGTTCTCAATTTCTAAACTTCTGACTAGATCTAGGTGAAAAAAGTGAAATGCTGGTTCACAATGATCAAGACAGGCACATTAAAACTGGCTATGCTAAGCCTTGCTGGATCTCATAATATACCTACTTCAGACCCAGGTCATACACTTTGGTGTCCTGTAACTCACATATGTGTCTTTATTTCACCTTTTGGCTGTTCTATTGCACCTCTCTAAACAACAGGAAAAAAATGAAATGTCAGAAGATGGTAGTATTTCAAAATTTGTTCTTACTTTGGTCTTTCCAGGGTTTGATTCCTAGCTATGCTACTGACTCCCTATGCCATTTCCCCTTGTCTCTGACTTTAAGGGCTTTGAATTAGACCCTATATATATGAGGTAGAGAGAGCTGGAAATTGCCTAGATTGTTGTAGAGAATAATAAATAGCATGACTCACATGAACTTTCATTTTAACACTCTACATTTCTGGGGAGGTTTTTGGAGGTTGGCCTAATAGACTTAACTACTCATTACTGTAAAGAAGGTGGTGGCAATATTTACTTGAGTAAAATTAAGTTCTGTTCTATTGCTTGTATATGACTCATACAGACGTTAATAATATTCATCCTCTCATTTTTGCAGGTGAGCATTTTTACAAAATATTTTAGTACCTCGAGGCGCATTAAGAAGAACATTTTTGTAATTTATTCCTTCAGGAAAAACACAATCCTGCTTAGTCATTGTCCTAAATATTCTCTAGACATTTTGAACAACTGCGAAATAAGTATAAAATGTTCCTAAGTCGGAATTAACTACCTTGCATTCACTTGCTACTAAGGGCACCATCAATTTTATTTCTTGACTAGAAACTCAGAGAAGCAAATGGAATTGGTATTGACAGATCGAGGAGGGTTTTGTCAGTGCTGCTGAGTGGTACAAGGACTCCATGGATAGAACAAGGAAAGCTCAAGATTGTCTGGAGACTGACATCAGGTTTTTGAAAGGAGAGATGGTGGTCAGTGTGAATCACATGCTCCAATCACTTATTCTGCTGTGGGTGATCCTGGCAGTCGGATGCTATTTAAAATGTAATATTTATCACAGGCACAGAAAAGGATCAAGATTGCTTTTTACATATTTCCTTAGAATAGTTTGCTATGTTGTTTTTGTAAGCTCTGCCTAAAATCCTTTTCACTATAATAAATCAAAATACATTTATAAGGTAGCATGAGGTTGATTTCAGTTAATAATATGACATTAATATAACACAATTCATTTTTAACATGAGCTCTAAATCAGCAAATTGTGTAAGTGTGGTTCTGTACACATGCCTATTAAGGAAAATTCTTGAGCATATGCTTAGCCATAAGTATGCAGTACAATCCCCCATATCAGTAGGAAGTGAATATATGTCATATGCTTTTCTGAAAAGGGTTGAATTTCCAAATTGGACCCTATAACTTATAACTTAAGATATATAAGCATCTGATTCATAAATGGCTATTTAAAAAATGTCAGTGTTGACAAGTAATAATTGGAGAAGTGAAGGTCCCCTGCAGGTATATTTATTTTAAAAATGCATTGTTAAAAAGAATTATATTATCATCTGCTTTCTATGAAGTCTTCAAAATCCTGTGATATTTAATTTCCTCTTAAGGCCCATTAATGCAAATACAGGAATTATGGAAATTAACTTTTGCTCATCTTAAACCAAGAAATTAAACACCTACTCCTTCTCTAATGTAGCTTTAGTCATCAGTACCCTTCTGTACATGCCTTTTTTTGCTAGAGACACCTGGAGACCAGGAGAGAATATTTTTTAAAGCCCCAGGGTGAGGAGACTGCTCTCCTCTGTGTGTATGTCTGGGCAGACCCTCTTCCTGCCCAGCCCCTCGTGGGTTTCTGCGTGGTAAGGTGCTGAGGGCTGCCTTCAGGCTTGGCTTTCATCCGCAGGCAATCACAGATCTTGTTAAAGCTTTGGAAATGTTCAGCACCTTTCATTCAGGCTAAATGGATGAAGAAATTAGGCTCCTTTGTGGCGTAAGATAGCCAGAAATAGGCTTGGAAATTGTGAGCAGGGAAGCCACCTACTGTTTTTCCTCCTGCCTCAGGAGAAGCCAGACCTCTTGTGTACACTCTTTTTAAGTAATCAGCACCAAGAAGAATGCCCAGCTTGTATTATCACTTTCCCTTCTCAAGAAGAACAAGCTGGCAAGATCTCAGCTAGTGACTAGCTACTCAGGTCAGAGACATCAGTACACTAATATTATATCTTTTGAAAGTGTTTACTGGGCTCTGCTTCTTCAGTTTCCAAATAGCAATTCAACAAATTAAAGTGAGATTTTGATGATTCATGTTTATGAGCTGAAGTACAGTATTGCACAAAGAAAAGCGGGCTCCTTGGAGACAGAAATTGGCTTTGATATTCTCCATCTAATATTTAGCAGTTATGATGGAAAAGACAATAAATTGAGGAGAGGGGAAGGAGTATTTGAGAGGCTATAGTTTTCCAAGATGAAGCTTTTTGGTGGCAATACTGGCTTAAAGAGTTCCTGCCATCGTATCTCCCTTTCAGCTATATTGGCACTATGAACTTGATTTGAAAAGTGATATGGCTAAAACTAAATAGAAAAAAAAAATTATCTCTTTGCCTGAGAATTTTCATGACAGAAATTTTCTATTCTTCAGTCCAGCTCAAAGAATCCAGTTTCTGCATACCAGGGATGCACAAAATTGTCATCTACAGTATCCCAAGTGCAAACTGTAGAGGGATATACACCCAAAAACCACACTTATACTACAGTCTAAACTGCTCGTGTAGATGCACTTAGAATGGCTGAGCTTGATCCTCTCTCAGATCTCTCCAGTCTCATGCAAATCCAAATGGTTTCCTGTGATCAGAGATCCTTTATCCCATATGTTGTTTTGATCAATGAAGAAATTAATGTATGAAATACCTCAATGTATTGCATTACTGAGTGATTAAGAGGTATACTGGCTGCAAAGCTCAGTGTTACTTTATATCTGCATGATATCCCATGAGACAAAAACACCATGAGAATAAGAATTCGCTTTACATATTAGGAATTATTTTCTGGCAGTACAGGAAGCCTGTGATAATGTTGTATTCTTTTATATTTTAATGCTTTTTATTTTCAATATGCGTTTCATCATAAATGCTTTATAATACAGAAGCCCTGGGAAGAATAAGCTATGGCAATGCCAGTATCGTCACAATATAAAGGATTTCAAGGCAGAAAAGGTAAATCCCTCTATCTAAACAGGCATCAAGGCACTGCAGTGATTCTTTTTTGTTACAGATTGAAACAATACCCTTATTCTTTATAATTTCAGGCAATGCAGTACCAAACAATGTCATATGAAAGGCAGACCTGAATTCCAAGAATCCTGCATGTGAAAAATCCATCAATGTCACTTCTATCAAATTGCTGACTTGATTTGTTGGTTTGAATCTGGGACAGATCACAGTGTGAGTAAAGAGAGAACAGATCCAGCAATGAACAAGCAGAAGAGGAATTAAAGCTTAAAACCTTTAAATTGAAAAAAAAAGATGTTTTAAAAGAGACCTAGAAAATGCCATCCAAGTTGAGTGTCTAAGGTGCATTTTGCTGAGTGGCTGGAGAAGCAAGACAGGATGAGACCAAAACAGTGATCTAGAAGATGCTATTTGTGATCTGAATCTCCTCTGTGCTTCTTAAGAATTTAAATAAAGTTTAGGAGGTTCAGCTGCACTGGGAAATATTACCCAATTTTTGCAATTTTACACTGCAAGCTGGCAAGCAATCTTACCGCAGAAAGGTGGTAGGAAAATGTCAGCCTGTAAGGACACCACCACCAGGCTCCCATCCTGGCTACAAGGAAACAAAAATCTTCCACATCCAGAAACTGAATTCAACTGTGCTGGTGGCCTGAAAACGTTTTGTAACAGTTCTGTTAATATTATTGCTAAAAGCCTCCTAAAATGTTAAAGATTAGGCAATTTTTAAGAACTTTAGAATTTTTTAAGCAACAAGAATAGCATCACCTCTCAGTAAGGTTACTCTGCCCTGTCAGATTCTGCCTTCAACGGTATTTGGGCAGCTAGTGCTGCAGTGGGATGGCAGGCTTTTTTTTGGACTGAATTGTGTTTTATGATAACATCAAAATGTTTCTATGGCAATCAGTTTTTATCTTCTAAAAAGAACATACATTTCAGGGGTAATATATCTGAAAACAAGAAACTGAACAATACAGAGGACAATCGTCACAAGGGACTTGATGGCTGAAAATGGACATGAATGTACTGCATCTTACAACTTAATATAAGTTCACACTTAGCACCAGAATACAGGGTTTAGCTCTTAAGAAATGGAAGATGACATGCTTTTGGAAAGCAGGAATCACCTGTAAACAACTTGGCTTTCTGCCACAATTTGATTTTTTATGGATATCTTTGGTAGCAAATTTCACTGTTCCAGAGAGCAAAAAATTACCTTTTACAGAATATTTTTTTATTAACTTAATTTTCTTACACTATTTTATATATGAACTTTGATCCAAATCGATACATATATAAGCTCTTTCAGTGTTTGCAAGAACATAAACAACTGGCTGATGAACAAGTCAATCATGTGATGCCAAAAATTGGAGTAAATGGAAGACAGGAAATATCATGATTTATGACTTGGAAATAATATATTTTCACTTATTATTTTCTCTCTCAGTGTGCAATACCCCTGAAATCAGAAATATTGATTGCATTTTGCAAGTCAGACTGAAAGATGGGTTTCTTTCTAAGTTGTTCAGAGCTATTATGGGTCCAGACTACAGGAGTAAAATCCATAATGGACATCCGAGACGGATATGGTTGGATGGGGCTTTGAGCAACCAGGTCTAGTGGGACGTATCCTTGCCCATGGCAGGGGGGTTGGAACTAGATGACCTTTAAGGTCCCTTCCAATCTAAACCATTCTATGATTCTATATGGCCTCTCTGACTGGGGCAGTATACCTGAGTGAGCTGAGCAGAGTGGGTCAGGAGATGGTGACAGACTTGACCAACAATCCAGTGACCATCAGAGGAATGTGAGATGGCAGGTGAAGGACCATCAATCCCAGGCAACAAGCCAGCTCCACCTACCATTGCTATAAGCAGGGCCCTGAGACCACATCTCTAGAACCAGGTGTTCCTCAATCCTATCCCACCATCTCAGTTCCATGGAGCAAGCACCCCTTCCAGTGCAGCTAGGAGAAAACAGCAAGGCCTGTGGTGGTGGGTGGAGATGGTTTGGAGTCAACGTCTGGACCTGCTTCCAAGCTGAAGAATGGGTGGCACTCATAGCCTGAAGGTTCTTACTGTAGGTCAAAATGGAGCCTAAACTACACCCACAAGACAACACAGCTACTCTGTATTAGAGCTCTGAGACTTAACTCACACACAAGCGTCAGTTGGTGCTGCCAGTTCTTTATTATTCAGTCACAAAGCTGTTATTGCCAGAACAGGGGAAGCAATGGAAGAGCTGTCATGAAATCTGATCCTGGGAGGTATCAGAAACCACTCACTGCCCTTAGCTGCCACTGGAAGCTAGAAGCCCTTTACCACTTTTGAAGAAAATACTGCAGGACTTCCTGTCTTTCACAGCACAAAGAACTATAGGAAGGCAAAAATGCATTTTCTGTCCAAAACTGGAGGAGGAGGGGAAAGAAGCTTTTGCTTATAGCAAGTTTTGAGTTGGACTTTGATTTTCTGAGTCTCTAAAGCGTGCATTAACCAGGACAATGCTGCTACAAGGGTACCCAGATTCTCCCTTAGCACGTTCTCTGCAGAACTGCCGGGGGTTTGATGGGTGACTGGGGTAGCAGGTTGTGCGTCTGGGCTGAATGTAAGTGTAACTAGTTACCCATAGTCCATAAATAAGCCCAGCTGGGTACTGCAGGGTGACTGAAGAATGAGCACTGTGCAGTAGCCTATTAGTGCTACAGGCCAAGAGGGAAGGGTGGTGGAGGCAACAGTTTTAAAGGCCTTTATGTTCTTCCTGCTCCCAGGCCTCGCAATACCTGAATGCATCTTCGGTACACCCTCAAATCTCCTTGAAGTTTCTTTGACCTTTGTGAGGTTGCTCACAAGCTTCAGGATAAGAGTTCAAATCATGACTTTTTTCTTTTCTTCTATCTGCCTTCTCTAGATGAATGTTCCTCACAAGGCTTGGACCATCCCCAAACTATGAGTGACTAGAGCCATAGGTACTGCGTCCTTCAGTTTCCTTGGCAAATACTGCATAGCTCCAGAGCAAACAAACAGACAAAAGGAGTTTAAAAAAAAAAAAAAAAGGCAACCTAATCAAAAATGAAAGTACTCCTTTGTACTGCTTAGAATGGAAAAACAGAAGATGGGTTGCAGTTTGGTAGAAAAGCGTGAACAGAGCCAAAACAGTTCCTTTTCAGCACTTGCATGCGGTCCACAGGTAGAGATGCGAACAGCACTATGTGACCCAGCTCTTTAGTCCCAGCTACTACTTATACCAGATTATACTGTTTGCAAACACAACACAAACTTAGAAACTATGTGGGAAATAAGGTTGCTACTTACACCCAGAAGAAATCACAAGCTTCTCACTGATAGCTCAAGAGCAGAAATAGAAGCAAAATTTCCTATGAATTTGTCATTCGGCTCCAGCTAGCAATATGACAGCATGTTAGTAATGGCTGCTTTGCTCATTTCTGCCAAGGGAATTCCACAATCTGTTCTACACGGTCCTCAGATTCCTCCAGGTTAATCTAATGCATGATCTCCAGCCTGAAAAGCTTAAATACTCACAGCTCTTCTCCCCAAGAAACAAACATATAATCAAATCTCATGCTTCAGGGAATAAGCTGATGGCTGCAGGCTCTGCAAGGAATACTTCCCTTATTTTATGGCTTTGCACAAATTGTGGGGTTTGCCTTTCCTCTGAAGCATGAGGCATTAGCTACTGCTGGATGTAGAATACCAGGCTTAATAAAGCAATGTTCAGAGCTAGCAAAGGCTGTGCTTTTATGTTTTTGTCAGTAGTACTCTGTCTTTTCCTCTAAATTCTGAGGCAGGAGAGAAATATTAATTGGCAGCACTGTTTGCAATGGTACATCTGAAAGCAGATGCACCGAAAATGGCACTACCTGTAAAGCAAACATGACTGATTATCTGGGGATCATACCTATGCTTGGGATCTCCTTCAGGATGAGAGAATCTGCTGCGTGTAAATAGAAACACAGCTTTTATGAATGCTTCTCAAATGAGCAGATCTCTCAGAGGATTTGCTATAGCTCTCCAGTTATTATTTTATGGGCCAGTGACCAGGCTGTCCTTATAGCGGAGAAAGTAATGCAGTTGCTGTTCGGTTTGCAGACATCTGACACAGTGCTGCAAGTGAATGCAAAAGGCTCTTCCATGGGAATAAGAATGCAGTTGTAAAAATACCTGTGCCACAGGTGGGCTCCCCTCACTGAGGCAGCCAGCTCTCTTTGTCTCACAACTTATGCTCGGAAGATAGCAATTCTGACTCATTTTCACAAAATTATATTTCATTCCACCATTACCCCCGCCCTATAAATTTTACAGAGTGTCAGGACAAAATGTGGAGCCCAGGAAAGACACTGCAGCTAAATTATCTCAAGCAAGGGAAAAGCCTTGAATATTTTACAGGACTGAGTGGCCCTGTGTATTGTGTTAGTCATAAACAAGCACAATGCGAACTCACATCTGGGTTCTCGGCTTCTAAATATACCGAAACTGCCAAGGCAACAGATGAGATTTTCCCATCAATAGCCATTGAACAGACACTTATTCTGTGATCAGTTTTAGACCAAGAAGAAGTAATATGGCCTTGTCACAGGTAAAGTTTGCGATTAGAAATAAACATCCTCCATTTTATGCCAATCATCTTAAAGAAGCAAGGCCATTTGTGCTAACAGCAACAACAAAAGAGCAGATAAACAATTTGACCTGGGGGTTCATTTAATAGTTGAGTAAATGTATGGGTTTGGGTTTTTTTTGCTAGAAAGCCAGGTTTGTTAAAAGAAGACTGCAGCTGAGCAAATTCAAGCTATCACTTCAGCTGCCTTTATATTGCTTCTCCTTTCAAATTTTAAATGTTTGGTGCGGTTAATTAATCTTCTAGTTCCCTTTCAGTTGGCATCTTTGGAGGTGGAGATAGAAACAAAACACCTCCTGGAAACTACAGTGAGGCTCTCACGAGATTATCTAATAATCTTCACTCCCTATAGGTGATTACTGGAGAACCTCCAAACCTGTGATATTTCAAAGGAGAGATACAGCACCATAGCACATCTCCACAACAGCCAGAACAGCCTTCAGGGACCTTTGCTCAGAGAGTGCTTAATCAGGAATTGATTACCTTGCATTTCCCCTGTCTAGTTCTTGCATGCATCTGATGTCTCTCTTGACACTGGAAATTGTACAGGACAGGTGAGGTCTCATTTTAGATGTAAGGGGTGCCAGTCACAGAGCAGCTCTGACCCCTGGGTGGAGGTCTGCAGTATACAAGCAAGAGATAATAACAACAGCAAAGAGAAAAAATGGAGTAAATTGTCAAAAGACACAGCTGAGAGCAAAATGTCGTGGAAAATCCGAAGTACCTCGTAAGTGCAGCGTAAGAGTAAGAAAATCTGTAAGAACAGAAAAGTATGCTTTTTAATCTCCCAGGTAGTAGCTAGGTGGAATTAAGATGGCAGCATACAGCGGATGAAATGCAAGTACAATAGTAGGTACCAGGATGTGAAAAACAAAACCAAATGATTTATGACTCTGATTCCCAAGTGATAAGAACGAACATGATAAAAGTAGAAGAGTAAAGCTAGTTAGACAGGAGGACAAATCACCTTGATACCAATTTGTAAAATAAATAACTTTTCAATAAAAATTGGAACTGCAAAAAAAGTGCATTTTCACACATAGCTCAGAGATCACATAAATGCCAAGTGACATGACAGTTGCTGAAATAAATGCTCTTTTTATGAACAGCAGAGTAGTAAAGCAAGCAAAATAGATGCATAAAATGGGTAAATTTCCAGTGTATTAGTTATTGCTGCCTCTGAGCTGTAGTAAATTACAAACTCATTTTTACCTTTTTTTTTTGTGTTCATGAATACATTTTTGGGACTGTTTTTCCACCCCCTTCTTTCACAACTCCATTTTTTTAGAGATTTATATTCTTCTTTAAAGTCTATAAATAAGAAGAATCCAGGTCTTTTCTATATGAGGGAAGAGGGCTGAAAACTCAGAAGAAACTATTTACTATGCATTTCTGAACTTTCTTTGCATAAATTCTGTTATCTGTGAACACACCACTTCCATAAAACTTGTTTTTGTCTGTATATTTTTCCCCTTACAAATGAAATCCAAAGTAAGTTTTCCTCCAAAAATCATGAACCTACCCACCCTGCGATTTTCTCCTTCATTTTTCTTTTCTTGTTTATAGTACAAAATCACAGTATGTTCTCTTTATTTACTGCTCACTATACCTATAAATAAAGGATGTAAGATTATCAAGACGGAGTGGACTGGAGTCAAAGAGATGAAAGATTTATTTGAAATACAAGTTGACCATTCCCAGCTGAGAGAAGGAAACTAGTCAGTGACTGTGAAAATGAATAGAGTAAATAAATGCCACAGAGAAAATGTTCATCTCTGACTCTGATTACATCCTCTACCCACAGCAAAAAAAAACCCAGCTTTTCATCCACCAGTACCCCCAAGTCATTCTCGGCAGGGCTACTCTCAATCCGTTCATCCCCCAGCCTGTATTGATACCAAGGATAGCCCCAGCCCAGGTGCAGTGCCCTGCACTTGGCCTTGTTGAACCTCATGAGGTTCACACAGGCCCACTTCTCAAGCTTATCCAGGTCCCTCTGGATGACATCCCTTCCCTCAGGCATGTAACTGCACCACTCAGCTTGGTGTCATGTGCAAGCTTGCTGAGGGTGCACTCAATCCCACTGTCTATGTCATTGATGAAGATATTAAACAGTACGGGTCCCAATATGGACCCCTGAGGGACACCACTCATCACCAATCTCCATCTGGACATCAAGCCATTAACCACTACACTCTGGGTGGTACCATCCAGCCAATTCCTTATCCACCGAACAGTCCACCCGTCAAAGCCATACCTCTCCAATTTAGAGAGAAGGATGTTGTGGGGGACAACTGTCAAAGCCCTTACAGAATTCCAGATAGACAACATCCATAGCTCTTCCCTTGTCCACTGATGGAGTCACTCCATCACAGAAGGCCACTAGGTTGGTCAGGCAGGAGCTGCCCTTGGTGAAGCTATGCTGGCTGCCTCGAATCACCTCCCTGTCCTCCATGTGCCATAGCATAGCTTCTAGGAGGATCTGTTCCATGGTCTTCCCAGGCACAGAGGTGAGGCTGACAGGTCGGTAGGTCCCAGGATCCTCCTTTCCACTGTTTTTGAAAATGGGTGCAATGTTTCCCTTTTTCCAGTCACCGAGGACTTCACCTGACTGCTGTGACTTTTCAAATATCATGGAGAGTGTCTTGGCAACTACATCAGCCAATTCCCTTGAGACTCTGGGATGCACCTCGTCAGGTCCCATATACTCCTGTATGTCCAGGTTCCTCTGTACCTGTTTTCCAGTGCAGATTCCTGGTACAGATTCCTTCAATTCTCATGAGTTCTTTTGCTTCACAGAGATCGAGACATATTACTCAAACTGGATAAATCTTCTTTTAATTTAATTTCTCAATCACACCATTCAAGATTTATCCAGAACAGATTAATGCACTACAACTCAGGTCCTATTTAATCTAACTGCCTGATTAATGTGTAGTTCTGTGACTTTCACATGAAATTCAAAACAGGTATTCCAAATTATTCAGTGAGATAAAATAAGCCCAGCAAAGAGAAAAACATCCTGCTAACTTTCATTAAAAGTCTCAGTCACATTGGCACAAAATTAATGAAGTAAAATAAGAAATGTGTCAAACCTTAAGGACTAGTTTTTCTCCTTCCCCAACCACCTCCTACTTTTTCTTTACCTTTACTGATCATTAAAGCTGCTAAATGTACTGACACTCCTCTATCCATGGAGCTGACACAGTTGAAAAGGAGAATAGCAAAGCATAACAACATTTTTAATCAAAGAGTCGCTAGGAAATCTTTGGTGGGTTCTGCAGTGAACACACGCATCCAAAGGCACCCCAGTCCTGATGGTCAGTGAAGGAGATCTGCTTATTTGCTTTTCCTTTTCCCAGGCTGTAGAGCAGAAACATAGCGCAGACTTGATATTAGACTCACAGGTGGTACCTGTTTTCAGTTACTGTTGATTCAGGCTGACATACATATCTATACCCCACTAAGTGCAAGTGCTGGGCTCTCTTACACACATAATTCTAATGCTTAGCAGCTTGAGTTTTTTCTTGCTTCTTTGCTTCTCCAGTCTTCATTCTAGTTTGTTATGAATTATCAATCTTATAAATGCAAATAAGAAGGCCTGTCCAGGAAATCAGGGGCTTTGCCTGGGTGTCATTTGGACCGGGCTCTCAGACTTCACAAGTATGTTTCTGTCTTTCTAAATGGGAAATAAACAGCATTGCTGACTGAAATTAATGGCAATGAAACAAAAACAATTTTTTTCTTTGTTGTGTGACTCCAAAAAAATTACATTTTATTTTCTTCTGACAGCTGGCTATCAATCATGCATGAGTCATGAAGTCTTTTCATCAATATGACTGTCAATCACCAGATAAGCTAGATGCAGGAATCCACAGATCCAGCAAAGTTGATTCCCAGCAGTATTAAATTCATCAAAGGCTTCAAGCACCATTATAATCTATGTTTTTAAAAACCTCTCTTTTTTTTTTTTCCATTTTTCCCCAGACCAGACGATTGTTGCCTCCTATATTGTGTAAAGAAAGTTTATCAGAAATTAAAACTTCCTTCAATGTCCTTGCTTGTAATGATTTTTTTACATGTTTCTGAGAGTTTGATGATCATTTAATTAGCTGTCTTTAGTCACATCGTGCAGTTCATTCCTCCTCTCTCAAATCCTGAAGCTATATAGCAAAGCAGCTACTTGATGGGTAGCTTTGTAAAATTCATGATCTGGGATCTACTAATAATGTCTCTCAGGTCATCATTATCAAGATTTACAATCATCATAAGGTCTTAGAGGTAACTCCACTAGAAAAAAATATAGTTGTTTAGGGTATGATTGTATGTAAGATGACATCTTCACTCACACTGAAATTCCTGGGCATTAGACAATGTAAAATACTGGCATATGTGTGAAATTCACAGGCTTTGTCTCCATTATCTCTTCTCACCATATTTAAAATAATTAAATGTCTTGGATGTTTCATCCACAATGAAAGAATAGACAGAAGAAACTCTCCAAGTAAGAGATTTGACTTCAAGGATGCATAATGAAACTCCGGATTATCTAAGACTTATGGATCTATCATTTCAGGAAAATATTCAAAATACAGTTCCTTAAAAAGTTTCAAATTTTATTAATTCAGTATTGAGTGATAGTAGCTGAGCAGAACATAAGAGCTAGTTATGGCAATTGCAAGAGATCAGTTGTGAATAGCATATATTGTTCAGCAATTGGGGGTTCTTTAGGAGAGAAAGCATCTTCAGACATAATTCTATCTTGCACTGTGAAGCCTTTAAACCCAAAGATTGAAATTGAATAAAAATGGCAAGATAGAGCAATTTCAGTACCTCTAGAATAATCTTTTCAAAACCATGTTCTATTTGGTGTGATGCTGCCTATTTTAAAAAAAAAAGAAAGGAAGAGGAAAAGGAGTAAACGAGAAAGGAATGCGGGTGAGGTGAAGAAAAATAATTTTGTTCAATTTCCAGAATCTGATTCAATGAAAATAGCAAATTAGATCATCCCGTCTCACTGTGGTTCCTTATTAGGTGGAACTGCAGCGTCACTGTGAACACCGCAAAGGGAAGCAGAGAAAGACTCTGTAAGTAACAGTAAAGAAAACTGTGCTAGTCATTGGTCAGCCATTGCAAAATACCTGATTTCTATGCATTGCGCATAGTCAGATGTCGCTCCCCTTTCATTTTCCTCCATTAGAGACTAGAGACCTGTGTTTAACTCAAATTAGATCTTGTTTTACACTTTTAAGATCATGTGTCCTGTGACCTCTAGAAGTAAACTAGGTAAGGAGTATACTTCAGAATTGGTTTAGAACCTGTGCCCAGATCTAACCAGAACTTTGTTCACACTGATTTGTTGTGGTGTGCTGTGTGCTGGGATGAAGGTTGTCCAGGGAGCATGTGATGGAGTGGAAATAATTTTGTTTTCTCCTCATTCCTTTTGTACACGTGCAAGTTTCAATCACAAAAGCAGATGTAAAGGATGACCAGCTAAAGAAAAATAAATGAGCTTTATTCAGCTTTACTCAGGCTTTACTTTTTTTTTTACTTATTTATAAAGTTAATATGAACTTCTAAAGTAATTTCCCTTTGTTTTATTTTAGAAATTCAGATACGGAATCTTAAAGGCTAAAGAACTGGGAAAATGAGATCACAAGACATGAGAGAAAGATAAATTAGACCTTCCTTAGCTGAACGGTTACATTTCTTGTTTTGCCTTGACTTTGTCAGCAACTAATGATCTTCAATGACAGCTTTTTGAAAAAAATATTAAAGACGTAATGCCCTTTACTAGGAGACACTGGAAATCATAAAATACGTTCTAGTCTAGTCAGGTAAGCAAGCAGTCTTTGCAGAATTTCTGAATGACAGAGCTTGACCACTGGAAGATCTTCAGTTCAGCTTGCCCTAGGGATGCTGATATGACAGTATGAAAAATCTCTTATTTATTCACAGACACATGGCCATGGTCGTTTGAAAGTGTGTGGCTGCTAATTGCTGTTGGCATTTTGGTACTGATAGGTTGCTCATGGAGACACATGAACTAGTGTGGTGGGTTAGCCTCAGCTGATAGCCAGACACCTACCTAGCTTCTCATTCAGTCTTGCCAATAGGACTGGGAGGATAAAAATAGGATTAATAAGAGAGAAGACGACTTGTGCGGTGAAATAAAAACAAGGAGATCACTTCCCAATTTACTGTCATAGGCAAAACAGACTCAACTTGGGAATTTAACAATTTATTGCTAATTTATGTAAATATTCGAGTACTTATTCAGGTATTGGGGGGGGGGGGGGGGGGNGGGGAGGGGGTGGGGAACGGACCACAAAGAAAGAAACATTAAAACACTTAGGGAAAACACACCCCTCCTCCTTTCCCAGCTTGACTTCAGACTCTTCTCCTGCCATTTATTATCACTGCAGGTTACACTCAGTCCCTTCAGTGAGGCAACAAGGGGTGCAGAGGGGCTCTGGTCAGGCCATCGTGGTTTATCTCCATTGCTCCTTCCTTCTCTTTTACTCTGCTCCAGTTCCGATCCTCCATGGACTGCAGTCCCTTCAAGAATATCTGCTCTAAAATGGAGCACCTCATCCTCCTCTACCTCTTGCCTTGTTCCTCCTGCTGTTTCTCCCTCCTTTTTGTTCCCTCCTTGTCTCCCCCTCCAGCGTTTTCTTCCCTTTCTTAAATATGGTTTCACAGAGGCACCACCACCATCACTGACCAGTTCTGGCCTGCACTGGTTTGTTTTGGAGCCAACTGGATCCACCTGGAATGGGCTGTCTCTAACCTGGGGCCAGACTCTGGCTCCTTCTCACAGAGGCCATCCATGTTTCCCCTCCCTTCCAAAACCTGGACACCTTCACTCAATGAAACCAGTATGGATGAACTGATAGAGGTGACAAAAAAAGGCAGTGTTAGAAACTTTAATAATAACCTGGAGGTTATTGGTGGCTCTGGGCTCTGGTTTTATTGGCAGACAGATCCCAAGTTCCTCTCACCTCCTACCCCAACTAACTCATGTACCGCATCTCAGGCTCCATCAATGGAAAATGCTACTTCTTTATATTCTGAAGCCTTTTACTGGACATCCCAACCTTAGAGAAGAATGCTTAATTATTATTTACCTGGGATCAGGCTGACAGTGCCATGAACTTTCAGGACACCGGAAGGTGGACAGAAGATGATGGCAAAGAAATCAGTGGAAGGCTGCAGGTAACAGAGCAGCAACTGTGTCACACAACTGCCTGCAGCAGTCTGTGTGGCCTTGGTGAGAACAGGGAGGAAAGAGAGCATCACCAAGGAGCTGGTGGAGGAAATTCAGAGATCTGAATGTCTTTTGCTTAGAAGGCAGCAAATGGAGTTTTGTAATTCACAGACAACATTAATCAAGCATAAGGCCTGATCCTTCACCAATTCTTAAATAACTTGTCAGACAACAGAGGTGCTTAACAGCATCAAACTCTTTGCACCTGACTAGATTAGCCAGAATAAGAGTGTAAGGTCCTTGCATTTTGTGAATATAGCCATATTTTATTTTAAAATTGTAATCACTTTCAAAAAGAGCCAAAAATCACTTGAATCTATCTACACTTGAAAAGCTTTGTCTGCAATGAAGTAAGTTTTGTTTGGTTTTTACATTACACTGTGCAAAAAACTGCTAGGAATGCCAATGTTGGATCATGATTAGCTCCAAAGGAAGCTGGTTGCAACTGAATAGATCATATGAACAAATAAGGGTTTTTCCCAGGCTTTTTTTCTTGTCTAGATGTTCCTTTCTGATGCAAGTTTTTCTTTAAGAACTGAGAAGTCTCTGCCTACTTAGGCTTCATGGAGTAGGTCATGCTATGGTTCATTTTAAAGCTGTATAATATGTATGGCATATTATTAACTCCTTTTCTATCACCCTCATCATCATCTTTGAAAGTATAAAAATGCAAAAATAAGACATTTCAAGGACAGGTCATTTTTAAAAATGTCCAGGATCATCGAATCTTTATAGTGGGTTGTCAAGTCCCTTATTTCACAAATAGAAAGTGATGAAAATTACAGAAGAAATTGCGCAGTTTCTTCAATTAAGAGGTTGAATCAGAATTACTTTCTGGAAATGGAATGTTACTAATGCATGTGGGTGAAAACAAATGACAAGAAGTTCCGCTTTTCTTGGCATTTTTAAGGTCTTGAGAACAAAGATCAAGGCTTTGAATGCAAATAATTTGTGTTTAAAGTATTTTAAACCACTTAGAAACAATCAGTGTTGAATCTGCATTCTACTCACAGTTGGACAAAGCTGCAGAAAAAAGAACGGTTTTGTAGAGATGAAGAAATAATGTTTGATACAAAATACGTAGACTTTTTAAAGGATTTCAAATCTATTGTTGATTTTTTTTTGGCTAAACATTTTTGCATGAAGAAACGTGTATTTCTGTGTGAAATGTATGCAGATGACCTGGTGTCAAGTGCTAAGTCATAAGTGTGCAAATATCCACCCAGGAACAACTATAAACAAAATGGCACAAAGTTAGTGAACATTTAAAGTTCACCTTTGTAATTGTAATAATAACTATCAGGTACAGAAGTTTTCAGAAGTTTTGCTGGATTCATCACTGAATGTGTATTTCAGACCCCCTCCATACTTGCTTTTCTCTGAGAACAAAGTAATAAATTAATCCCAAGTAGAGGTTTTAAGATATTCCTAAAAGCACACTTTGATTTATGTTGCCAAGCAACATCCTATTTCTAGAATGTATTAGAAAAATTTGCCTAGTCCATTGGACATTACTACCTTCCAATAGCTGGTCAAGAATTGGAGTGCATGGAATAATTAAAAGAGAGAACATTTTGTGGGCCATTTCCTCATTTTGTGTTTGGTGCAGCAGCAGAAATACAGCACTTTAAGAATATTTTTGGCACTTTTCACTGCAGCACTTACTGAATGGTCTCCCTTGCAGGAAAATACTAAGGAAAGAGAATGAATCAAGAGGGAGCAGTACTGAGACGAAACACAGGAAAGGGTTTATGTCCAAGTCTAATTGTTTTTGAAGAACGTCCTCCTCATCCATCCATCTCGGAAAGACTCTTACTCTCCTGTCTCTGCCTTCCTAACTCCCAGTTTTTCTCTCTGCATTTAATAAGTGCAGAAATGCTTCTTAAGGACATAAAGATTGATAGTGAAATCATGGATCCTTTCAAATTCATGAAAGAACTCCCACAGATGTAACACAACCAGAATTTCAACCACGGGATATTTTACTAAGGCTGCCTGCATAACAGAGAACATCATATAAGTAAAGTTGTGAGTCATGAATGTTTCCTTTCTGCACCCAACCAATCCTCCCAATCTTTTCTCCTTCACAAAGAAAATAAAAAAGAGTTTCCACTTTGCATCAACCTCAAAGAATTTATGTTTTATAGTTTTGTTTCATTTCCTTTTAAAAATTCGATTTCATAGAAGATAAAGTGATTCTCAAATTGAAACCATTTCAAAATGAAAAGTTAAATTGTTTAATTTAGAAAACATGCAAGCACAACATTGTTCACTTTTTTTTTTTCAATCTTTTTATCTACTTCATTCATTTTAAGGTCATCTATTCACCAACTTTGCCCAAATGTATAAGTAGTTTTTTTCTTCACCAAGCTGCATTTTTAATAAACTTACTATCTGCAAAAGCAATTCATCCACCCCTAGCAATTTTTCTCTTTTCTCAGACTATAATCTCACAAATAAAATTATTGTCTTCTATGTCTTCAAGTGTATAAATATGTCTAGAGGTATATTATGCAGTAGTGAAGATTTGTTGATCAATTTTTTATATCCTTAATTAAAATTGAATAAGTTCTGATTCAGATCTCAATGGCAACTAACAATTTACACCTTAAGCCATGACCCCTCCCCTGCCACATCTTTCATTTATGGTCTGGTTTGTGATTTTCTATTCTTATGATCAACTTCATAGAATCATATACTTTCAACACCCACATCAACAGCTCTTCTAAAAACCTGTTTATTGCATATGTTCACAAAAGATATATATAGAACAGAACTTATACTATTTTGAGATATATCCAGTCAGAAACAGTTTTTCTCAAAGTACACATACTAGTAACAGCTGAGAAAGTTCAAATTTCCCAAGCCAGGTAATTTTTGATTTGTATGAACTCATGAAGCTTTACGAAAAATTATACTGTATCCTATAAACATCCAATATGCCATAAACATACAGCATGAAGTTCTTATTAAAATTCTGAATTTCTTTCTGTGATACCTTGCTGTATAAAGTGATGCATTTGTTCATTGATAAAACGTAATATTTATGTAAAGTAGAGCTAATAGCTGCATAAGACCATAACTCTCCTGCACACATTGATTACACAGCTATATAAACAAGCAAATTTATCTAGATTAAACATCAAGGTTTCATAAACTGGCAAGCTTTAGGTTGTTAAGTCATTAGCATCCTTCTGTGACAGGATGATTTTTTAAAACAGCACACAAGTGTCAGGATATAATATAACACACTTAGCAAATGTTTTTTTAACAATGTTTATTACTGATCAGCAAAACACTGTATGAAGTATTCTGAAAGACTCTGAAAACATGTATAAAACTGGCAGTAATTAATTAAAGTAACTTAATTCACTGAAATGTATGGTATCTACTCAAACAGCATGATTTGTGTAAGGAGAAGCTTTATTTTTGCCAGCGCATCTTTTATTATCTCCTTCCTCTATTTTCTTTCTCATGCAGTAAGATCAGATTGTCCTCTTCCTTCTTCCTTCTTTACCATCTATTTCCCCACAATAAAATAATATTCATTTATTACAGAAGAGTAAGTCATCAGGAATCACCAAGCTCTTTTCACCACTCGGTAAAACATCTGCAGGGTGTGATGGATTGAAGGCCCGTTGGGACCAGAGTATTTCTGTTCATTTCATGGAGCTTTGGACTGAGCCCATTCCTTGTACTGCATAGATACGGTGGCCTAGCACCAATTTGTTTATGCAGTGCAGCTATGACGTGAGGAAGAAATTCAGCTTTTAATCATTTCATTTTTATTTAGCCACTGCATGCCCTGTGTAATTTTATAACCAGGGCCAAGTAATTCATCACACATAAGGTAGTTTACAAAAGAAAACGAAGAGAAGCTGGGCTAGCTGTGTCTAATTTAGAGATGCTCACAATTATTGCAAGATGATGAAGTGTTATTCTCTGAAGAAGAAAGGCCTCTTTCAAGCATGACCCCTTGGTAAGACAGAGAAATGGCCAGTGAGGCACTTGCAATACGCAAAATGAACCAGATTATGCAATACTAGCAGGTGCTGGTGCTCATCTCCCAGCCCAGCTCAGCTGCGTGGTGCCACTCAGCATCAGTCCAAATGGGATATTCACTGAAGTTTGACAAGGTGCTATAGACTAACAAACCAAAATAGACACCGCTCACAGTAGCCAGTTTCCTCACAGTAAGATGTTCATCAAGATGTTCTTAATCAGTTGCCTACGTGTGCCCAAAACCAGTTTACCTGGGTAACTATTTAAACTGACCAAAACCTTTTTCCTGCTGAGATAAATGCCCTCTGTATTCTCTACCGGTCTGTAGCACCATAGCCTAGTACAATCCAGTCTTTTGCATGATATTTTTGTTTGGAGATTAGTGGAACCTATTACTGTGACTGAACTCCCAAGTCCTCTGATTCTATGGCAGAGCCACAGTAGTCTCCTGTACTTGACTTGTCCAATCTATTTAAGATTTGGATGGCACAGTCTCCTGCTTGTGTAAGGTGAGACAACGGGCTTTCAAAGTATCACATCACCAAATACCTCCCTAGCCCTCCCCATTCCTAAAAAAACCCAAAACAACCAAACAACCAAACTTATTCTACTGAAACGACTGGGAGTGAGGTGACATGAGGCTATAGCTGTCATGTAGAATATAACAAAAAGCAATGAAGACCATGTGTGGGTGTGCAAGGAGAAAACGGCACGTCCTGGGAAGACAGAAGTGGATTGTGTTGAGAAATGGGTGGGCAGGAACACATCCAATCTTGCTGACAGAGAACTACTATAATTACAGTTTCATAAACAATGACCCAAGCATTGTCAGCAACAGTCTCAGAAACGCTAGCTGTTAATTAAAACTTTATTTTCAACTTTAGCCTATATTTTATAGGCTAACATGGTCCTCTGAATAAGTTTAAGGGATCAGAACCTGCTGTTGCATTCACACAGCTCCTGTAGAAACCAGTAGGCTTATGCACCAAAAAACTTATTTCTAATCTCACATACAGACACGAAATGGGTGTGTGTCTCTTTCCTCTAGCTGGAACAGAATACCTCTAAATTATAATAGCACTAGATAAGACTTGCATAGTAGATTTGTGTAACTTTATATTTGTAAATAGTATGATGAGAGGCATTAACAAGCAGATAAGAAATTGCCTTATCAAAATGATGCATGTTTTACTGTCCTCCTGAGACAATGCTACTTAGCTCTGGAAGGTCTTTTCAGCACCAAATTATGGGCCAAATTTACACAATAGGTAAAAATCATACTATGGGTGCAGCTCTTTAAGTTCACTTCATTGTAACTTGAATCCAGTCAATGATCAAAGACATTGCGCGTTTTGTTTGAATTCAGAACCCTGTTAAAAATAACATTAGCTCACAGTTGTATGAGCTCACCTCTTCACTATTCTGATTTACATGTGCCTTTTTGGCTCTACTGTGGAATAAGACAGCTACCAGAGGTGAAAATCCCCGTTAATATCTACATAAGCTTCTGACTAACCCCTGCCTCTGAGATTTTGCTAACAGGCACCCAAATGTAAATGCAGCAAGCCACGGTGCAACATCAAAATGCAAGATCATAAAACTTTCTCATCTGTCCAGTTCTGCAGATTGGTTTTTACTCAGTTCTTTGCCTACTTTGGGCAGACTACAGACACATACAGATCATGAAAGAAACATGCCTTTGGTCCCAAAAGACCAAGTTTTAAGTTAGGATGTGTTTGAAATTAGACCTAGAAGTGCTCATGGGACATCATTTCAAACACAGGAACAGACCTAATTCCCATACCAGATAGCATCCTTCCAAACAGAAAATTCACACCCCATGGATAACAAGAAATACCACAAAAAGTATAGGACTCTAGAGTCTGGGTGTCCCTGGACACGTCCTCTTTTTCCACCCAGAAATCTTTTCAGAAAAATATGAGAACTCAGAGTTTGTTTCCAATCATTCTGTAGCAGATGGCACAAGGCAGCAGGATGTCAGATAGTCTCAAGCATGTCCAGTGTAGGCAGTCAAACCAGGACAGGTACAACAAGCTTTGATGTGGGGCCACTGTTAACAAATATGGTATCTAAAAAATGCTAGGGAGCAGAATTTTGGCCAGAAATAAAGATATAACCAAGGAATGATGCACAAGAGAAGCTTTCACAGGGAGCACTTTGAGTAAAATAAATAACATTCAACTCAGCTGAGATGCAGGTACTTTTGAATTGGGCACGGCCAAACACTACAAGGATATGCTTTATTTCCATCAGTACCGTCTAGCTTTTGTAATTGATTCCTTATCAGCAGGCGGACTTGTATCAGTTTTAGGCTTTTTTTATGACTAATATTACTATTATTATAACACTTTGGTTGTAGAGGTGGATTGTATAGGCTGTCAACATTTAGAATTCCATGTAGATGATCGACAAAATTGAGCTGGAAGAATTTTTCTGAGAGGCATTAATGGCTATCAGCAAGTGAGCCATTGAACTTGAACGAGCACAGATTTTCCTCAACTTCATAAGTGTCTATGTACAATCCCCAGATGCACTGGGAAGGGCAGTCCCTTTATATAGCAATTAGTAAAAGCAGTGAGAAGGCGGCATTCAAGTCAGCAAATTCCATCCACTAACTGAAGCGTGCCATGAATCTGGCTTTACAATTTGGTAATGCCCATATGAAAGATGGCAACACACCAGTTCCTGAGCTGTTTCTAATCTCTATGCCAAGTGATTCATCAGTCCACTGATCAACTTCCCTGACCTGGAAGTGGGTACTAACGCTGGGATTAAGGGATTGCTTGGCTACAGCTGTGTGCTGCTGTTCTTGGCAGAAAAAAAGCACTAGAGAGTGAAAGAACAATCATGATTCTGACCCTGACAAGTCAAGGGCAGATGCAGCCATACTGGGAATGTGGGAGCAGGGCAAACTACAGCATCACAGGATGGGAACACTCCCACTGCAGCAGTCTGGAAAATAAGGGGGCTATCACCTGCTTAGCTCCCTGATAACCGCAATCCTGCAAGGAGCAGAGGCAGTATATACAAAAGACAACCTTGGAAAATGTGTACAAGAAAAGAGTAAACAGCTTCCATTCCATTCAGAAAGCTGTGCATAGCCTTTTAAACATAAACAGATTGTGACAGAGAATTACCTGACCCAGACCAGTAGTTTCCCTTTCAGCAGTAATAATTCACCTTGGTCTCATATATTGGCCAAAAGGTAAAGGTTTAATGGCAGGTAGAGGCACAGAAAAAAAATAAAATTACTACTGGAAGTGTTCTGGTTTGGATAGTGTAGAAAAGAGCAGAATCAGAAAAACAGACATCCAGCCCTACAGTTTTGTTAATTAAGAAAGCAAGCACAAAGTGAATATTTTATGAAATGCAGTATTGAAAACCATGAAATATCTTTGAAGGTTCTTGAAGGTAAAATTATCCCAAATCTGGGAAAAGGGGCTATAATGGTGATAGCATTGTATTAAACAGGAAGGAAAAAAAAGCTACAAAGGTAGGTTTAATAGCCACAGGAGAACACGTAAAACACTGGAAAAGGAATATAATATGTTCTTTTAAAGATACTATACTGTAACTGACAAATGCTAGACTATCAGGGTTTAGTTTAGTACTGAAGTCACTGGAGATGGGAGCAGTGTTTGAGTGGTGTAAGGTGTTTGCCCTGAACAGAAGCGGGTGGGAACTGCCTCTTGGGAAATAACTAGTTTGTCAGAGTCTAAATTCTCATGGGAAAGTGTCTTATTGAAAACATCGCTCAGGTTCAGCATTACCTTTGTGGTAAATGAGAGTAAGAAAGAAACTTTCCAGATTAACCTACTGGTTTGGACACTTAACTGAGACTGAGATTTAGGACCAAGTCCCTTACCTAGGCACAACAGCAGCTAGTATCTGATCCTCCACACGCTTACTATTCAGGCCATCCACATCTGGGGCAAATGGTCTAGGTTATGAAGCAGGAACTGTTCTGGGAGGGATAGAATAAAAATAACCTTAGAGACATTGATAGATAAAACCATCCCATCCTGGACAGCCTTATACTTCACTGTACATACATGCACATTTATTGAAGAGCAAGGAGATGTTTGTATTGAGAACTCCAAATGAGAACTGCATGGCATTGCAGTCACCTGTTAGCTATGGCGTGGTCACATTTGGCTACCATGCACCCCCCTCGCGCACATGTCCTGAATTTTATTCCTCAGGGAACTGAAGGCAAAGCCTGGAAGGTGACCACTAGAGTGTTCTGAGAAGCACAAATACAGTCCCTAATTCCTGGTGAGTTGGAAATAATCATATGTTGTACAAGGCCCATGTAACTCAATTCCCAGTAGCATATGTGGTCCACTCTACTGTCTAGCATACAGTAATGCCTACATTGGCAAGTATTTTGCACAAGCTCCTACATTTACACTGCAAACAATTCAGAATTTTTTCTTCAAACTACATTTAGTTTGATCCCCTGTACTGCACTTTCTCTTTCTGTACTTTATAGACATCCAAGGGACATATATACCCACATTTTGGCCCTCCCCTGCAGTGGAGTTCTAGTTTAGTTTTCCTCAGAGTGGATTCTAGTTCATACACAATAAAACCAAGCTGAGACACAGCAGGAGATCAGCAGGGGATACACTTCAAAATTGGACTACTGCTCTGAACTAAAACACCAATATAGACGCAGTCAGTGCTCCATTAGATTTATCTGAGGTCAACAAATCTTACGCTTCCTGAGGTTCCTGACAGAGACCTGTTGTCTGTCAAGAGCACATGTAGTGTTCAAAGCTACTACTTCTCACCTTGGCATAGACAGGGTTAGGGCCAAAACCAGCCTGGCACAAAAAAAAATAGTGATGGAAGAAACATTTTTTTAAACACAAGATGTCCAGCCTGTGAATCAGGAATCATCAAAAGTGGTTCAGATGATAGCTCAGCTAACTCACCAGCAGACAAACATTGTACGAGCCACACTTACCACCCAGGGAGCCTCTGACCCATCGAGAAGATGACATACATAGCTCCTCAAGATAGTCAGCAAATATTTCGCTGAAAACAGCCCTTCTGCAGTAAGATATTTAGACAAAAGCACACATGGAGAGAGCATCACTTTTATGAGCTCCAGTAAAAACAACTCTGCACTCAAATTCAGCAGCCAAACTCCCTCGCAAATTGCTTTAAAATTTGTTGTCTGTCCTTGTCTTAACATTTCCTTCAGTCTTTCAGGTTCTATAATCTTCCGCTTTTATCCAGGAAGGAAAATGTCAGTCTAAACCATTTAGACTCAAAATCACTGCCAATATTTCTGGTTTCAATGAGTACAACCATTTTCCTTATGTTTAAGTGGAACGTCTTCCTGGGAAAGAAATGGGGCATCTCATGACAGGCACAAGGCACATTTAAATTATAGCACCTGTGCTTACTAGGGTTATAACTCACAGGGAGATAGAAGTATATTCCTCAGGAGAGGAAAGGACACGTTTTCAATACCATTGCCCTTAGGGCTCTACCAAGCATCCACTGCCACGGTCAGGCTGCTTGCTGTCTGTGTTTCCTCACTCAGCCAGGGTTTCCCAGCTGAAGAAGTCACCCTGCACTACTGGAGATATGACTCTATCTTGCTCAAATGCTGTAGAAAAAGCAGAAACTTCAAATTATCACCCTCATTTGGAAAACAAAAAAAAATGTGTTTCAAAGCTCAGATATGTTCTTTCATCAAAAACCTTTTCATTTGATGACTTTCTGCCTAAAATAACTTCTGTGGATCCAAAGTCATGATTCAATGGCTTTTTCATCAGCAGTTCCTTATTTTAGGAACCTACTTTTCCAGAATAGTGACCATTCAAGAAGTTTTCCGTGAATCCCAGTGACTGAGCACCCACAGAACTTCTTTATCCTTCATCATCTCAGATCCTACCTAGAAACTGTGGCTGTTCTGAGGATCACATATCCAACTTTTTTTTATAAAAAAGTATTGTGCCTTTCCCAGTCTGCCATGTCATCCTGGACTCAGAAAATGTGGCAAATGTGACACATGGATCCCTCCCTCTGGATCCATTTCAACCCCAACTGCTGTGGTTGTGACTCTGATAGACAGCATGCCACTCCATTTTCTGGGGCTGTTCTGCTGACAGTTTTGTCAGTTTTTCTTAAAAAGGTGTCCCCAGTCACACAAATCTGCCTCTTTCTGATAGTGGTGTGTATCTTCAGTCCTTTCCCTTCTGCTCTGCCTTCTGTCTGCAGCTCTTTCTCCCTTCTGTTCCCATCCTCTCAGTCTTCTGCACAATGATCTCATTTCTCCTCAGACTCCTGTCTCTACACTGTCTTGTGTTTTGGGTTTTTTTGGGGGGGAGGTCTATCTTTTTTTACATAAGCGTTCTTCCCTTCTTCCTTTCCTGTCTAATTCTTCTCCTCATTCTTCAGCAAATCTTCTCATCAGGTCTTTCTTTTTCTTTTTTCCCCCTTTATCACAGGATTTTCCCCGCCTCTCCAGGGTGCTCCTCCCACCCAGGAGCCTGCCTCCCACAGAAAAATTCCAAATACTGGTAGCACTCAGAGTTACTATTTAAATACTTTTTAGTCACTGCTAAAGACACTGCTACCTATTTTATAGTGCATGACTTGCACACACCTGTTAAGTTTACAGGTGCGAGTTTATTTGAATTTCTGGTGTCCCGGGACAGTGCTAGCTTATAGATTGAAGCATTCTTGCACAGTACTACAAGATTGCATCATCAATCTGTTTTGGAGCTGAGTATTTTCATACCCCAGTACTGAGCTTCATTTCATAATTGGCCAAATCTTGCTTGCTTTATTCTCTTGGTACATGCATTTCACTGTTTTCAGGAAGAGCAGTGCAAATTCCAGGAAAACAGTTAAACACTTCACTCTGTGATACGCATCGATAAACTCTGAAAGTAACGTGGACTTCTCCACTTATCCTTTCTGTTTTGTAACAGTGAAATTGTATCCTCTGTTTCAAAAGGAAAATCACAGCAGAAGATTTGTCCAAACCAGCTGCCAGATTGGATATGATGCGGCATTGTGCCTTAAATCAATTAAAATAGGGTTATGCCAAGTTTGAGTGAAAAATTTAAAATGTGAAAAGTTTCTCTATTTCATTTTGAACATAAGAAAACAATCTAGTTTCACTTTCAAATCACTGAAATGCTACTAGCTTTTAGATGAAAAGATTTTATTTTTTTTCAATAATGAAAACAGGTCAATGTTTGCTCATAAACCACTCATTTTGAACAAAATCCCCAAGACAATTCTACAGCGCATCAGGAGGAAAAGGGGAAAATCATCTCCAGCAAGAAAGAAGGTACCTTGACTGTTGTCCAACAAGAAAGAAGGTACTCTTGACTGTTGTTTCTATACAGAAACCCAGGAAGAGCTGAGTATGCATAAGACCCTCCTCCTGCAGGCCTCTTTACAAAATCAGAGACATAGGCCTCCAGATACGGGAGCAAACAGCACCTGCTTTACCTTCTCCAGCTTCTCAGACAGGCAGTGCACCTCCACCTGCCTGCACTAAACTGCCAATGGTTTGGTTTTACCCCTGCTTCAGCTCTTGCTTTGCATTGAGATTGCAGTGGCCACGCTATCCAGGTCCTCTAAGAAGCTGATTAATTTCTGCTAACTTCATCAACTATTAGGTGAGATACCTTCAGACGTCTAAGACCGCTGTGTTGCCTAAATGACCTTCTCATAAATACACAGCATAGCTATCCCTGATAACTGAGGCACCCAGTGCATAAACAACCCTGTCCTGTCTTGGTGCAGTTTCCTAATTCTCTGAAGTTTCAATTTTGCCTCATCAGCCAACACAGGAGCCTCATTCTTGGGGGAATCCACTCCTGGCAGATTGGAAATGAAGCTCATAAAGTAAGAATTTGGCTCTTTTGGCAAATTCTGACTCTTCATTTTGGCTTTTCAGTGCAAAGAAAGAGAAACAGAAAAAGGGAGGAAAGGGATTTCAGACAAGGAACAGCTATTAGGATAAGTTAGGTAGGGCCAAGAAACAGACATTAGGCTTAATGGGGTCAGCCCTGAGAGCTGTGACAATGGGCATAGCATGCGAAGAGACTGGTTTGAGCCTGGGTGAAGGATAAGGGAAAGTTGGAGAGAGACCTGATTACAAATAGAAATAATATACAAATAGAAAATCAAATACAGAATTCAGTAAAAAAAATTTCTTAACTTCATTTCCTAGAACTTAATATATTAAACAATGTGACAGATGCTTATCAGCTTCATAAATCTGTGCTGTGGAGTTCACTCTAGTACTTACAGTGCAATTGTTGTTGCAGATTCATCTTGTATTTTCTCACTAACCAAAGCAATTCTAGGTAACAATCTACCCATTCTAAAACAATAAAGTATCAAGTCTCCATTTTCTTTACAAAGAACAAACCAGATCATTGTACATATTCTGCATAACAGACCAGGTTCTCTATAGCAACATATCAACAATGTAATCCACTGAGGGTTTGTTTCACATTCCTTTGTACCTTTTGCAGAGCTGAAACATCTAGTAAAGTCAACAGATTATGTATAAAATACCTGCAGAGTTCTTCACATGGAAGGATGAACGATGCTCAGGCCCCATAGTTTAGCTACCCCAAAACAGAGCACTTGGATTTCAGTGTTAGACTCAGTAACTTCTTTACAATAAATGTACAATTAATGCTTTCCATCCTTTATTAGATGGGGGTGGAAACATAGTGATAAAGGATGAGGAAAAGGCTGAGGTACTTAATGCCTTCTTTGCCTCAGTCTTTTAATAGTAAGACCAGTTGTTCCCCAAGTACGCAGCCCCTTGTGCTAGTAGACAGGGGTGGGGAGCAGAATGAAGTCCCCATAATCAATGGGGAAATAGTGAGTGACCTGCTACAGAACCTAGACAACCTGGCAAGTCTATGGGGCCAGATGGGATCCACCCAAGGGTACTGAAGGAGCTGGCAGAAGTGCTCACCAACCCATTTTCGATCATTTGTCAACAGTCCTGGCTAACTAGGGAGGTCCCAGTTGACTGGAGGTTAGCAAATGTGATGCCCATCTAAAAGAAGGGCTGGAAGGAGGATCTGGGGAAATACAGACCTGTCAGTCTGACCTCGGTGCCAGGGAAGATCATCCTGAGTGCCATTACGTAGCACATGCAAGACAACCAGGTGATCAAGCCCAGTCAGCATGGATTCATGAAAGGCAGTCCTGCTTGACCAACCTGATCTCCTTCTATGATAAGGTGACTCACTTAGTGGATGAGGGAAAGGGTGTGGATGTTGTCTACCTAGACTTTTACTAAAGCATTCGACACCATTTCCCACAGCATTCTCCTGGAGAAACTGGCTGTTCATGGCTTGGACAGGCACACTTTTTGCTGGGTAAAAAACTGGCTGGATGGCCTTGCCTAAAGAGTGGTGGTGAATGGAGTTAAATCCAGTCTGCGGCGAGTCACAAGTAGTGCTCCCCAGGGCTCAGTATTGGTGACAGTTCTCTTTAATATCTTTACCAATGACTTGGGCGAGGGGATTGAGTGCACCCTCAGTAAGTTTGCAGATGA
>RSEF01000002.1:25290117-25321714 GCA_003993805.1 Himantopus leucocephalus
TCCCTTCCAACCTAAACCATTCTATGATTCTATGAATAATGAGTCCTAATTATGGTAAAACTTCTAATTGCTAAAAATACTGAGCAGGTGGCCATGGATATTATGCATGGACTATCAGTTTGAAAATATTTCAGATGTTTTCTGATCAAGCTTTTCTCAACTCTCTCCTCAGTTCCTAGTTGAAAGGCAAATCCTGTTAAAAGAATTATTTTAAACTTTGGCACAAATAGCATATAAATAATATCAGGTTTTTGCCCAAATTGGAGACTTATGCTGGTGCTGGTTCATGTTCTCAGATGTAAACATTTGTTCCCTCCAGAAAGCTTAGGAAACAATGAATACTTTACCTGAGGATAGATCATCTTTGTATCAGTATCAGGGTAATAAACTTACATTTTTTTTCCAGTGTGTACACACATGGACACACACATGCACACATACACATACACAGAGTAAGAAGCAGATTCTTTGCCTCACCAAGTCTGTTTTGTATCATTCTGACATAACAAAGTAGACTGACACTAAACCAAACAAAGAGCACCACCAGAAAAATAGGGTAATTTCCTGGGGAAATAGGACTGAAACAATGATCAGCAGAGAGGTCTGGCTAAGGAAAAGAGGACTGTCAGGCTCCATGTAACTGTTGTCTTATAAAGTATCCAAAAGAACACTTCCTTCCACTGAAGCATAAGATAGATAAACACTGCTTTTGTCTGCCAGCCACATTCTGGGTTGGTCTATGCATCGCTGAGGATGGAGCCTTTGAGAACTAGCTCTCTGGAGGGCAGCTGGTGTGTGCCAACATTTGAAATGCTAGAAAATGCTAAGAGCAATTTGGCGGTGGGCTCTCTCAACATCAGGAAACCACAGGATGTTTACAATCTTCTCAGCCATCCTCACCCTAGATCTGATCCTGAAGCAAGTGTGTGCATCAGTTACCACAGAGTATCAAAACACGAACATTATAGCTGACTCATGAGCCAGAAGAAATTATTTTTCCATAAAATTAAGTATACAAATATTTTTTTCTTCTAAGTCTGAAGACACTTAATTACTTCCTAAGGTTGAAACTCTAATTCATGGCAACGTTGACCACGCTGGCAAGCTGGGGGTCATTTTCCCTACTCCTGTGTGCAACACAGAGATCACATTCATCCATAATAATTCACAATGGAGCTTTTTTCCCCCCTCCTCAAAACTCTGAAAGAACCGCTGACCATTAACTAAAAAATTACTGAAAACATTATTTCCAAGATATCAGCTGAGAGACTGGTGTTGCTCGCCCAAAGCAAACCACAGTTTCTCTTCTGTTTCACAGAGCAAATAGTAAATCATTGTGAGAATGGCAGGCAAGTCATCTGTGCCGACCATCCACATAGAGTGTGTTAGAGTCTGAACAAAACACATCAAAGGAAAAACACAGAAAGCCACTCTTGTGACAGCAGCAATGGACCTGACATTACAAGTAAGGTAGAAGGACAGAACTCAAGTTTATACCGTAGTTATAATTGTGGTGTAGCTGGTTATCAGGCCTGTGCCTACGCGCATACTCAGCGCACTAAAGTCACTGACGCCCTGGGTGGAGTGGTCCAGGAACTCCTTAGCACATCCCTGCATAGACAAGATGCTCAACTGGCTTGAGACAATGGACTGGGCTGAGACAACGTGACAGACCCAGCTCATCACCACCCTCACCACAAAGCATTTGACTAACTCTTGCAGGAGATCTTCACATGGGCATTTCAGACAGTCCTGAAGATTCTCCCCAGGCAGTTCCTGTTTTGCCAGGACCAATTTTGTATTTAAAACAACCTGGGTGCAGAATCTGGCTTTTCCAGGAGGTTCCTGCTGCAGAACTGATATGGTTAAGATGCTTGTAAATAGTCAGTAGAAATAGTTCCCACAAATGCAGAAGCAGTTAGTTTTGTAAATGGGAGTTGGAGATAAATCAGTTCTATGATTCTGTGATAATCTCTAATGATTGATGATGCATGTGCTGGAGTGGTCATGTAGGACCACAGTCCATCCGGGTTATAAGAAATGAGCAGAAGAACACTTTGGGTAGTTTCATCTGTGACTCTCACAACAGAGACCCTGATTGCCACCCAGACAGCAATGACCATCCTGTTCAACATATTTGATTTCCTATGCAAGTATTATTTTATGCCAAGATCCTAACAAATTGTAGTTTTTAACAAACACTCTGCCCATGGGTGTCTGTCCAACAATAGTTTTGGTGTAAACTAGACAAGGTGTGGTAGATGAAAACATTCCCAAAGAGACAAATGGGATAGTGGGAAATTGGCTCATAGAATCATAGAATTGTTATGGCTGGAAAAGACCTTTAAGATCATCAAGTCCAACTATTATCTAACTCTACCAGGCCCACTTCTAAACCATGTCCCTGAGTACTATATCTAGACGGCTTTTAAATACATCCAAGGATGGTGATTCAACCACTTCCCTGGGCAGCCTGTTCCAGTCTTTGATAACCCTTTCAGCGTAGAAGTTTTTCCTGATGTCTAACCTAAACCTCCCCTGGTGCAACGTGAGGCCATTTCTTCTTGTCCTACCCATTGCAACTTGTGAGAAGAGACCATCGCCCACCTCTCTACAACCTTCTTTCAAGCAGGATAGGGAGGCAAAGCAGGCAGAAGCCCTACTTTTGACAAGTAACAAAACAAATGCTGACACTTGAGCAATAAATACAAAAGTATCAGCTCTTTCATGATTTTTTTTCACACAGTTTGTTCATAGTGTATTTGGATCCATTAGGAGAGAAATTCATCCTTTTGAAGATGACATTTAAAGGTCTTGTGCAAACCTTAAGCCTCAAGAATGGCTTTCCCCCACAATCAAGATATTTAGTACAGTTGCCATCTACCAGTGTCTTTTGGACACTAGTGGCTGGGATTTTGTCTTTCTATTTCTACCTTTTGCTTTTCCTCCCCAAACCTCTGTAGAAACTCAATTTCAATAGAAGCTTTAATTTTTGTTTAACAAGATCATTGTTAATGCTTCATGATAATTGCTAGTTATTTTTTGTGTTACGAATTAACTTCAGTGAAAAGAAGGCACATAATTCATTAAGGTCTCTTTTGGGAGATGGAAAAAATAACTGATTGATACGTTCAGTTCTTGAGAATGTTGCAAAAAGCATCAGGGTGTGGATCAAGCAAGTTCTGCCCTTTCACCTTTAAATTATTCTCTATCATTTTTGGTGGATGATGTCTTTCTTGTCTTAACTGCCAATAAATAAAGGTTTTTGTGCTGTTATGCAAGGGATCCAACTCCTCATCTCCTCATATACATGCTTTTATAGACCAGCTTTCAAACCCTGCAGGTATACTGTGACTTTGTACTATGGTAAGGGACAAAACTGATCTTTTGTCCTAGCTTGGCTAGGTATTGGTAATTATGTTGTACACACTATAAGCTAACTAATCTGTTTCTAAATTTTTGTCATATAAGCTGCAGCTGCTGATCTGCAAAGACAGACATTTCTTCCAATTTTCAGATCAGTAAGTAGTCTCTGGACCATGGAAACAAGCTCACACCAGTATTACAAATGTTTATCTGTTTGCCCATGCAAAATCTTAAGCATCAATGTAAGGAGGCTTCTCAAGCGCAAAAGCTGTGATAAGATTTTGTTGAAATAAGTGCCATTGGCCTTTTAGGTGCTTTGAAATATTCAGGTTCAATTATTGTTAAATCCTAAAGCAATTTCCTTTCCATACAGAGAAGATACAGAACTTCTGGCGCTCTTTACTACCTTTTCTGTTCTCACATATCAATGTAACCAGTATGATCCTAAATGATTTCGTGTAACAAATAATTCCTTGCCCAATGGAGAGAACTGGTTTTGACTAACATAATGAAAATCTGTCAAAATATATTAGGAAAAAAATGAAGGGGGAACTAAGGGGGTTTTGCTGCAAGTATTTCATACCTGCATCAAGATATATAGTATATGCACATATATATACACACGTAAGATAGATTTACACACTTTTTGAACATAGGCAATGTACTTGTTCATCCCTAATTGTAAGTTATCTTCTCAGGGACTAAACAGATTTCAACATTAGTATTTAGATGTGTTAAAGTTTCACTCCAGGCCAAGAGGAAAATTATTGTCAGAAACTGATCCACTTTAAGCAACACATGTGATTTAACATGATTGTATCACTGGATTTTATTACGTAAGCTGTTCTAAAGAGAACATACTAACAGGTAACATAATATTTAACAGGAATAAAATAAATCTTTCATCAAAACAGCCTTAGAAGGCCAGTTTATTCAGCCTACAGCAGTGCTGTACTATCACAGTAGGCAGAATGAAGCAGGCAAGGAAGTTCTGACAAAAATTTGAGAAAGAACAAGCCAATTTTGACAAAACTAGGATAGAGAAAGAGCACATTTATATTCTTTAAAGAGCTAGAAGCTTGTAATACCATAGAGTAATACAGAATTTTACAGTGTCATCCATCTGGTGCAGGAGGCTGTGATATCATACCTATCAAAAGTTTCAGGACATGCTTTCACTGTACAGTTACTTTCTCTCTGAGTTATTACTGACAGGAGTAATTGTTGAATCTGGGTGCAGAAAATTTAATTTGGCCTCTTGGTAGCATTTTATCAGAGTGGGGACCTCTTTCATAGTTCTACCAAAAAGACGGAAAAATAAAAGAAAGGTTTTCCGGTACCAGTCACAGGCACACACACAGGCCATACTATCACTTTCATACAATTTTAGTGCAGTGGCTGGACTGTAATAGCTTTTGGACACCTGTATGTTGTAGTGCAAGATGTAGTACATTATTGTTTGTGACACCCTCAAACACCAATTTACCAGGCTACAGATTGCTCTGAGCCCAATAAATCTTTACAAACCCATCTAGAGTGGCTGAGGAACACTTTCCTCCCCACCTTTCTCCCTTCCCTTTGGCAGAGCTGGGGTTTTGTCTGCAACCATTCTCCCTCAGATCCTGTCAGCCTGGGGTATTGCATTTTTCTGTTGTGTAATGATGCAGAAAGGCCTAGAAAGCTGTTCCAGCTTTGTAACACAACAATACACATTGAGAAGAGTCAGCTTTTTATGTAGTTAAAAGAAAGAAAGAGAAAATTTTTATCTCATCAGCTAGGTATATTATTATTATCTTATTTTAAATGCTGTGAAAGCTGTAAAATAAAGGCAGTTTCTAGGGAGAGTTGGCTTTTATTCTCATTTCCTCAGTTTCTACGTGTGAAGGACTATTGCAAGCAGCTGGAGCTCCACCTATCTCTGAGTGGGAGCTATATGCACTCTACAGTGTGTTATCTTTAAAGTCAGGTAAGATCAAGAGAGATGTTCTGGCTGTGTCTATACAGATGCTCCCATCAAAAAGCTCTCCAGCTAAATTTCAGTTTTCAGGCATCCTAAATTTGCATCTGCACCGCTGAGTTTATTGCACATTAAGCTCATCCATGCAGCAGGCAATTTTTTAGGGCTAACAACAGTTTTCTGCTGTCAATATGCACAATGCTATACTAACCAAAGCCATCAACCCAGGGTTTACGGGGGCGGGGGGAAGAGAAAAAAAAAAAGTCTCCATTGCTATGAGATTCTTTGCATTTTCTAATCACTTCAAGCAATTACTTCTGCGCATTTTTGACTCACAGGTGCAGAAACTGTACCATTCCCTTCACTGCCTCGCTATGTATGTTTGATTATTTTTATACTGCTTTCCCAGAAGTTATTGACAACATGCTGACAGTGGGGAATACACAACACCTCACACAGACACTCTGGGAGCACATGTACGAGAACACATTTTCCATGTCTCTCTCGGTGGATTTACAGCCTAATATACTGAGAACAAACAGCAATCTGCCGCTCAGCATCAGAGACCTCAAGATCCATCCTTGAGAGAAATGTCTTAAAAGCAGATAACTTCTGTAATTTTAGGTTCTGCTTCAAGCAGGCAAATGATGAGAACAAGCTGGCAATAGCTATGGAGAGACAGAAAGAATCACCTAAACTGCAGAAACCCTCTGGAGGCAAAGTTGGTAGTTTGGCTCAATTACAAGGCTTGGGAGGAAGGAAAGAGGCTGATTTTTTATTTTTTTCTTTAGTATTTTTGTTTTGTTTAGGTAAGTATGGCTTTCAGGACTGATTTGTAAATCAATGGAATAATAAAAAATAAATAAAAAAAAAAAATTGAAAGCAGGTTTAGTTGTCCAGGAAGGCAAAACTGCTCTGTGAATGCTAGAAAGCTGTCTCCTCACTGAGCTTGGAACTGGTGGTAGTAACAAAAGAATAGGTACTGTTCACACTCACGAATCCCAGCCTTGTTTTACTCAACTGTTTCTAGTTCTAATCTCCCAAAATCAAGATATCTCACCTGCTAAAAATTAACCTGTCTCCTTTCTATGAGTACATTAGCCATACTCACATTAATTAGTCAGCTGTAATTAGCCTGCAGGCACTTCTAGCCATATAGTGAGACTTGATTTCTCTTTAGGTGGCAGAAAAAAGTGAGATCCAAGAAGTTAAATTTTAAAGCTAAGTTTAAGAGCTCATGTATGTTGAGGTAGGAGTCATTGATGCAGAGTTCTTCTTGTCACGACTTGGTTGAGTTCCACCCAAACGTGAACAGCCAGTTCCAAGCCCAACTATAGCTAGTTGTTCGTCTTCAAGGAAACTTCTTCTGAAGTTCAGTGCTGAAGCATTGGTAGAGACCAGTCCAAACTTCTGAGTTGTTTACAATAAGTAATTTGCCCACACAGCACAAAGAGGGATAGATATATAGTGAGAGGCAGATAAATGTTTCTTATTTCTGCATCCCAAAGAGGAGCAAAATGCTAAAAATGTTATGACCTCCTCCCTAGCGTCTGATTATCCTCTTTCCTTATGAGCAATGAGACAGCAAAGTTAAAATTAAAAATAAAAACTGGCATAACCAAGAATGTTTATCTGAATTGCAATGGAAGCCTAAGAATTCCATAAATATGTTCAGGAAACTATGCTTCCCTATTCACAGGAGTCCCTTGTTAGAGGCTGAGAGACCTTTGGAGCTCAAATTGGGGATGTTTTAATTCACTTCCAAAGGGAGTCAGTCAAATTATGCTACGAACTAGAGAATCTGAATTGTTCTTTAAGACAGAGACGCCTAAAATCACCCTTATTTGGGAGCTGGCTGAAGTTCAGGCAGCATGAACCTGCCTTTAAGTCCTCTTTAAGATCAAGCATAAGACATCGGTCTCTCAGTCAATGCAGTTGAGGGTTTATGCAACATGCAGAAAAAAATCTCTTGCCAACATTGTCAAACAGCAGTTATTGGGAGAGGGTGGTATCTCATCTGTCTTGTTTTACAAGCACAAAAGAAAATGAAGAAAGGAAAGAAAAGTCAGTTATGAAATTATAAAGACTTTTTTTTAAAAAGAGGGAGACATCAATGTCTTTTTATTTCCCTTTTTCTACTGTGATTTTCCAACTCTTTCCCTTTGCTGAACTCAGGTATCAATTTGTAACTCAAGCCCTGTGGGCTGAGTGATGGGTGCTCTGAACCCCTTCAGGCCGGGGTGAGCAGCAGATCTCTGTTCAGACTGTTCAAATTGATTTTTTTGAACACAAAAGCAGACTAGGGAAGAAAGGCACATAGTGTGCAGGGTAATCTAAGCAGAATGTACTGGGGGAAAAAAAGAATTCCTATCACGTATAAAATTCTGACATTTCAGTGTTTGTTTTTGCCCCAGATCTGAATGCAAAAGTTTAAATTTAGAGATTTGTGGGAGATGCAAATTCCTTATGTCCCCTCAAAGAATCATTTCAAAAAAGAATCAGAGCATTTTCTTTCAAAACTGTCAGAACATTCTGAAGTGATATATATGTATGCTTAGTTTATGATATAAAAAGGAAATATAAAAGAGATTTAAACATTATCAAAACAAAACACTTGAAGGCTTTTTCACTGAAAATTGCTAAAATGAAAAATCTTCATATTTCAAAGAAATTGCTTTTTTGGATAAACACTTTTGGAAATTTTTTGTCTAGTTCTACCTACAAGTCAGTGAGGGAGATTTGCTTTCTACAGTTAGCCAAATCTGCAATTAGGCAGAGGTGAATTATCATTCTTGGCAGCCTTGGTTTTGTAATACATTCCGTGCGTAGAGCACTCCTTACCTGGGGATCTCAAAACATTTTGCATAGGTGACAAACAGGAGCACACTGCATGTGTACCAACATGAAGTTCGTTTCACCCTGTTCAACAGATGGAGCCTCAATCCCCACTCAGCTGCATGGCATACATGGCGGTTCATATCCAGGCTTCTCTCCAGAGGCAGTCAAACAGTTCCCTTGTCAGGAAATCCAGCCTAGTGCATGCTGTGCCCATCCATATAGGACGGACATGACCTTGCTTGATCTTGTCTGCAATTTGAACCAAGCTGGGTCTTAGAGGAGTTGCCCAGGTGGCAAAATTGGGTAGAGGCAGTTTGCTGCCAGCCTACTTCCCGCTTTCTTGCATCCTGTCCATTGTTTACACAAGGCAGTCCTAGAGCTACAGTTTTACAGATCCTCTGTACTAATTTGAATGACAAAAGAAGTGCAAAACATCATGTTTCAGAAATCTTGAGGGTTGGATAGGAGACAATTCAAAAGTTCTCCTGTCACCTTTGAGATTTTCTGTGTTTGCCTGCCCAGGAGGTCAGGCCTACAGGATGATGTTGAAATATTTCTGAAGAAATCTTCCTTCAATCTCTTTCTTTCTGTGGGGGATAAAGGAAGCTATTTTCCCCACCCGTTTCTCAGAGAAGAAGGTTTTGCCTTGACTGCCCTGTGGACTCTTTTTTTCCTCTCACAGTTTAATCATTACTCTTTAATGAGCTTTCGACATTAAAATAACATTCAGGATCATTACTCTTTCTTGCTCCCTTGTAGAGCTGAAAGCCCTCATCGCAAGGACACTCTCATTGTGGTGACAAGTGGAAGTCATTCTTCTGCTGTGGGATGACATCTTCTATGTTCCATAAAAGATGTTAATTATAGTTTAATATCTGTCCCGATAAACTTGCTGCTGACTCTCCCCATAATCCATTGGCTTAGACCAGCCAAAAAGATCCCTGCCTTTACCTTCTGAGAACTGTAATATAAGATCTTGTGCAGTATCTCCTTATAAGATCATCAGATTTCATCCAGATACCAGTCTACTGAATTGACATCAAACCAGACCACCCTTGATTTCACAGTAGTCATATATTAGAGCAATGTACAATATTGGAGTGATATTTGGGAGGTACAGAACAGACTTTCACTATTGGAAATGAGTATTCCCTTCTTAGGTAGACCACAGCAGTCACAGGTAAAACACAGATTGCTTTTGCACTTGAAAATTTCATTGTGACTAGTCTCAACTTAATCAGGAACACAAAACCCATCACTTCCATCTTTTCTAATCCTCTTCCACTGTCACATTCATGTGACTTTCCCAAAATGACAAAGTTTGTCTATAAGACTGGCAGAAAATTCATTATAACTGAAGGTGTTTGGACCTGCTGCAGTCCAGCCTGCTTATCTAGCACAAAATCCTTGCCAGTCCCACCTGCCAAGCTTTTGTCAACTCCATTGTAGACGTGGTGTTTCCTCCCCTCTATGACCATAACACCAAGTGTGCCAGCTACTTCTACACAGTCAGCTGAATCCTCATCTGGGAAGAAATCTTGGCTCTATTGAAGCTAATGGCACTGACTCTGAGGATTTTGGTCCAGTCACTGTTTCAGCCCAGGTTTCTGTCACTCCCATTACAGCACGCCACCTTCTTGTCACAGCTGCTGCGAGCAACTGCTATGCGTTTGCCTAGCTGGGCTTTATATTGTCACTCACCAAGAAGCTCTATTCAATATTAGTTGTTAGTTTTTGATGTCTTCTGCCAAAAATAAAAGTAGTTTCTCTATGGATTAATTGGTGATAAACAATCTTCAGCCAGTGTATTTAATTGTCTGGAGGCTGCAAACCAATCTCTCTCACAAAAAGCTGCTTGAAACCAAATCAGCCTGAAAAGATCTTTTCCTTTAAATTACAGTGGCGCTCAGTCTTTCTCAGATATTGTAGCTCAAGTGAATTACTGGAAAGAATGGATACTGAGAACAAAAGAAAAATGATTGGTGAGAATAGAGGCTGATAGGATTGAAATAAAAACCTTCCAGTGGGGAGGCCTGAGCATAACTGCATGTCTTTGCATATTTCCCCAAGGAAGAAGGTAACAAATGGTTTTGGCAGGAGGGAGACATTTTAAGGCAGCAAAATAAAAGGGTCATGTATCAAACCAAATTGTGTTGGCTTTGAGATATATTAAATCTTTACATGATCTTGTTTTTCTTTGCAAAGCTTTAAAGAAGCTGAAGATTTGACACGAGTTTCTTTGATAATAATTATACACCGCATATTTCTGCATTTCTGCGTATATGTGTTGCATGCAAGATTATAACATCCCCAGAAAAAGCAAACTTCAATTTAAAGACACATTAAGATTGCAAAAACTATAAAATCAAGCAAAATTATGAGATGCCAAAATTCTTATTGTTTGTGCTTCCTTAATTGAATCTCCCCAAATAAAGCATAGGAAATGGCTTTTAATTGTATATTCACACATATCCACAAACCTATAGTTTCTTTGTCTCATACAGTGAGCAAAATGTTTTCCACCAATGGGTAGTTTTAGCATCTGGCTAAAATAACACAGAACAGGAATTACATTGAACAGGCATCTAGTATCAGGCCCACTGTGAAAGTCAAACAAAGTGATTTAAAAATACAAAATTCATAAGAGGAGACAAAAAGAACAACTACACTGAGAATGTGAAGTGAAACCATGAAAGAATAGAGAAAAAAGGACAGAAAGGGGAGGAAACGAAGCCTGTGGTAGGATATGTTACAGAGAGAACTATTTGTTCGCTCGTGGGAATTGAGTGGGATTCAAAAAGCTGAAGAAATGGTCAACTGCTTAAGGACTGTAAAGACTCCTGGAATTGGGAAAAAAAAAAAAAAAACACAAAACCAACCAGTCTCTCAAAACACTGTCTTTTCACACCTGCAATTTTCACTTGCCCTTGTTTTGTTGAAGCAACATCAGTTAGCTACCCAGTATAAATCCTGAAGCTTTTCCCTCATGCTTAAAGTCTCCAGTTTAGACAAACAACCTAGAAATCATGCAGTTCCCTATCTTCCCCTTTTAAAATCTGCTGACAGTGTATACAAAAGCAGCAACTTTTCACTGCTCTTGAAGAAATCTGTGACACCTTTTCATTCATTGCTTAAACTCCAGTATCCTACCATCACGCAGAGAAACCTAAATCTCCTCTTGCCAGCTCATTAAAGAAGGACTCTGGAGGGGAAAAAAAAATAATCCTTCACAAAAAGTAATATTCCATAAAGATTACAAACAGAAGGAAAAACAAACAAACAAACGAACAAAAAAGACCCAAAAAATTTTGTATCCTGAGGTCCAGTTTTTCTGGAACATACATAAAGACTTTTTTTGCACCTCATGGTAGATGATTCAGGACCCCTATATTCCAGTCTTATTTAAATAAAGGAACAAGATACCCATCAATAGTCTGAAATGTCACCCAGACCTTGATACATGCGAGCAGCGTAGAGTCTGCTTTACGTATTTAAAGCCTTTTCTTCTACCAGAGTTCATTATTCTCGATGAATATGAGACTCCAACAGTCAGTGATAGGAAAACCACAGGGAATGAAATACTTTTAGGCATGTATAGAGCAACTGTTTCTAATATCCTCATCAGACTTTCACACTGGAAGAGAACAACAGCTACCATATGGACAAATAAGGACCAATCTTCTAGTCACCCTCTGTTCAATGGAAAATTATTTGCAGTAGGAAAGGCCCCCTCAGGATATCAGAAGGCTAAGCTGGCGCTGTGTACATCCGTCCAATTCAGCCATGCACAAAGGAATTATTCTGACAACTGGCATGACAAGCCCAGCAAAACAAAACAATTAAGCTCTACAGTTGGGATCTCTCTCCGCAATGAGCGATAGCTGCAATACTGTTGCCGGCTCAGCTGCAAGCCTTTGGCCCCTCCAGCCCACTGCCTCCCGCTTCTCTCCTTTACACACTTCCAGAAAGTGTTCCCATCCTCTCGGTCCCTCTGGGGCACAGCAGTCTCTTCATGGGAAGCTCTTGCCAGGACTTTTCAGAAGATTGGAACATTTTACATTCATGTGCAAGATGTCCTGGGGAAAGCGGATTAGTGCTGGAACGTTACGTGAGTAAAGGCACATGAAGATAAACTGGGGGCAGTGCCTAAACGGAAAGATGAGCTAAGTTAGCTTCTTGATACTGTTTTCTGTCTTCCCTTGCATTTGGGAAAAAAAAGAGAGAGGGCAAGAGAAAAAATTTTTCATTTTCAACAAAGACTGATTTGAATCTGCCATTCCTGGCCAAGCTCTTTCATTACTGGTTATTTCCCTAACTGAGGGTGATCTGGGTTCAAATCTCTCCTTCAGCCAAAGAAAAAAATAATCTCTTATCACCCAGGTGATTGTTTTGGTTCTGTAGTGAGGCTCTCACACTCCTTCCCCTGGATGGTGCTTCATCCTACACAGAATAATTACTATTCTTTGCATAAGCAACAGAGTCCTAGTTGTTAATCCACTCGCCCAGGAAGGAGAAGATCAGTTATACTTAATATTCTCAAGAGATGTAGAACTTAATATTATAATTTTAAAAAGATAGAGACGAAATAATTGCTAGGTCCACCATTTTGATCAATCCAAATACAGCATTATCCCACAATATTCAACCACCAAATGATGGAGAAAGAATACCTTTCAAGGGGATCCCTTAAAGATATTTCTCAACCCTCTTTTATTTAGCTATGCCTTAGTTCCACGGCACAGCATGGCTCATGCCACATACTCATTTAATTTTTATTTTATTCAGGGAGCAACATATTATGATTCTTGAACCATTTTTGTACAGCTTGGATGAATGTATTCAATAAATACCATTCAACCCTTAAATAGATACACAACATCCTTCTACTATTTTTGCAAAATAAACTAGAATACATTTATCTGGATATAGTCTATTCATTATCCACAGCCAACAGCCTTCTCCCTCCCACCTTCCCACTTCAAAGGATGGATGCAGTGATCCTGTTTCTATCCACATCTTAATTTCCCACCCATCCAGGATCTCTCTACACTAACAACTGTTGTGCCAGTTCCTACATATAGAGATGATGACAGAAACACCCAGGCTTTTCAAAACATATCAGCACCTACTCTTCAGGGCTTCAGACAGGCACTCATTGAGCAGTCTCCAAATGGCTAAATAGCTCCCTTTCTCTCCAAAATTCCAACAGAAGCCAGGGAAACAGAATTAACCTCCCAGAACAGCAAATGAAATCACAGCCCAATTAACATTGTTAACAGGTAGAAGCATCAGTGACTGTAACAGCAAAAGTAGAAAGTAAATGTGACCCAAGACTTAACTGGTGCTACTACCCATACTGCATTATTAGTAGCATCTGTAATGGATTATTCTTGAAAAATGGCGTTAGGGGTCTTGATATTTGGGTAAGAAGACAACAAACAGTGCCTATCAGTGCACAAACTTGTACGACGATGATCTGGGATTGCTGATGGCGTTTGGGCAGGATAAGAGCAAACTGTTCAGATAGCCAGGAATCTGATATGTCACAGTGATCCTAGTGATTTTGTTAATACAGAAACAGTACTTCAGAATTTTATCAATAGAATAAGATAACCCAAATATAGTGTGAGAGTATATACATGTATGTATGTGTGTATGTACACGTCTTGTATTTTTGTCAATTTAGGAAACGAACCTAGAAACAGTAACGAGGATTAAGTAGGATTAAGCAGGCCTGACTCAATGTCAGCCTAATCTGACAGTGAACAGTGTGGCCACACGTCTGCAGGAAGAGACCGTTCCAGTGCTCACAGCAGCCGTGGGATTGCAGCCCTGTAGCACAATGTTGCATTTGGCTGTGTGTGCTGACAACACGGCCGTTGCCAGACCACCCTATGGCACAACTCCCCCAGGATCAAACCCATGTTCTAGAGAAATATCCTCTTGGCTGAGAAAGTCCGTGGTGTATTGTGGTAATCTGAGCGGCTTTACAATATCTAGAAATCCCAAACCATCACTAGCTTCTGTGCATTCCCTTGTGACCTGGCACAGTGGCCACCTTCTTGTAGCACTGCAGCAAGTAAAGATGTGACAACCACACCTGATGTACCAGCAGCCTTGTCCTGATGTAGGGAGTGGAAGAAGCAAGATAAAGAAATCTTTTTGGTGGTGATGGCAGCACATTGGAAGTCCTTTTCTGTTGGTATTCTGATACCACAGGCCTCGTTGAAAATATAGGCAGATGTCCTTGAAAAGAGGATGAAGTTATGCTGCTGTTCTTCCCCTTCTGATGATCAGTTCCATTCTTCACAACAAACTGGCTAGATGCCATGCCGAGACATGGCCTAGGAAATGTACTCTGGGCTAAGAATGCATAAGAAAATGTGGAACAACATGCCCATATTCAAAACCTTCCTCAAGATCATTTCAGCAGCCAGGGCTGAGCTCTGACTTGGCCCTGGTACTGGAACTGAATCTATTCTGATCATCCTCTTCATGTCATATGAAAGATTAGTGCCATTTAGTTCTTGCATGCTTCCTCAGATTAAAAACAAGAGTGACAAATTAAGCCCTAATGCCAGCAGATGTAACTCCATTTGTGCCAGTGAAGTTTCAGTGACTTCCCCTACAGCTATGCTTGATACAATGAAGCTATGGGAGCTATGGGAGCTGACTGCAAAACATCATTTTACTTAGATAATACTTTTTTGTGGAAGTCTGAGAATAACTACTGTCATGGTGGCAGAGGCATGAAAGAGATTTCAGGTTTTTGGTTATTTTCATAACTTTAAAACATTGGATTTGGCTAGAATCATGAGAAGTTTTATGATCCATATCAGTTTATGTTAAAAAAAACCTTTAAACACTGGAGTTGGGAATATTCCTATGACCTAACTCCATCATGTAGTTCTTAGTTGTATGCTTGTGTCAGACCCCATTAAATCCTTTTAAATGGGTCTTATTGCAGCAACTTTTTGTATAACAACTACAATTAATGTGATCAAGAAGCTGATTTTTCACTGCTTTCCTATCTTTGTACCAGTCAAGGAATTTGCTTAGGGGAAAAAACAAAAACAAAAACAAAATACACACACCACACATGCACAAAAGGATTTTAGAGTTTATCTGAAAGAGAAGGAAGCCTTGAGGACTGAATTTAATACTTTCAGTTTATATTCTCATCCTGATATGCTGTGGAAGGTGTTCTACTGTCACTGCACTTTGACTAAGCAGAGTACATGAGAGCGTGCACTGGCGAAAGGAGGAATAATCCTTTTGCACAGATATGGTTAACATGTAAGCTAATCGTGGTACATTAATCAGCAACCTTGTTAAAATATCATTGCGCTGTTGGCATCTGATTGGAAAGCCTGCTTCTTACTGAAAACAAACAAGAGATCAGAAAAGATACAGAATAATATTTTTCCCTCTTACCCTGGCACTTTGATTGCAATCTTCATTTGACACCTGGCCAAAACAATGTTTTCATTTACATTGTTACACTTGGGCTAGCAATTGTTTCTGACACACAAACAAAAGGAGATATTAACAATTTTTCAGCAGTAACAGAATGCTTCCAAACTTTCAATGCAGTTGTTCTTTCACTCACAAGCACTGAATTTATTTTACACAGACTCAAGAAACACCTCTTCTGCCAAAAGGAAATACTTATTTAAGAAATTGTCCTCTTGTTACTCTAGTGCTTACTTTGTCTTTTTCCGCAGTATAGTTCTTGTTTCACTTTTTATGATGGTCTAGGAAAAATAATCAACATACTTTCTTGTCATTGCAGGGACATACACTACAAGTAACACATTTGCTTTCCTCTGTTTTCTTCCTGGGGCTTATTATGGTTTTAGCTTTTGGTCTTTTACTGTCATATGAAAAATAGTTACTGAGTGGTTTTTGGCCGCTGTGAATGATGGAAGGTAGAGTGGATGTTTTGCAGATATTTCTGAATCCAGTTTCTACTACATATTGCCTGTAATAACAGGGAAATTGACTTAATAACCAATCTGGCCAGCTGATCTTTTGCAGTACTATGCACCTATGATGTAAAATCCAAAGGCTTAGGACGTAAGTTAAGCATATACAATCTAACAGGAATTTGTATTACAAACAAACAAACAAACAAAACACAATACAAAAAAAAAAAAAAAACACAAAAAACCTCATAGAGAAAAGCTCCAGACAAATCTAAAAGAAAACCTGCTTGAGAGAGAACACACGTTGCAGCACTTATTAGCTTGAACACAGCATTGTTATAAAATGGTTATATGGCTCCCAGTTCAGATCTGGCTTATGTTGGCCGGCTAACAGCATAGTATAACATGAAAGAGATCAAGAAGATCAAATATACAAACACTAAAGCAAAAGATTTTGTCTTCCTTAGCTTGGAAAACAAAAGCTGAGTGAAAATATAATCATGCCTTATAGATGTACTCGTCGAGATAACACTAGAAGGGTGTAAGGCACATCTAAACGTAAAGGACAAGGCTAGCACAAGAATAAATGAACAGTAAATAGGTGTTTTTCTGACCATTAGACCAGTCAGATTTTGAAGTAATAACTGTACAGTGAGGGCAAATACCTAAACTAACTTTAAGATAAAGCCAATAAGTTTATGAAAGATATTATAGGAACTTCTCGTCTCTAACAGCAAGAAACACCATTTGATGAATGCTGCAGTTCCCTTCCTATCCTGGGTCCCGTTTACTTCATCAAGGCTTCATATTTTATTGAGTATTATTTTCATAGCAGTTCTGAGTCAGCCTTCCCGATAATTTTGATTTATCCAGTCATCAGAAGGAAAAGACTTGGAGAAGGAAAAAAAAAAAGGAGGAAATCACTGCTGACCTGTGATTTACCCCTAGAATGAAAGACTTCAGATCCTGCTGGGGAACTCCTTGATCTCAAGATTGTCCCTTTTGAATGCATCACTTTCTTTTCATCCCCTTTCATCTTTTCATCTTAAACAACTACACTTTATCCATCCATATTTCAAAACCATCCTCACTCATTCTCTCTGCTGCACTAACAAGATATTAACTCCTAATTTTTAAGTTGCCAACATAGCATATGCAGTACTTGCCTTTCAACAAAAAAAATTACAAATTAGAGTGTAGGGATGATTAAAACATGAATGGAACGCAGTGCAACTGTCAGAGGATCCTGTCTTGTAGGTAACAACCTGTCTAACATCTCTTTAAGGAACGTAGCTAGTTTCCAGAGGTCTAAAGTCAAATACATTGCCTTAGAAAGTAGCTTTAGAGCAAACCGCAGAGCTCTCTACTTGGTAATTTAAATGACTGACCATTCAATTTATGAGCATTCTCAGCAATAAAATTCAGCCTGAACTTAATAATAGCACATTTTATGTGACAACGATGACAATTACAATCTATAGTTACTGCAGTCGCCCTTTGGTCTAGGGAAAGATGACAGTATTAATTACACACACTTGCCATTTGTCAGACTTAACTTGGCAGGCGATTGAGCTCTGAACCATCTTCAGCTTGACTTCTACATTTTCCATTTTCTAATCCACTGGAACGAAGATAATTAGAACAGAGAAAAATGAGAGGCTTTCTTTTTCCTGACTTGTTTAAAGATGTACCAAACCTCTACCACATGTTAGTGGCATATTCAGTAACACCACAGTCACATTAAGGCTGTGTCACTCCAGTTAAGAATCTGTCAGCATTTACTTCACAAAAAACTATGCTGCAGAGGTACTGCATATCTCATTCATTTTAATTTGCGTTGGATGAAATGCGACATGAAAAGTCTCTCAGCCCATATGTAATTTTCACATAATTCTAACATTTCTTACTATTTCTGTCTGGAATTCTATTTTCCATGCTTGTTGACATTTCTAGCCTTCTGGGGGAATTAAAATATATTGACTTTCTTTACAAATTGTAAAAAGTATTTCTCTAAATTCTTTGTCAACTGAAAAGAAAATCGTCTATTCCAATTTAAGAAACTCTATCTCTATTTGGGAGAATAGCTTGTTCTTGCTTGTTCTGTACTTAAGGATGCAATTCCATGTAAGGAGTCAAGGTCAAATTCTAAAGTAGAGATGAATTTAAGTGAATGCATTAACATTTTCTTGAGCTGGTGTATCCATCTAAACAATCCTCCCAAACAATCAGTTTCCCCAGTACTTACCTACCTGTGGAAAAGAAAAAAAAACCAGACAGGCATTCGTTGTTTTCCCCAACCAACCCAACTCTTCCCAAGTACAGATTTAAAAGGAAGAACTTCAAAGCATGAGACTTAAGTCAACAAATTTAGACCATTTAGGGCTCACAATAAATGGCTAAAACAGAGAAATGAGAAAGAAGTAAAACATTTCAAAGTTGAAAGATCTTAAGAAATGGCTGTTCTTTATCTGTCTTTTACAAAGATCCTGTGATGCTCACAGCTGCAGCAACAGGGCTCAGGTAGAAAACCCACTTCTGAGGCCACAGCTCCACGACGTTGTGGACCAACTCCACCACGTTTCTTTTTTCCCAGACATGTATTCCTGTCCTATCTATTGCACCAGCACTGACGTTCACCTAGCCTCACAGAAAGCAGGTTCAGAGGGAGGAACGCGAGCAAAACATTCACACCTAGTTCTCAGCCAGCTTGGCTGCATGAAAAAGTTCATCGGCAGATGAGATACCTGCCAACACTGTCACAAGAGAAGAAAAGCATCAAAAGAGAAGAAAAGATGACCTGAGACCTTTTTAGGCACCTGTGGAACCCAATAGACTTGAAGTTCGGGGTGTTTCATAGGTAAAATCCACACTTAAAACCCTTCCCGGCAATATTGAGCCACATGAAATCCTTTGCCACGTCTTCACGGCAAGGTATTCCACACGCATAAGTTTGCTCTCCAGCTCTACACGCTGAATGATAATTCACTAGAGTTTTTGCCTGGACATCATCTAAGCTTCCAATATTGCTGTTTCATAATTTCATGTGTAACTGCTTTAAAAAAAACAGCCCAATTTTAGAAATGGTAAAGGTTTCACTGTTATTGTCTGTACTTAAAGTTGAAAATATGGCTTGAACTAGTAACATTTAAAGAAATATTGTTTACGCTGAATAGATTGTTTAAAGTACATATATCAGTTTTAAGCATTCTATCATGAGCGCTATTTATTGTGGATTAAATCCTCTTTCTGAATTTGAAGGTATAGGATTGTGATACTGGATGCCATTTAAAAATATCTCAAGGCTTTACTATTTGATCCATGCTGTATGTCTAAAAGGAATATCAAGTAAGTGTGTCAGGGGAATTGTTGAGGGGTAATAAACCAAAAAGTAATAATTAAAAGTGAATAAATATAATACTTGAGGCAGAACACTTTCAGAGCAGTCAGATCCATAATCTCAAATATTCCTCAAATACTCAAATACCTACACTTAACGGTCAGACTGACTGTCAGAGCATTTTTAAGCACTTAATAACCGTTGTGTCAGTAAATCATATACACCAAAAATATTTCCTCCTATTTAATTTAAATCCCTGATTACTGATGCTGCAGTCTTCCACTTGAGACCATTCCTCTCAGCTTTGGTCATGAACTCGCATTGTTCCACAGAGACACACAAAAAAGCCATGCCCATACAAACACGTGCATCCAAACACCGCACAGAATTTCCCAGTAGGACAGACTGTGGCAACAAAAAATTGCTGAAACACGTCTTTTGCTGCACAGCCAAGAAAAATCGTAAAGCCCCAAAGTTATTTGCTTGGTGGCTATTCATGTGCTAGTTAACAACCCCTCAGCATCCTCTGCAAGCAACAGTTCCAGGGAGATTTTATAGAGATTTTAAGGGTTCTGGAAAAGATCTTGTTAAAGTTATGTCACAAAGCAAAATGGATCTATGGGGATATTTTCTTTCAGAGTCTATTTACACTTTTGTTAGCATACTTTTGTCGGGAATAAAAAAGTAAGATGTATAAATATAGATAAACATATACAGGCAAACACACACACGCATAAACACTATACTTGTTTGTTTGTACCATGCCACTAATAGTAACAGCAGCAATAATAATTACAATGGATTTAGACTGAAGCTTTACTGCAGTTTGTACAATTTCCGGTGTTGCTTTACCATCAACAGAAACTTCCTTTGAAGCGAGGGAAAGTTACACCTTATTGAAGAACACAGGCAATATTTTGAAGCCTGGGTGTTGTGTTTTGTGTCTCTCGGAAACGTGACCGTATTCAGCTGCTAGCTGGAAAGGATTTTTTCAGGCACAAGCAGATGTCCAGTGCGTGTGGCTGGGCTGCCCTGTGCTGCAGCTGCCTGTGGACAACCCGCGTCCCCTGGGCTCGGGCTGCCTCAGACCACATCTGACTGCTCAGATCTCAGAGCGGCAACGTGATATTCACACGCTTCCCTGTCCCCAAAACAGAAGATTGTGCAATAAAGCAGTTTACGTTCTGGCATAATCCTTACAAATAACAACTTTACCTGTATTACATGTATTTAGAGGGGTGTTCAGGTGCTCTAGGTGTTCGGATTGCCGTACAGAGGACTATCCCAATTTCTAGCTACTTGCAACTTCAATCCTGTCCATTAGTGGCTCAGCAAAATCCTTCATTTCCAATTTACTTTCAGATGCTTTGACTCTCTCTCTTCCTCCTTCATTTTCCTCTTTCCAAAGGAATAAATTGCAGCTGTTCCCTCTTGTCCTGAAGCCAATTGCTCAAACGACAGGAGCTCACATAAGAACAAGGAGCAATCTCCCTGCCAGCTGCAGTCTTCTAGGCCCACTCAATGCCCCTGTGTATACAAACTGCATCTGCAAACCACTGTATCCATAGCATGACTGAGATATATCTTCTATATGTGGGATATCCTGATCTCTTCTACTTTATCCTCCTAAGCTGTATTTTCTGTTGCACTTTCGGCTAGAATGAAAAGTCCTTTTCTTATCTTTCTGCTCAGTGAGTGTTCAGTCAGTACTGGTTCACTTTGTAAAAAAATCTGCTGTCAAGTCCAGCACTACGGGATTTGTCTCAGACTTCTTAACCTGCATTTAGCAGTCTTTGTAGTGAAGTTAGCATTTTCTACCAGATGTTCTGTTGAGGAGATTTGGGACTTGATATATGTTGACATCTAGAATCTCATACAAATCCTTTGAAATACATCAGATACAATTTATGGGATTCTATGTTCAGCTAATACAAATTTAATATAAACCACACTGTGTTTTAAATGGGATGTGCAATCTCAGCAAAAAGTGAGTCAACATTTAAATGTACTCCATGCAAGCACATAGACTTGTCTCCCTAATTCCTCTGACATCCTGATTTATTCAACATTTCCTTTACATTTGTTTGTGCCCAACTGACCTTTAGGTACTCTCTTAAGCAAAGCGAGTATTTGCCATTTTTTAGACTCCTTGTTGGCTCATTGTTCACTGTAAATAAACAGACCCACTTTTTCTTACAGGTTTCAGTACAAGTTCATGTAATACTTGAACAGAAATTAGGTCTACTCTGTGAGCCCTCAGTTGTAGTGGTTCTTGTTCCATGTATATACGTTTCTTATTCCAATATTCTACGGTATTTTCAGATATAACATTTACCCAAACATTAGCTCCCAGTTAACAACTCACAAAAATTCCACCAATCTCCATTGGAGTACATTTTATTCTGTCGACTTTTGCACTTTGCCTCTATATAGAATTGTTCTTCATTCCTGTTTGCGTCGCCATCCTGATAAACATACATCAGGCACTGTCAATGTGCTTGCTGGTTGTTATATTTTAATTTTGCTTGTTCTGATTGCATACTCCTGCAAAACACTAATATACTTTGCAATTGTTAAACTGTTTTCCAGTGGTGGACATATGTTTGGATCCATACACCTTTGTCATCTCATGCACTTGTTATAAATTTGTTGGCATTTGTATAGCGTTTCTCTGATACATGTAGCTTCTTCACATCTTTCCACTTTCCAGTTTCACGTTCCCTTAGTCAATGTCTATTGCAGCTGCCTCTTACTTTCTAGAATTTTTAAGGTTTTTTTAATATTTTCATTTTCTCCCAAGTGATCTCTGCAGAGTCTGAGGGGATTTCCCAGGTTCAACCTGTTGTTTTAGATCTTTGATTCCAATCAATCAAATCTCTGATAATGAAATCTGCATGTAGTAACATGATTTCATGCCTGACTCACTAAGTTAATGTCAGTCAAAAGCATTCGAAAGGATTTTCTTTCCTTTTGTGGTTACATTTGAAACCTCTACGTTTCAATCACTTTGCTTTGCTTTAGAATACAGTGTTCTTCACTCTGACTAATTCAGTCTGGCTTAGATGCAGACTATTAAATACACCTGTAGCTCCAAGTCCAGCAACAGTAGAAGAAATTCTAACTTTTCTAAATCTGCTTTCTTAAAAAGTCCATCTGCCCACATCTAGTCATCACATCCTTACCTTAGTCTTGTCCAGGACTGTGCTACATTGCTTCAGCTGAAGGGTTTGAGTGTTTGTTTGGTTGGTGTTTTGTTTTTTTTTTAATGTTTCCACATCTTTTTTTAGTTTTCTTTCTCTCACTTCTGGTCTTCATTTTGGCTATTTAATCTTTTCCAAGTATCACCTCTGGTACTATGCAGTATTTATGATTTTTAAGAAGGAGACTTTAGCTTGACATACAGTGTAAAAATTTATATACAACTGTCTGCCACATGCCACTGATTTTGGCAGGCTGCTCGAGCAACCCTGACATACACCGCCGCAGCTTGCTCTGCTTTCAAAAGGCAGTGACACATTCCCTTACAGTGAAGCCTAAAGTTAGTTTCTAGGACACGATGGTTACCCAGAGACCTTGCTGGAGTCAGCAAGGCACAATTGAACAATGCACTAAAGCTGTCTGAGTGTGAGCGACTCCCTGAAATGGGTTTTAGGAGATATTGGTTGATCAAGCTAGGAAACCAGGCCAACAGAGTTCAGAGTTTCTTGTTAAGATCATTAAAAAAAATCCACAAATTGTGTCCTTGTCTTCTTTCACTGTAGAAAAACTCCTCAGCTACGAATTGAAATCCTAAGGAAGAAAAGATAACATCTATCTTCTCAAGATACGTTATTTTAGCGATACTACAGTTCTTGGAGCAACTTGTTGAGAAGAGGTAACAAACAAAGTAAAATTTGCCATATAAGACTTTTAATTTCTGTTCCACCTTTGCACCTCTAGTGTTTCATATTGTTAGTTGACAAGTCATAAAGTAGCATAATTAGGCAATGATGACAGGTCTGTGATTGTTTTCTTCATAAACAAAGTGAAAAAGGCATAGAACAACAGATACATTCACTAAAAAAAAAAAAGTTGTCTTTCTGTCCAAGTTCTCCATCGGACTTGAAAAACACAAATAGAGGAAAATATTTAAACATTATTTCACTCTAGGGAAAGCCTTGAGGTAAAAGCCTGGTGAAGAAGCCAAATAATTTTTCATTAATTCTTATTTGCAGCTTGTAGAGAAAGAGTAGGGAAGTGAAGGGAGTTGAACATTTACATATCATTGACTAGAATTCAGAAAAGCTGGACCTAAAACAATGTAAGGTATAATTTGACTGTAAGCCACACTTTGTCAGACAAAGCAGATGATGTTCAGACTTTAAGCTTTCACTTCAGTGACAAGAAGAGATGGTTAAGCGGGTGAAGGTGATGTCCCAGGGGTGAAGGCCTGAAGGTCTTATGACTCGTAGCTGCCCAATTTCCATATGCTTTTTTCATATGTACAGTCAACTTCAAATTCTGTTTTTTTTCATACACTTTATCCTGGACATCTCTGAATGTCATGATTTGGGCCAAACCAGCCACTGGACGAACAACAGATGCTCCCCCCACCTCTCTTCAAAGAGAAAGTCAGGAGAGAGAGAGAAAACTACGAGTTTAGAAGAAACTAAGCTACTTTAATGAAATATTAATAATAAAATAAAAAGGAAATAATGAAATAGATACAAAACCATATCTAGCTCCCAGGATGACGATCACATCACCGGCTGGCACTGGGGAAGTCCCAGATGGGACTCAGTGATGGACAGGAACTGGATTCCGGATCTGGATTAAGGATCGGGATCAAAGGCAAACAGACAGAGTAATCCTTGGACGCCAGCCATGAAAGAAAGAGAGATGACCCTTTGATCCCTCAGCTTTTATACTGAGCATGAGGCAGATGGGATGGAATACCCTGTTGGTCAGTGTGGGGTCACCTCGGTTGGAAGGGACCTTTAAGATCATTGCGTCCAACCATCAACCTCACACTGCCAAAACCGCCACTAAACCATGTCCCTAAGCACCACGACTACCCGTCTTCAGGGATGGGGACTCAACTACTTCCCTGGGAAGCTTGTTCCAATGTTTGATAACACTTTCGGTGAAGAAATTTTTCCTAATATCCAATCTAAATCTCCCCTGGTGTAACTTGAGGCCATTTCCTCTTGTGCTATCGCTTGTTACTTGGGAGAAGAGACTGACCCCCACCTCTCTACAACCTCCTTTCAGGTAGTTGTAGAGAGCAAAAAGGTCTCCCCTCAGCCTCCTTTTCTCCAGTCTAAACAACCCCAGTTCACTCAGCTGTTTCTCATAAGACTTGTGTTCTAGACCCCTCAAAAGCTTCATTGCCCTTCCCTGGACATGCTCCAGCACCTCAGTGTCTTTCTGCTAGTTTGAGGGGCCCAAAAATGAACACAGTATTTGAGGTGGGGCCTCATCAGTGCCGAGTACAGGGGGACAATCACTTCCCGAGTCCTGCTCACCACACTATTCCTGATACAGGCCAGGATGCTGTTGGCCTTCTTGGCCACCTAGGCACACTGCTGGCTCATGTTCAACCAGCTGTCAACCAATACACCCAGGTCCTTTTCTGCTGGGCAGCTTTCCAGCCACTCTTCCCCAAGCTTGTAGCGCTGCATGGGGTTGTTGTGACCCAAGTGCAGGACCCGGCACTTGGCCTTGTTGAACCTCATACCATTGTCCTTGGCCCATCGATCCAGCCTGTCCAGATCCCTCTGTAGAGCCTTCCTACCCTCAAGCAGATCAACACTCCCCCCTAGCTTGATGTCATCTGCAAACTTACTGAGGGTGCACTCAATCCCCTCATCCCGGTTGTTGATAAAGATATTGAACAGAACCAGCCCCAACGCTGATCTAAATTTCTGCCATCCCAGAACAGGCCCCCCCTCCCCTTCTTCATTTGCCACCCCCCACATTTTTGCTGCTGCAGCAATTGTATGTAAGGTGCTTTCTTTTCCTATACAGTTGGATCAAGTAAATTAGAATTATAAAGAACAACATGTGCCTATCTGTCTTTTCTGCTCCAACCTTCTCACACAGCAATGTGACCACCAGCCCAGCAATGAGCACATATGAACTCAGGTGCAACATCTTCCTACCCCCTCCTACTTCTCTCCCTGCCCTCTCCTGTCCCTACTCCCCCCCACAGCACCCTGCTCCCCCACCCTATGTCAGCCTTACTTTGACTCCCTTGTGAGTGGGTTTCAGCTCACCACCTCAGCAAAACAAGGACCAGCTTAATGAAATGAATTAGCTCATCAAGGGCCAGGTGCGTGCCTGCAGGAGTGCAAGAAAGAGGAATACCTGCCTGAGCAGGGGATGAACCAAAAGGGGGAAGCGATGTGGTGGAGAGGAGCAGGACCAGAACTCTCCATTGCAGGCAGCTGTTACATCAGCTCAGCCCTTTTCTGCCATCCCACCCCCAGTGACCATTCTCAGCACTGAATCTTCCTGACAGCTTCCCAGCACTAAAAATATCATTCTTAGTCATTTTGTTGCAGCAATGAGCATTTAGTGGATTTGATATCCAATAAGAAGCTATTTCTGTAACAGCAAACTTTTAGACATGCAGAAAGGAAGAATATTTTTCACTGAGGTTTTAAACCAATTACGATAAGAAATTTTCAATTAGAAAGCTTTGATAAGTTATTTAACAGATGACACAAAGACAGATGAAAAGTTAAACTACTTTGAAGTTGTACTTTTAGCTAAGTTTTTTTTTCCTTTTAAAATAATATATTGCTATTAGAATTGGTCCTATCATACTTCAAAAATACAAGCTATTTCAGCTGTATCTGTAATAATGCCCTCACATAGTAGCACGCACAACACTTTCTTAAAGGGTTTCCTTTTTTTTAAGGTTTTCATAACAACTGTGCAACTTACTGCTTAAATTTTGAGCTCTGCGTTGTCACAAGCCTTGATCATGCAAATAGTCTTTATTACCAAGACAAATCCTGACATTTCTCCCCACCCACCCTTTGGAGTCAATGAGACTAAATTGCCATGGACTCCAAAGGGACCTAATTTTAAATAAGTATATATGCACAGGCAATACTACTAGCATTACAAAATACCAGGAAGAGTATACTTGGCCTCATGAAATGTTTCTAAGCCAGATCTTGACTATAACTACAATGTTCAGTTTCTCTAGCAAAAGTCTCTGTTTACTTGAGAACTGTAACCAAGCTCTCTATTCTGGAGGCTTTGCTCTTAGAGGCTCTTCCAAAACAATATTAATTTTGATCTTTTTTAGTTGGGGGTTTTGCTTCAACAGCTGTGGACTGCATCGGACATAAAGATTTTTTATTCCTTACAGAATAGTGGTGATAAACACATCTACCATCATAACATACAAAAATAATTATTTTACTTTGCTGTCTGTGCCAACAGGTATTCGATTTAATGACCCAGGATTTCTCTTTTCATCCAGTGATTACAACAGTAGTCTGAGAAAGACCCTCTTATGATCTTGTACGGATGGCTATTACTAAAGGAATAAAAGATTATTTAAAAGGGATATTTCAATAAATCAGATTACATAGAACTGTTTTAATAGGTTGTCTTGCCATCCAGAGAGACCTGGACAGGCTGGAGAGGTGGGCCCATACCAACCTCATGAAGTTCAACAAGGCCAAGTGCAAAGTCCTACATCTGGGTCAGGGCAATCCCAAGCACAAATACAGGCTGGGCAGAGAATGGATTGAGAGCAGCCCTGAGAGCAGGGTTCGTGCAGAACAGGATGAGCAGACATCATCAAAGTCTACAACTTCCTCAGTGGGGACAGCAGAGGGGGGAGGTGATAATCTCCTCTCTGGTGACCAGCAACAGGCACGAGGAAATGGAATGAGGCTGCATCATGGGAAGTTCAGACTGGGCATTAGGAAAAGGTTCTTCACTGAGAGGGTGGTTGATCACTGGAACAGGCTCCCCAGGGAAGTGGTCATGGCACCAAGCCTGTCAGCGTTCAAGAAGCATCTGGACGACTCTCTTAGTCATATGGTTTACTTTTAGGTAGGCCTGCAAGGAGCAGGGAGTTTGACTCGATGATCCTTACGGGTACCTTCCAACTTTAGATATTCTATGATTCTATACATCACAGATGTTCGAAGGCACAATAAATTAGGGAGTTTGTTGTTCCTTCTTGGACAAACTGCAGCCTTGTCATCTGGCGTGCAGCCATCATGCCAAGACAATTCTTATCCCACACATGAGGTAAGTGCTATGTTGAGCCAGGGGATAAGGTGGTATCTGGTACATTGGGTGAGAAAACAGAAGGAGGAGCTACGGGGCCAGACTGGGGCAGGGGTGCTTGTCCACTATGAAAGGGGTCACCTGGTACCTAGCACCCATCTGTGGGGTTTCTAGTATGTATCTGGATTTTAGTTTCTACAGACTTGGACATCATAACGTGGAGAATACAGATGCTCAGTAACTGAGCTTATTACATTGTGATGTGTTTGGAATAATCTTCTAAAATCAAGGATTCACACCTTTGTAACTGAGAGATATTTGGCTCTGTGTTTTGGAAACCCAAGTAATGGATTTAAACTGTGGTATTGTATAACCAATAGCTAGCAGAAACAAGTAGTCTCATAAATGACTTGTCTTCTGTACTGGGAACTTGCCTCAACAGACTATCCCATTTATAGCTCCCTATGCCACTTTTAAAATAATTGGAAGGTCTCGTGTACGGTGGGACATCTTAAGTAAATAAGTTCTGGTTTTTCAATCCCTTTCTGCCTCCACTTGGAAGTGATTTCTTTTTTAAGTCAGCGAAAAAAACTATGATAAAGCTGTTGGCTCTGGGAATTGAATTGCCTTCATGGAGGATTGAACATACTGCATGAAGCTGATTAAAATATAAAAATGCATGAGGAAAGCTGCTCTGTGTCTAAAAGAACATGTGGCTGTGGAAGTCTTTGGGTGTTTTTTTTTTAATCTTAGCTGGAATACATTTGATGGATCAAATTCTGAAAGTCTAATAACAGCTAGATCAATTTAGTTTTGCTCTCTGGCTAAGAGTTCTATGGGGCGTTCACTAGACATACTCATGCAACTTGTTAGTCTTGAATGTGTATATCATGAATGAAAGCTTGGGAACTGCAGCTTTGGTACTTTTGAGTGATAGGTATATATATTTTATCCTCATTGTTGGCAGAAGACAAAATTCTGACAGATTTGACTGCAACTTGCAAAGAGGATGTAGTCTGTAAAAAGGTCCTTCAACATTCATATTTAAAGGTATTTGAAGTTGCCTGTAAATTTAGGGTGCTGGTAGGAGGGCATGTGGGAGGAATGTCATTCTGGATTTGAAAAGCTTAACCGAAGTCTTTGGACTCTCTTATTGCTGCGAATAAGAACTATTTAGACGTTCAGGCTGTTCTTTAGGCTCTCATTAATGAGACATTTGGTTAAATGTTTTCCTTCCACTTGAAATAGAAATTCAGAGCTACAAAATGAATGCTTACCCTCCCCCCGCCATCCCCGAAGTTATTTAGTTTAGTAAATGGATGCTAAACTAGAATATTTGGTAATTTCCATTCTCTTCAGATTAAGAATTATTCTGTCTGGGCTGAGATATCATATTCACAGATGCCTTAGCACAGATTAGAATTCAAATAAAAGTAGCTAGTAGAGCAGAAAACTCTCTCTGTGAATGGAGAATCACATTCTGCTTCATACCCCAATGTAACCATTGCTTATACAGCAAGAGTCCCTTAACATATTTTTAAATAAATAGTGGATCCATAAAAAATACAGAAGAGGGAATGATTTGTTTTTATCTATTTCAATACAGCACAAAAAATTTCACATACAACCTTTGAGACTATGAACTTAAAGAGAATAATTTCTAGAATATAGCCCTTCAAGTTACCTCAGCAATGTGTTCTAGGGAGAAGACTGCAATAGATTAAGAAGCTGGTTTCTCCTTTTCAAGGTCAAAGAAAAGCAGAGCTTGAGTTATACCACACCACCACATTTTTTGCTTTTTTTGGGAAACAGACCATTTGGGTTGGCTGAACCCATGCAAACACTGAGGCTAACCTGGCTGTGGAGTAGCTACGGACAAGGACAAGTTGAATTCTTGCCTTGTGTACAAAAGCAAGAGTTTCTGCTCCCACTGAACACACCAGGGAGGCAAAACAGCGCTGATCACATCTGCTCCCAGGAGGTATTGAGGTCCTGGTTTCCATACAAGCGGAATGACACTAGAAGTCTATGGAAAGAAGCCGCAGACCTCAGTGTGACAACCAAAGTACAGCACAGCCAGGGAGTACTGACGAGCTGTGTGGGGTGGGGCAGGTTTTGCTGTGGCCTCATTTGCAGTGCCCTGCAACCCTGCAGGCTCTGCCAGCCGTGGGAAGGGAGGGTCTCAAGCGATTAAAGGCGGCTGCGTGCCCTGGCCAAGTCTTGCCGGATGTCTGCGTTGTCCTGTCCATCCACAAGGGAGTTGCACCAGATGGTGAGTGATTCTTTCACAGCCCTTAGGAATATGTTAGAACTTGTACAGTAATCCTGGCTGTTGTGAAAGTATTGCTTCCTGTGAATAACCTTTTCAAAGGGCCACTGGATTTTGGCTCCTAACGCTCTTGTACCTCTGCTGTTTCTGTAACACCACAACAAAACATGCCTTGGAACACATAGTTTTCAGCAGGATTCAATGTACTGTATTGAACACTGTACAGTGTTCACAGCAGCTTGCAATAGTGCTAATGCACAACGTGTTCTATTGTTTTCACTTTAAAAAGCCATTGTATCCCCAGTGGTCAGAGGGACTAACAGGACTCATCCTCCCTGTTAAGTCCAGAGAACTTGCACCAAAAGAAAATCTGTTTAGAGGGTTCAAATGCCCAGTCTCCTCAAAATGAAACAATATTTCCATACAAATCATACATATAAGATAGGATTTTGCTCCTTCAAGGGGCAACGAACACCTTTTCAAAAAAATAATTACTTATTCTGGGGATTAGCCTGGCAGTGTAAATAACTGGACAGGATTTCTTTGTTACTTTGAGTAGAAAGACCATAAAAGGATCAACAGCTAAGCACCCACAGCAACACAGAAGTAATAAATAATCACTTATTTTTATCCACAGTATGTAACATTTAAAAATCAACATTTTGCAGAATATTATAAATTATCTCCTCTTTCAAGCATGTGTGTGGGAGTAAGGGAAAGTGGTCTTTCATCTGCCACATTTATCTGTTAAGTGCTGACTTTTTAATAGCAACCAGTGGAACCACCTCTAACATGGTCTGAGCTTCACTCCTCCAACCTTGGAAATGCAGCAAACCATATGTTATTTACTGGGAGGCGCTGATGTGTATGCACATATGTACGTGTGTCTATGTGACTGACAGTAGGTGCATGTGTGTGTGTATATATGCCTGCGTGTATATATCACTAATTTTTTAACTGTGTAACTTTTCCTTTCTCAAGATGACTAATCCCTAGCCCAATTAAGGCAACAAAGCTCTTTTTGGTACCATCTATGCATTTATTTCAGAGTTTTCAAGGCCAAATTTCTTGACTGGCTACTCTGCCTAGGCCAAGCAGCACCTTCTGGGTTATCTGATGAGTACCCCAGTTGATAGACCTTAAAGTGGCTTTTCTGGGACCCTCTAGAATGCCCACATATAGGGGTAGCTGTTCTTTCATGTACCACCGCCAACATCTGACAATGTACTATCCACACCACCACATGGTATGACCCTTGCCAACATTGTCATGTCCTACTAGCTTCAGGCACAGCCTCCCTATTCCAAATTTTCACAGAATAGGTAAGACACACTTTTCCAGTACCAAGTTCCTTGCCAAGAATCCAGGAAAATTGTGGGATGGCTTGTCCTAGGAGAAAGCCTTAGCCACCTCTCTGTACAGATGGAGTATAGAGAAGCCAGTGAGTACACCAGGATCTCGCAATTAGTCAGCTGTGTGAGGAGAGAGATTACTTGGTCCAGAAGGTTATATGCAGCTGGGCTACCGGTGCCAGACAGATGTCAAGAAATCAATATGACAGCTGAAATCAGTGAAGCTGAAGAGAGATGGTTGGAGATGGCTGGAAAGAGAAGAAAGAACTTGGTCCCACAGTGTCCTGGTTTGAGGTAAAACAGGACGTATTTTGGTCA
>RSEF01000002.1:25321814-25345992 GCA_003993805.1 Himantopus leucocephalus
CAACATCCCCAGTGGCCGATTTGGCCTAAACCACGACACACAGTTAATGCAACAATAGGCTTGTTATTTCTGAACTGTTATCATAAAGACCTTGGCCTGGAGTGATAGCAGGAAAAAAGAAATATCATATTGGGCCAGACTAATGATCTATCCAGACCAGTATTCCTTCTCACACTGTCAGAGTTTCCCCCAAAGGCTGGCCAGCCTCTGCAGTCCAATCCTCTTGCCAGGATACATGGTTGCTGGACTAGGGATGTTAGAGGGCACATCCCTGATGTGTTCTTTCAGTAGTGCTTAGGGACCTGTTGTCTGTGAATTTGTCTAATTCCTTTTTGATAGGAACCTTAGGGATCTGCTAATACTTGTCTACCTCCGCAGTTTTCTGCAAACAGCATGTCCAGTTGGAGGCCAGACAGCAGCTATGTACCCCAGGGATCAATAGTAGGGCCAATACTGTTTAATATCTTCATTAGTGACCTGGATAGTGGATAAAAGTGCACTTTCAATGATTTTGCAGATGATAAAGCTGGGAGGAGTGGTTGATACACCAGATGGTCGTGCTGCCATTTAGAGGCACCTTGACAGGCAGGAAATGCAAAGTCCTGTGCCTGGGGAGAAATAGCCCCATGCACCAGTATATGTTGGGAGCCACCCAAACGGAAAACAGCTTGGCAGAAAAAGACCTAGGGATCCTAGTGACACCACGTTGAACACAGTCCATCAACGTGCCCTTGCAGCAACAGTCTCCCAGGCTGCATTAAGAATAACATTGCCAGCGGGTTGAGGGTGGTGGTCCTTCCCCCCTACTCAGCACTGGTGAGACACACCTGGATTCCTCTGTCCGGTTCTGGCCTCCTCAGTGCAAGAGAGAGACAGACATAATGGAACAAGTCCAGCAAAGGGCCATGAAGATGATTAAGAGACTGTAGCATTTCTCATACAAGGAGAGGCTGAGAGAGCTGGGCCTACTCAGCCTGTTGAAGAGAAGGCTCGGGGGGATTTTAGTCAACTGTATAAATACCTGATGGTGGTAAACAAAGAAGACGGAGCCAGACTTTTCTCAGTGGTAACCAGTGACAGGACAAGAGACAATGAGCACAAACTGAAACATGGGAAATTCCATTTAAGCATAAGAAAATACTTTTTCAGTTTGAGGGTGATCAAGCACTGTCATATGTTGCCCAGAGAGTTTGTGGAGTCTCAGTCCGTGGAGATATTCAACCCAAATGAACACAGTCCTGAGCATCCTTCTCTGGTTGCCCCTGCTCTGAGCTGGGGAGTTGGATTAGATGATCTCCAGAGGCTCCTTCCAACCTCAGCAATTTGGCAAGATGTCATTCTGTGAAGTTCGCAAAGTCCACAACTGAGTGTGTGGAGAAGTACTTTCTTTATTTGTTTTAAACTGATCTACTAGTTTCATTGTGTTCAGCCTGATTCTGGTCATGGGGGATTTGGTGAATAATGATTCTGTATTCCCTGTATTGATTCTCTTCATGGAAACTCCCAGTATTTTCAGTCTCTCTGCATAAAGCATTGTCTCACCACCTTAATAATTTTATTTGCCCCTCTCTGTATCTTCCCTGACTTCGCCATGTCTTTCTTGAGATGCAGAGACTAGAACTGCACACACCACTGAAGGTGGAGGTGCACTAAGATTTTATACCATGGCAAAATGTTGATGTCTGTCTTGTTCTCAATACCCTTTCTACTGATGCCCAATATTTTGTTGGATTTTTCAGCTGCTGCTGCACATAGTGGCAATGATTTCAGAGATCTTTCAATGATATTTCTGAGATCTCTTTCCTGAACTGTAGCTGCAAAAAGAAGCATTGATTCTCCATCTGCCCATTTTACTGAGGATACAACAGTAAAGCTTGAGAGAAGCTGAGGGGTGAATGGAAGGGAAAAAATAGGTCTGGTTGAACATGGAGCAGTTTTCTCATGCTTTCTGTCTACTAGCACACATCTATCTGACCTTCTGAGGGGTAAGCATGACTACAGCTGCACAGCTGTGCCAGGACACATTGCTGGAGGAACACCTCTGTGAGCAGGTCATAGTCTGCAGCACCATCTCCCGACCCCTCTGCCTTCTTTGCTTGAAGTTCACTTGCAGCTGCCCCTGTGAGACAGCACTACCAAGGAAGGGAACCTGCTTTCTTTATGTCATCTCAGTGCTACCTCAATTCACCTAGTGGTACCACAGTCTGCCCCTGTGTTTTATTATTCTTAGAGTTGCAGTTCAACCTCTTATGATAATTACACGGAAAATCTTCTCCAAGGCTTGCATATGGCAATTGCATTGTTAGCTTTCCATTACTGCCAAGGAAAGTATCTTAATTTAGCAACTGTCTGTTACTGATAGTGCTACTTGACAGCAGGGCTGACATAAATATTTATTGAACTTGCGGGGGAAAAAAAATCTACTAAGTAGGATGGAGTATTCATTCATGGTGGAAAATTAATAGCTGTTTCACTAACATTCTTCTCCTATTGACCGCATTACAGGAAGTATGTGTTCAGGAAATGAGTATGCTAAAATGATTGCCACTAGTGCCATAGGGTGAAACCACAGCTAACAAAAATAATATTGCACTCAAAAGTCCAGCACTGCATTACAGGGTTCTTATCTAACTACCTTGGAAATGGCCAAATTACAAGGTGCGGGGAACTTCAGCTGTTGCACTTTATGTAATCACAGTATTTGCTGCTTCTGCTCTCCAATCTTTTCTAAAATTTAAACTTGTGCTGTCAAAAGGCAGAATAAACACCAGACAGGCCATCTTTAAAGCAAAAGAAGTGCTGAGTGGGCTAGCATCCAAAGAACTAAGATTATAGGAATCTGTACAGCAGGAAAAAATAAATGAGCAGAGTTGGATTTTCCCAGGGTGAAAGAAAAGCATCCATTAAATCCTCCACTGTGCTTCAGGGTAACATCCACAACAAGTCACATCTCCCTTTTCCCCTGGCAGACATTTAAGGTAGGAATATCCCAAAAAAGCATCTTCATTAGTTGTTTCAGTCCTCACCAGTGTAGTCTCCCATAGCAGAATGTCTGTATACCTGATTCAAGGGACTAAATCCTTCCCTGCAATGGCTTCTGACATCTGATGAACTGATACCAGTAGGGCCCCCTCCCTATTGAGCTGAATTGTTTTCAGCTCACAGAATACTCCTTGGAGTCCATAGACATTAACCTTTTGGATATCCATTATATCTGATCTGAAAAATTACAAACACTAGAGCAATCCACCAAAAGTGATGTTATGCCCAGACAGTGCCTGACTACAGATCTAAGGCTAACAATTTAATCCTCAAAAGCCCTGAATGGCTCCTCAGACAATTGATATTTTTTTTCCAGTGAAATTTAAAAAGTCCTGTTTCTACATGAAGACAGAATGTTATCACCTTAATAAAACTCTGCTCATGTCACAGACAGTGCCAAAGCAGCCTGCTCTTGGTGACCTTGCTTGAGCAGGAGGGTTGGACAAAAGGTCCCTTCCAACAACAAACTTTCTGTGATTCTATGATATCAGAGCCCAAGAAGGTTATCAAGCTCAAGGTTATCGCTTCTATGAGGTAGATTTCTAAATTCTATTCAGTAGGTTTTCTCAGAGCAAGCTTAAGAGCTGCCGATGACACTTAAGACTGTATGCAAGATAGAGCTTCTTAAGAAATGCAGGGAAGGATGCTGGCTCAGTTTTATCAAGCAGTTCAGTGGTATATGGGGCTTATTTAGAATATGACAGATTTGATCCTTCTTCAGCTAAAGGCTCGTACCCTCCTGTTTAAACAGAGCTGAATCAGTAAGGCAGCAGAAATGCACTTGCTACCCTTCGCTGCGGCACAGAGCTGTGCCGTGGAAACAAATGAAAAACAATGAGCCAAGGGTCATTGTATGAAAGAAAGAAAGTGCAGGAAATCACCTAGCCCAGGTGACTGGACCCTCGGTTTACAGGAAAGAGACAGCTGGTTCTGCCTCCTGTTCCCAGCCTTCCCTACGCATTGTGCCTAAACAGTCATAAGATATAATGCATAAACAGTCCTGGCAATAAAGTCAGGAAATAAAGGCTTTATTTCAAAAACAAATCTTCTCCAGCTGCCACTTTTCCAAACAAAAGTGAGGGCTCTTCTTCTCTTTGAAGAGGCAGGTTCAGAAAATAGTTCCAGGCCTGAATCTTCATTTGACTCCATAAAACCGCTCATGTGACTGGGTCCCCAAGAGGATTTCAAACCTACTCCTAGAGCTGCTCAGTCACACCCTCGGTTTTATGTTACGATTCTGAGACTGTCTTAATTCTTTCGACACTTTGCAGGGAGAAGAGGTACCTCATCTGCAGCAACACATTCCAAAATGACAGCATGAAACTGAGCATCACAAAACTATATCCTGCTGCAGATCCACAAGAAAATTCCAGGGTTAAGGTTCTAATCTTCACAGTCTTCCAGCTGCATCACTATCAGATTTAACTATTGCTTTATGTACTTTGTAAAAAAATATAATACAAATAAAATAATTAAGGGTCACATTATTTAAATTAGCTATCAAATGCCGCAGCTTCAAAATACTCAGAATTACATTGGGGCATTTCTGTATTTTATAGGTTGTTATTGATGTCTGGATTTAAGCATGATAATGGGGGACACGCCTACCCCAAAACTATGGCAGCAGTAGTTTCTGTAGCAACATAAGCTCAATTTATTTTTAACTGTAAAATGTCTATGATTTACTCTGCAAGCCACAGCCATTATAAAGCACTTAAGAAATTTTCATCCAGTTATCCCATCTGATCACTGGTTTGGACAAACATGCCTAACACTATAATTTTGAAGACGCTGAATCTTTCTGAGTGTGTAACTGACTGCCCTTAGAGTATTCTCTTTTAGGACTGCATAATATTAAAGTCAAGTCACAATTTTCAAAGCACACAAAGACCTACAGTGCTGTCCACATCATCTCTCCTTGCTAGCACTGTAATCTCCATGTGAGCTCATTTGCGTACAGCTGAGAATAATACTGAAGACTTTTTAAAGTCTTGCTGTAAAAGGAACCTATTCCTATTTTATCATTCACTGCAAGAATTGCAACTTCTCAATAGAAGACCTGGTAACAAAGACGGATCCGGCTGAGATGTAAAAGATAGGCAACAATACTGCGCAGCTGCTCTCTAGTTCCGTGGGTAATTTGGGGAAAGGGACTACAGCCTCCCATTTTCTCTCCATTTTGTATTACACCTGTATAATGACAGGTCAGATGCCAAGGTGTTTGTGAAACACAGATGTATTTATTAAAGCATCAAATGTCCTTTAAATAATGGGAAAATTTCAACACAAGTAGTAAGGCCTTTCTGGCGAAACTAGAGAGAATAGAAAGAACCAATGCTTCTACAAGATGACACACCTCTAACCTCACTGAACTGTACACACACACATATATAAACCTCTGCTATAAAAATAGGCAGCAGTAAAATCCACATCCTAAATCAAACTCTCTGAGGTTGCTGAATGAAGTATGAGCTCTTTCACAGACAAGGAGCATGGAGGCTTCTAGGTAAGGCAGGCAAAACAGAAGTTGATGTCATCAGAAAAAAAAATATATATAGGACTTATTGGTCTTACATTCATCATTTTCATTTAAAGATGGATTTGATTGCCTCTGAGCCCTCAAGGAACTTGGAAATAGGCTGAACTTTGTGCTTAGACCCCATTCAAAATGAAAGGTTGGCTAAATTAGGAGGCTGTGTTAGGGGCAAGAGAGAAAAGAAGCTCACACATAGGCTTTGTGAAACAAGTGAGAAGAAAAGGTGCTGTTCTTGCTGCACTTACTACAGTACATGATTTTTTATCGTGGAAAGATGTATTTTGCAAAGCCTGTCTGTACACACATTTTTGCTTCTTCTATCTTTTTAAAAGAAACCAGCCACAGCTCCTTGTCTCAGGATTGCAAGCTACTTTCTACTGAATTTGGCTTCAAGGCCTGATGTATATATGAATAAAGACTATATGAAAGAAGGTTAAAATATCCATAATTTGAAAGCACTGTGCATGTTTAATTCCTGCTCCCCAAATATTTCAACTTACTACTTTCTAAAGTTACGGATGGGACTATTGATTTTATCAGCTTTCTGTTGTGGAAGGCATTTTTCTGTCTCTCCACACATTGCACTATACACAGACTGTCTGAGTTAAGTGGAAGTTTGGCTTTTTCTGCCTCTTTCTCAATATGCAATCTGAAGCCAAGGTACAGAGATTTGATTTCCTCAAAAAGGGGATAATTTCAAGAGTTTCCTATTCCTAACACAGACCGAACATAATTGCTTCATAAATCCTGCTAATCTAATTCCTACTTAAAGCCAATGGGATTCTCTCCATTGACTCAAATGGAAATTGAAGCAAATCTAGTGAGACTGGTACATCTATTGATTGGCTCCATTAGGACTAAAATTGCCTTTTAAAATATTGTGGAGTTTTTTGGAGACTTTTATTTCAACTCATCTCACAAGTACAAAACTGTATTTTCGATAACTTTCCTGAATGCATTGAGAACACAGCAACTCTGGGGTTTGGGAAGCCAGGAGAGTGCAGGCGTATGCACCATTCCCGCTCAGCTGCTTTGCCACAAATTCTGGCCACCTAAGCTGTTTAACTTCATGATGAAGCTCAGAGAGGTTGTTCTGACAAAAAGTGCGTAATTCAAGCTCTGAATTTGTGTAGTTACATATACAAATCCACCCTATCACTAGAAGTTCTGCAGCTATCATGATGAGAAACTGAAATATGGTGCATAGCCCACCGCCAGGAAGGATCATACAATTTCAATTTACGCAACCAGCGTTTTGTAAGAATGAAACAATTCAAAAATAATTCTGAGTGATTTTGAATAGTTTTGCTACTTTTGTTCTTAAATGTCTGTGAATAGAGAAGCAAAACTTTGTCAACTACTTTATATTCATATTTCCAGATGTTTGAATAGCGATACAGAAAACTGCCAGGACTAGTCCACTGATTGTGTAAGAAGGTAAGATATTGTGGGGTGAGTATCCTTAGACAAATAAATTTGCACATAATTTTTATTTCAGTCATTTTCTTTAACATTTCCTGTCTTTTGTGCCGAAATTGCAAAGGTACTACTGTCCCCTATTCTGAAGTGCCATCAGAACGCAGTGTGAAATATTTGACATTACTGGCATCCAGTACGTTACACAGTTATTGACCACAAGTTTTAGAGCTACCATGGAATAATGTTTAAAAGCTTAAAGTTTCAGCTCAGGTAAGCCCCTACAAATCTGTATGATTATCCTGATTATATCTAAACTTTTCCTAACAATTTAGACTGCAACTCAGGCAATGAAACAAGAGTGGAGCTGGAATTATGGTGTACACGTAACTGCCCTACACAGCTACCATTAGCAAAGAGATCCAGATTTAGACTTTGCACTGAGACCTTCTCTGATTTTGAAAGATTTGTTATTTTTTGTATCAGGTTGTCCTGGGAATATGGTTGCATAATAATTTTCCTAAGTATTATGTTTCTATCCTCATCTTAATGCCCCAAAGTAATGGGAACAAGCTGAAAATGAAGAAACCAAATCTACTGGGGAGAAAAAGATAATGCTTCTGAAACCTCAGAGAAAATTCAGTTCTGGTTTCTCTCAATAATGTCATAGAAAAACAGTTCAAAAATATTATTGCCTTTGAGAGAGACATTTTTAGGGTAACTGAAGAATTATCTTTTCAACAGACTTCAAGTGATGTTAGCTATGAACTTTTTACTTGAATACTAACAGTCTTCTAATGTGAAAGTCAGTGCACCATCCAAAACTCCTGAACTCAGGCTTGAAAATGTGACCAATAAACACTGAGGTCCAAAGGCAACCCTAAACTATAGTACCGGTCAGCAGCCCAGCTTCCAACTTTAGGTGGTGATAGATGCTGTCAAGTAAGTACCTGCAAAAATGATAGCTAGCATAGGAGGTTTCTTCCACAGTCTGTCACTCTTGACACCCACAGGACCACAATTATGTTTTGTAGGAAGAACAAATTTGGGGAGCCCTGTCACATTCAGCTTCTATTTGAGCTTTATCAGTTGTGGGGCCAGTCTCAAATTTTAGTGCCGCACAAAATCCTGGATAGTTAAGGTTTCCAAAAACATTTGGTGGAATTTGTCAAATGTAGGAGACTGCAAGTCTTATTCCATCGTGTTTGGTTTATCTATAAGCTTGAGACAACAAAGAAGACCAGTAAGTAGTTCACACTGAATCCACTTCATCAGTGATCTCGAGCTGTGATCGGATCAGGGAGATCTGATCTGACGCAGTCTTGCAATGTACTAAAAAGAGGTATTCTTACTAAAGAATACTGTTGGCATCAAGACAAGAAAGGCAATGCATATTCCAAACCAATTTTGCGTTCAGGTTATAGGATATTTACTCAGAAATCACCTTTGTAGGAATGGAAGTCAACTGATTAAAGCAGCATTTGCTGAAGCCTTTTTGCTGGCTTCCAGGATTAGCAATCTCATTCTTCAGGCAGCAAAAGAGCAGCTCCAGGCGTGCCTTGGAATGACTGAATGGGCAATTTATGCAAGAAGCAGTGTCACTGAAATTAACGTGCTCAGAAACGAACCAGAAGAGAAAGAGGGTCGGGGTCACACTGAAGGAATATAGCCATGGACACGTTTGTCCTCTGAAAGCTGACAAGGCCTTTTTAGGCATGTGATCCTGGATGCCAGGATTGCTAATCACACATAAGGTTGGAATCAGTTTGACAAGGGCATGATGACTTTAGCTATCTGAACTGTCCCTCCTGCGTTTTGCTATGGATTCTTGTAGGACTGCTTCAGAGGCAGCTGAGATATTTGGCCCCTGGAAGGCCTTGAGTTTGGATTCTTGGGTGCTGGGAGTCAGATTCCACTAGGATCTAAGTTTACCAGTGGGTCAGGGTTCAAGCTAAGCATATCCCTTGGGATTGCTGTAAATATGCAGAGAAAAAATAATTTCTAAATATGCAGGCATACTGCAGCTTGCCCAACTGAATTACACTGAACTGGAAGACCCAGGCAGGCTGCCTCTGATGCAGCAGAGAGCACACCATGGACTAACTGCTTCTGAAGCCACCAAGGAATGGCCTTCTGTGAGTAATTGCCCCTTGGATTTAAAAACATGGGAAGGGTTGCATAATGATGCATAGTGGAAGGAATTTATGAGGCTATACAGCACAAATTTATGATATATGGAAGCAGATTGTCAAAGGTATTCATACACCTTTCCACTTGCTTACAATTATTACATACCTATCTCCATTCACTTGCCTCCTATCCTCAATGCTCCTATCCTCGTCAGTGGGAGGGGGGGAACGACTGTAACAGAGAACGTGACTTGGGCTAAATACTTCAGTTTCAATCCCTCACGAAAAACCAGGTTGGCTTATTGGCTGGAGCAGATTTGGTATGAGACAGGCTAAATTCCAGTCTTTACTCTTAGACGCTCTTTCAATCCTTAGCAGTAGAAGGCACTTAGAGAATCTTTGGGAATCTAAAAGGTATTTCTGTCACCCTCTGACTTTCATTTCTTTTTCCCCTCGCTATAATATAAGCAGAGTGAGATATGAAAATTCCATATTTAGAATGGTAAGACAAATTTGTCTATAATCTCTCATTCTTTTCTCAGGGGTAAACGAATTTGACTTAGTTGGTGGGCCATAGCTAGATTCACCCAGTCTAATTTTAGACTTTTAATCAAAGTGCCTAGTTTAGGCTACCAGTTGCTCCAAACTCCTATATAGTCAGTTGAGAACAGGAGACTTTTGAGGGTATTTCCATTCCATCTTTGATTTCTTACATTTTCCTCCAACTTGGGCAATTCAGTGAGATATCTACAGTCAGGTTGGCTGAATCCAGACCCATCTAGCAGCAGAGAAAAGTGAGACTTTAGGAGAATCCTCTCTTGATAGCGTCTACACCTGCTTACATGGAAAAAAGGCTATGTATTTGGATGGGCTGAAAAAGGAGTTCCACCACCAATCACTGATTTTATGGCTGGACTCTTGTAACCATGCACTGACTTCTAACTGCCAACTATGTAAAGCATGATTTAGACATTTATTGCCCAGATGCTTTGTTAAAGCCATAAAGCTGAAGTCCCTCACTTACATCCATTCCTGAATCTGTCTTTTATACTCCTGCATGTTCTGATCAATACCTCAGAGCTCTTCAATACCATGTCACTGTATATAAGAGTTTGAAATTACATCCACATTTTTGCTGTCAAGATGTAAAATACAAACTGACACCCAGAAAGCCTAATACTTTTCAGAAAATTATCAATATCAATAGTAGAGAAAATTCCTGGAGATTCCAAGATGTGTGGCAGCTTTTTCCAATTTCCCAGTACCCTATCCTGCTGAATACACTTACTGACATTATCAGGAATTGAGGGTGTTCAAAACCTACACAAGTAATCAATGTTTGTCCTGGTTTTGGCCGGGATAGAGTTAATTTTCTTACTAGCAGCTGGCACTGTGCTATGTTTTGGATTTAGGATGAGAATAATGTTGCTAACACACTAATGTTTTCAGCTGTGGCTAAGCAGTCAAGGACTTTTTCAGCTTCCCATGGAAGATGAGAAAGCATAGACAAGACAACTGACCCAAGGTGGCCAAAGGAATAATCCATACCATAGATGTCATGCTCAGTATATAAATGGGGGTTGGCCGGGGGGCAGGGATTCCATGATCACTATTCAGGATGGGCTGGGCGAGCGATCACCGGGTGGTGAGCAATTGCATTGCATCACTCATTTTGTATATTCTTTTACCACTATTATTATTATTATTATTATTATTATTTTCCTCTTCTGTTACAGTTCTATTAAACTGTCTTTATCTCAACCCATGAGGGGTTTTTTTTCTCCCTCTTCTCCCTATCCCACTGCGGAGTGGGGAGTGAGTGAACGGCTGCATGGTCCTAAGTTGCTGGCTGGGGTTAAAACATGACAGTGTTTAAATTTTGCAGACTTGTATTTTTATTGAAGACAGATTACAGATTGACAAGAAGCTTAACAGTTTAGTCATCCTTGGACAAAATGGGTGCAATTTGCATAATTTATGGAAGTCAGTTTTCTTCTGTTAGTTGGTCTCTCCATTTCTACAGGTCTTTAAACATGAGATCTTCTAACAATTCATTATGAATCTTCATTATCCATGCATGTTATGGCTGTTCTTTTTCAAAGAACCTTTAATTTGTTCCTTCTTTTTCCTGCTTTATTTTAGGATTCTTCGGAAAGGCATTGAGTATACCCTTCATTTACTCAAGTTGTAGTTCTCCAAAATATTTTCTCCTAAAATCTAAAAAGGTCGTATCTTTCTGCACACTTAGCAAATCCTTTTGATCCATGCTTAGCCATATGGATATCTATGTAAAACACAGCTGTGATCTCTGTGTTCTATCATTTGGTGCATGTTGAGGACAAGCAACAAAAATTGGGGGGGAGGTGCTTCTCTCCCTCCTTCTCTTTGGTTTCTGATAGTCTGTGACAAACTTTGACACTAATTTATTTTATAGGAACCCCAAGAGTGAAGAAACACATGCTTATTAGATTCCATGATGACACACTTTAGAAAACTGCATCTAGTGAAAATGAAGGAGCTATTAAAATTCCCTTTTGAGGCTAATGCTAAAAAGCTCTAGAACAAAACAGACATAAAGGGCAACCAATTAAAATTCTTCTGAAAAGATTAATTTTAAACTGTTTTTCTAAAATATGTGGCTTATGCAATCACTCTCTGTAACTGTGTCTGCTCCCTTCCCTCCATTCAGTCATTTTCGTTCCTATTGCTTAACTAAAACCATATTTGACGAAGGAGCAAAGGTCTCTGAAGTATTATCTTCCCAATAGCCTCATGAAAACAGTCTATCAAAAAGAAGCTTGAGGGAAAGCCTGAGGTATGGACTCGCCTCTTATTAGACACTGGAGAATTGACCCAGGGCGCAGACCGAGCATCTCTTCTTTGGTGCTTACAAAACTATTTGTTCATTCCTTGTATCCTTGTGTAAATAATCTGTTCATTTTGCTTTGTAAATATCAAGGCTCCATAGAGCTGCTAAGTGAAAACCCCCAGGGTAAGATCCAGGCTTCGGTGAAGTCTATCAGCGTTTTACTATTGACTTTACTGAGGTCAGGATGTGACCAAAGACCTTTCTGTCTAAATGGACAAGGCAGATAAAAAGGTGAGAGGGTAGATCAATATGTCAAATAAATTATTCCCTTCAGATTATTCTTTCAGCTTTAATATATATACACAATGTCATCATAGCTATTCCGTGTTTGAGTAAAGAGAAACTCTGTGGTATCAATAACACCAGTGTGTGAAAACTGCCCAAAATGTTAACTAAAGAAAGAAGGTTTTAAGGGGATTTTACTTTGCCTTCTTTTCACCACATCTTTTTAGAGGTTGTTAAAAACAAAACTAGTGATGATGCATTTTAAAAGGGCCTCCTCTTTGTACACCAGCACCCAGCGACTGGCTTATGGCCTGAACTAGCGCATGGGGCAATTCTCTCTTGTTTACTGCCATTTCTACCACCCACAACCCTGGGACCTCAGGTGAGGGGGAACCCCCTTACCAACAACTCACAAACCAATTTACCCACCAGCTACCCAAGACCTCTGTTGTCTGAGCCCACAAGACAACGACGTGCCCCCCTGGGAGGAGGTTGCTGCAGTCCTGATATTCCAGAATTATATTTTCATATTGGCCTACAGAAGTCCTAAAAGCGGCAACCAGCTTCTGCCTCTGAAAAGGTATAGCCCCCCTTATGTACTACCTATAGCAAACCTGCTGCACTTCATTCAGTACATTTGCTGTGAACTCTGTCTGGAATACACAGGTTTTATAGAGAAACATTATGCAAGAAGAGCGTGGTATCCAAACCTCTGCAATAAATACTTGCATCAATTACCTAGTGCTCCTAGGCAACAATAAGAAAAGAGAGGGAAAGGAAAAAGTTTCAGTCTACTTTTTATTGATTTTAGCTTGCTCATTCAGTATGTGTTAAATATCACAATGCAGAATCCATTTTACCAGACGCAAGTGGCAATTATGCTTTTAGTTTTCTAGGCAGTAATGGAAAACTGTCTAATTTAGCCATTGTCAGATTTTAAAAATGATTCCTGACTGCAGAACTGGCACAATATAAATGTTTACTGAGTTTGCCTGAAACAAGCTGCATTACTTTAGGTTTTGATGTTAACTCCTGCTTTCTTAAGAACATACTCTCCTGTGCCAGCTTGCCCACTTTGATAGTGGGATATTCCGAGCACAGAAAAAACAGAACAGCATATAAACAAGCTTCCCTGCCCCTTTCCAGTCCTACTAGGAAGGTAGCAAAGGGACATTATTATAAATTCAGTCATAATTATTGAATATGTTTATCACTTAGGGCCCATGAATATGAACTTTCCTGCAAGAGAATTTATGATTTCTAAATAGAAGAGGTGAGGCAATATATGTGAATTTAGTACTGAAAAAGTCTGAGCAGCATGTTCTTACACCCTCAGTGTTTTTCTACTGCTACCATAATTGATGGTATTCCAACACGTGCCTACAGTGTGCAGGCACATTTATGGCTGTAAAATAGGAAGTCTTGAAGGAAAAATTATTTTGAGATTTACAGACTGGTATAACACATGAGGCAGGGTCTCTCAGTGGGTACTATCATATCACTGCTGTAAACACATGCTTAGGCCATGACACAAGGCACAGGTGAAAATATATTTGATCTGCAAATTTGTTTTTCTCTACATCCCCAAATTATCACTAAGCTTTGCAACGCTGAGTGGGTACACTGAAGGAAGAGTGACACAGCAGGGTTAAAGCAGGTCTGAATTGAGGTTCCTTGGCAGATAAGCCTGTTCACATGAGCTGCTAGAGATAATTCCTACTCATGCTTTTGGGCAAGCACGTCAGTCAGCATTTCCCAGATTTAGGAAGACAGAAGGGAATCATAAGGTTTATCTCGGGAAAGGAGAGATGAGCATCCACCCTGCAACACATCGCAGAGCCATCCGGAGTTATTGCAGGATGCTGCAGGAAGCTAGAAAGCTGGGCTTTCCTGCCTGCAGGAAACAGCCAGACACATGCTAACTCTAGCAATGAAGTGGATGTTGCCTCCATACCTCTCAGAAGGAGTTACCCAAAAGCACTGGTGGGACCCTTCAAGGAATCTTAAATGAGGGATGCATGGCAAATAAGAATGAGAAATAAGCACAATAACGAATCCTACTAACCACAAGCCAATAGGGCAGATACCACATACTGAAACTAAGTGAGCGTGTCTTTAAGGGTTGCGCTTGTTCTTCCTCTCACTTAGTCTTGAAATACATTAAAAGTACTTCGAAATATAATAACTTATCACAGGTAAGTGCACTTGCTGTTCTGGTGTTGCAAATGGTATCATTAGGATTTCAGTTTTGCCAAGATAAACCATCTTATTCCTTGTGCAGTCCTTTGCTCCTGCTAAAAGCTTTGCTGCCAATTAGTACTTCCTCTTATCAGAAGGCCTGAGAACGCTTGCCATAGTCCGGGATCCCACTACAGAAAGCCTCCATACCAAGAACATATAGGGATAGCTCTGCCCAATTTTCCTCCTTGGTTCAGAGAGACAATTCAATTGTTTTTATTTATTAATATCACATCCTACTTATCTATTTGCATTCCTTCTTTGTTCAGCAAAAGGGATTAAAAATTAGTTCTGCTTTCATTTTAAAGCATCCAGGGATCTGAGCTTGCTTTGAGTTGAAATTGCCTTCAGAGCCCTCCTGCCTTCAATGAGAGCAGGGCTTGCAACTGCCAGTGATGTTTCCGGGCTTAAAAGGCACAGGACTGTGATATATCCTAACTGATGAGGTAAATTATGCTGATTCAAAGCACTATAAAATATTAATATCCCTGCCAGAGTTCAGCTCAGTGACCTCCTCTATACACTGGTGAGCTCACCTGCTGAAAGGCCAAGAGCTCAAAGGTTTGACATTTTCTTTCTTTTGACAAAATAAATAACATCTCTATGTTCTACAAAAAGGCAAATGAACACAGGAAGAAAAATACTGACACATGCTTCTCACCAAGCAATTTCTGAAAGATACTCCAGGTCTCTTTTAATCGGCAGCCGCTCTCTCTGGTGAAAACTCCAGGCCTCTTTGTCTTCAGTAGGATTTTTCTTCTAAGCAAAGAAAATCACTTTTAATCCTGCTGAACACAGATTTTTGCATGGGGATGCTTGTGCAAATTGGAAGAAATAGGCTTTCATACCCTGTAAGGTATCCCACTCACACAGTACCGTAAGGAGCTTGACTACTGCCTAGGCTCTTGCACCTTCATGACTGGCAACATCTCAGAGCAGAACCTGATCTTACAGACCCCATGAACAGCACTTTTGGCAAGCACCAAATGCACCACAAACAGTATTCTTTTACCAAATTCTCTAGGATACTGAATGATGTTTCTACTTCTTTTTAATTTAATATGTTTAGCTTTCTAGTCTGTAGTAATTTCTGCTTTTAGCATTCTGGTCTAAACGCTCCCCTGAAACTACAGTCTATGCATTTGCTTAGTTTCACATTCATTTCCATTGGGCAAGAATGATCATTTGGGAAGAGTTTGACCTAAGTCATTCTCCATTTCCTCACAATTCTCAGTTATGAATTTCTTCCTATATTAAATAAATTATTAATGAAACCCTCTATTTAATTTAACCAAAAGTTTTTGCAGTTCTCCACCTGAGTTCTTTTAATAACTCAACTATCATATGAAATAGTAGATCACTTCTGGTAATTTTAAAAGACTGGAATATGTGTAATCTTTATATTAGACAGTTCATTTGGATATCAAGGTCAACATAATTGAGTTTCATTTCAATATCAAGGGTGACATAAGTAATTTTCTTATTGACAATGATAAAAAATGTTCATCTATTCTGAGACTCAGACTGAAGAAAGCAGGTATTACTTCAGATGATGGATTCATCTGAATGTTGATATAATATGGAATAAGATTATTGGGCAAAGTACACTCATGAGAGTATAATAATAATACTTGGTAATAATATTTTCATTGTAATCTAACGCACAAAATTTGAGATAGAATTTATCTATTCTTTTGCACAATATCCCCATTTATGATACGTCAATCTTACTGCAACAATGCCCAAAAGGAAAAGAAGAACTGGAAGTGCTGCTTTCCAGAGACTGTCCTAGAAGAAAGCTGCTTCATGTTCCTGCAACACGAAATGAACTTCACCTCACAAGAAACTTATTCTTTTCCAACCCAGGAAAGAGAAAAGAGAAATCACAAATTTTATTGAGGGACAATTGGTCCTTCAACAACGGCAGCACTTGACAAGAAAGAATTGATCCTCTGGCAAGTAGAAAGATAGGCAGAAAAGATGATGTGCTTCAACTTCAGATCCCAGACTCTTCCAAGTTCATAGATACTCTGAAAGATCTTGTTGCAAATAGTGGAAAATAGTCTTAACTGTTCACTTCTTGCTCCACAGCTAAATTCCTTAATGCAATAATCGTTTTTTCCCATGCCAAACATGAAAGAGAAAGTCAAGGCTAGTATTTGCATTTCATCCTGAGCATTAAATCCACAATTAATGAAATTAAGTACAGCATCGATGTTGTTTTACAGGATATGGCCACATAGGCCTCGGACTCATCACTTTCTTCTGGTATGGTTAGCAGACCTAAAGCATCTCCATAAGACTGCAGACATGAGTGAAGGTGAGAGTAATGAGGAATCACTGAAAACCAGTAATGTCTAGAACAGGGATGACGAAGTTATTTGACTTGCAACAGAAGAGGATTGCAGTACTTTTCATTCTTTCTTTCCTTTGTTTCTTTTACAAAGAATATTAACACAGGCTCAACCATGCACTATTTAGCAGGCCCTGTCTAATGAGGAGGTATGTGAAGATTGAGGATACTTCCCAGTACCACAGTATCCACTTCACAGGATCTCATTCTCTCTCTTCTTATTTAGATTTGAATAATATCTCTATATGATATGAGAACTTTTCTTGAGAGAAGTTGTCATTAAGTAGTTTTGACAGAAGGCTGATCATAATGAGAATATTTTTGGAAGACTATTGTCTATTGTCCTTTAAATTAGCCAAAAGAAGGCTTGAGCTGAATCTAACCCTGGCCATGGTGTTATGGTTTGAGAAACCCACAGCAATTTACTGTCTTTTAGACAATTATTCTATCATCCGATGACCCCTCCCCACCCGGGAAAGGGAATCGGGGAAAAAACAAGGAAACTCAAGGGCTGGAATATAAATTAATAGAATACGACTAGATAATTAACATTAATAACACTAAAGAACCAATATTGATCCAAATACCAATATAAAATATATCGGGATTATACTCAGCCAATTCTATCAGCACAAAGCTGCGCACTCCCAGCAGTGAACAGCAAATGTCGGACACTGCGATCACGATGGCTTTGGGAGGAAGGGAAGGGCTCAAGGTCCAGCACCAGAGCAAGAATTTCTCAGGATGGCAGCCGTCAAGGGAGACAGATCTTCACAGCAAACTTTCTAATTGATATTGAATGTGTCGTTCATGGTATGAAATAATCCTGTTGGCCAGCGTGGGTCAAGTGCCCAGGTCTTGCTCCTCCTCTTCCCTACACCTGGCTAAATCGAAAACACTGAGACCTTGAAACCCACGTATCATAGCTGGCTAGAAAGTAAATATTTTCACAAATTCAGACATTAGAGTTTTCTAAAAGTGCAGTTTTCCCAGGTGTTAGAAGATAAATTAGTCCTGTGCTGCTCAAACCAGGACACCACGGCTACTGCAGAGATAACATACAGGTCAGATATCTGATTAATCACAGCTTAACTTCTATGACTCCAATATTGCTATATGCAATAGCAATAAAAAATTTGATTGTATTCTTCCCTACCTTAATTATGACAGTTGAGGCTAAACTTCATTACGGTATCCTCCCTTACTTTGTCATTGCTATTTTGTGAAGGTTTTAGAAGAAGCTTGCAGACATTTTAGAACCTGTAGAGCAGCTCTGTGTCATTCCGAATGTCAATTGTATAATATAAAATCCCTGCCTCCTATGTTATATGTGACTTTGGAAATTTTATGAATTATTCTTACAGCTGGTCAAAACTACTCCAGTAGCTGTTCCTTTATCAGAAAATACTATTTTGATCAAAATCACAGCTTCCATCAGAATGCATTGATTTTTCTGGAAAGAAAGTCATATTTTTAACAGAATGCCTTAAATGCTGGCATTTAGTCAAATCATTCTTCTAATGATGAAGTATGACATAATTATACATGAAGTCATTAGATTGGAAAAATCTCTAAAATCAGGTTCTTAGTCAAATGACTGTTTAAAAATATGTTTGGGTCAGTTTTGCTTTTCTTATAACATGGACTAAAATTTGAAATTTCAACATCTTCCTCAGAGTACAAATCCCTGGCTTTCAGTATTCCTATGTATAATAGCAGAGCCTTCATCTTTAAACTCCAGAAGCAGACTGTTTTGCTTCAGCTGATCTTTAACAACTTGTTTTCTTTCTGGTCTTCACTCTGCATTACGCTGGCCTCAGTGAAATATGCAAAGTGACTATCTTCTGATGAGCCATGATTCTATTTTCAGTGCTGCAGTTATCATTCAAGTCTGTCAAAACCAAATTGCAACACTTTGCAAAACAAGTACAGGAATATAACCACAATCCTCAGCTGCATATGTTATGTTGGCACCACTTTTAATCCAGAAGGTATAGACTGGCTGTAAATTTCAAAATGGTGCAGTAACTCCTGAATTACATTTAGTGCAGTATGCTCTTTACCAAAACCTTTAATGTATAGTTCTATGCATTTCCTAATGTCTCTCTTGGTCGATTTGCAGATTTGACTTGTTGAAACACTGCCTGATGGCCTGGCTGACGCGCTATGTAGTTGAATATTGGTTGACTTGCCTTTGGACATATGAAAAATCTCTCCAAGCATCCTGCTCTGGGTTATGCATTAGTCTCTTGCCACCATATTCATAAGACTGTGAAATAGCTTTTTACCAAAGACAAACCGGCAAGGAGGAGCAGAGTAATGGAGGTCAGCTTCCGGCCAGCATTTGATGAATGCTTCCCTGGTAACTACGATTCTATGGCAAAAATCAATCCAGAAATTCTCTCTACTGCAGTTTTATTCCAGTTCTCTGCAGCTGAGGGACTCATTAGAGATTGGCTTTTTATCACCAGTCATTTTAGGCAACTTTGCTTTCCTTGGAAAACCAAAAGTATGCATAATGAAGACTGATTATGTTCAGTTTAGGCACTCCAGGACCTTTTTCATTCTTAGAAGTGTCTTTCTAATAACCATAGAAAGTGTGATAGGAAAGATGAGCTACTGCATCTGAAACGTATTTGCTTTAGTATTTTCACCACTGAGGCTCTTTGTTTTCTACGCCTTTTGACACAGGTTCTGGTATTTCTCCCTTAAAATGGTATTGCAGACTGATAGCACCAGCTGTCCACCTTTTGTCGCCCCTTCTGACTCTGGTGTGACAGATGGTGCAAACAGCCTGGCATATAGTTGTTGGATCGATATAAGGGACAAAATACCTGCCAGATTGCTGATGACTGAGATGTTACATACTCTGGCGCCAATGGACAGCTTAGCAACAATGGCGCTAGCCTAAAGGGAAAATAACCAAGATTCATTTTATTGTTCCAGGGTTGTTCCAGGATAACTATTATTTCATTTACAGTTTTTGGAGAAAAAAAAACCTTTGAAATACTCCTAGAATTTTCACCTCGCTACCACAGAATTATACTAAGATTAAACCTCAGTTCCTTCTGTTTTATTGCAGCTGGCTACCTTGTCATTGCCTCTTGTCAGCTCCACTTCTAGATCTCAGCTACAATTTTAGACCTCCCAACAGTTCCATGACTATTTGGTGGAGTAACTGTCCGCTCTGAGGGTGGCCTGGAATATTGTTATTTTTCCTCTGAGAATTTAAACAGGTCTTGATTCCTTCCTTGTTCAAGCACTGGAGGACTCAAAAGGGGAAGTCAATGCTCGGGGGATGTTGGCTTTGTTTGGCTTGGGTTGGGTTTTGTGGATGTTCAGCAGTAGAGTTGGCAAGGCTCAAGTTGGCAGACATGACCTGCTTTGTTGTTGACAGCTATCCAGGTGCTTGGCCACAGATTTGTAACTGCATCTTCAAAGTTTGTGCATGACTGACATAAAGAGATAACAGGTGAAAAGGAAAAGCCCCAAACTGAGGCTTTTGTGCATGACTGAAAAGTGTATGAAATTCATGAAAAAAATAGACACATGTTTAATGAGGCATTTTCAGTTAAAAAGAGCAAATGAAATGGCACACACTTGTTAGAGGCATAGGAATGGGGGAGGGGAAGGAACAAGAGCCATCAGCAGCTGAAAGCAAGCTGTGAAAGACCATGTGGCACATTCTCGTGTAGCCTGTCTGCACCTTCCTGAGCACTGCCGGTAAAGCTCACTTCTGCAGGAGTTCAAAGGCAGCTGAAAGTGCCTGGCAATCCATGGTATCAGACTTCCAGAAAACCTTCTTAGTATTTCATAAAGCAATCAAATATCTTCCCGCTACAGAGGGAGGGAAAAGGATTCCTTCTGAATATTGAAATCCTGGAATCAACACTCTGTTCGCTGGTTTTAACCAACAGATGCAAATAAGAATCATAGTTAATTATTTTATGCTAGAAGGCTACTTTCCTCGTTCACCTCCCATATGCCCTCAACGAAGTGTTTGGGAATGCCACAGCTTTGTAAGAAACTCAGAAGCACTATTGGTGCTCTCTCCCAGTTCCAGGGCTTCATTCACTCCATCCCTTCTGGTGTCTGAGCTGGACCTAGGTACCACCTCTGATGTCTAAGATGAGATAATGCTTCATATGACACACTCTCCCAATCTTTGTCTTCCTGTACAATCAGTAAAAATGATAGCATGATACTTAGGCTAGGAGTATATTGCAGGTCTGAGCCAGCTACCCCGTCCTTCTGCCTAGGGAGGAAGCCAAGGTCTGGCTAGTAGAAGGCATGAATTGCTTGTATCTCTCTCCAGTGTCGGTTTTATAGCAAACAATCCAAACACAACCCCTGGGTTCATACTGTTTACTGCTATGGGGTCTTCAAAGCCTTGTTTTCTGCTTGCTTTTACTGTGGAGACATGAAGTGCAGCAAACTGTGCAGAACTAATGCCAGGGGCTGCAAGGAGGAGCAACCAACTAGCAGCAGCAGAGGTTGATTTGGGGATTTTAGTGGTCCGTCAGAGGAAAAAGAAAAAAGAAAGGAGGTACAGTAAGAGTGAGATGTGTGGAAAGAAAAATAGAGGAAGAAAGGGAAGGCAGAGAAAGGTAAATGAGCAGTTGGAAACAAAACCAGCAGGAGAATAAAGCAAGAAAAAGAAACCCCAAGGAGGCAAAGGAGATTAGGAAAGAGAAGAGGTTGTGGATCTGGATAAAAGTATCAAGTGAGATGCAGTAACCATGATGGGAATATATATTGGTGGCAATGGTAAGAACCTGTCCTATTTTGCCTTGAGAAGACCCAAACCCGAAACTGATGAGGATGATCTAGTCACTCTGATTTTGGTCTCTATTCCAAACCCAAACCCATTTATAACTAGTTCTGAGATAACAGTGGTATTTTTTTTTCAAACAGAAAAAAAAATTTCTTCCAGCCTTTCTCTTTTCGTTTATTACATGACTATGCTAAAAATGTCACAGGGTAGCCCATCATTCTCATCGTCATTCTGTGTCACTCAGAAATAAATTGTGTGAATACTGAAAGTAGCATGTACAAAGCACGAAGATGAGACCTGAAAGGGGAAGATTAAGCTTTTCATGCTTTACTCTCAAGGTTGTTGTGATTACATTTGTGCTCTGAGTTATTCTTTAGCTTAAACTAGTCAGTCAAAACAAAATTATTATCCCAAATGAAGAAGTTCCAAATTTTCTTAATTTCCTGAATCATCACCACACAAGACTGTCAGGATGGTCAATGAGTTCCTTTCTCAAGGAGGCACTGTGCATTGCAGGAGCTCAGCTGTCTTATTTACATCTCACCCGAAAAAGCGCTCTTGTGGAGATGCATCCTCTCAGAGGAGTGGCAAAGTGCACCTCCACATCAGCAGGGTTTGCAGAGTTCACACCCTGCTGCAATCGCACCCTTTGGGGATGCAATTTGAGCCAGACCTTACCAGGCATGCAGGCTGGGAAGGCAGAGGCACAGCTTTTCATCTGTCTCACTGCCCAGCATCTTGCCCTGCTGAAAAGGAAAACAGCAGAGCCCAGATGCTTTTCAACATCTGTTTCATGACTAAGTTTATCCTCCATCCTGGGCTTCTGCTGGGGAGAAAAGATGAATCTGACCCTAATTTTGTTACGAGGGGAAGGAAGTTGTACACACAAAGCTTTCTTGTAACTCATTGGCTAACAAAAAAGGCTTGCCTTTTCACTTCTTTCTTGCATTTCAATTTAAAAATATTAATATTTTTAGAGGGAATTATTTTTTCTGTCAAAATGCTGCAGCAGCGATATCACTTGGCTTTTGTGGCTACATGCCCACTTTTATCATTAAAAATGAATTTAAGAGCACACTGAGAGAGGGTATATGCTTTACATTTTTACACTAGAGCATTTTCACTTCTAAATCATTGGCTTCAAAAAATGTATGCATTATAATGCAAAAAAAAAAAAAAACCTAACACAAAACTCCATGTAAACTATTAAGAAAAAAATGGCCTAAAACTGAGTTTCTAACATTTCATTGTGAAGGAAACTTCCTAAGTGTCTTTTTTCTGTTTTTTTTTTTATTTGAAATTACAAAACTTTCCACAAAGTTAGATTCCACTTTCTCAAAGCTATTTCTGTTGAATAGTTACATTGAAAAAAATATTGCCTCCATAAGAATGACTGATGTTTAAAATCAACTGTTATGATTTTTTCTGGCAGTGTTTATCATGATATTTATTGTTTTCCTTAAAGTTCAAATTGCTGGAATTTGTGATTTGAAGACAATCTCGGCATTAACTCAGAACGAAAATGGTAAATTGTCTAATCTCATAGTTACATTAAAAAATTGAAAGTCTTTCAATCTGAACATTATTTAAAAGAGTAGGTAATTTTATTTCTCCCTTTAAATACCATATTTTTAATTTATTGCCATGAGTGAGGAGTTAACTTACCTTTTTGGAAGATTTTATATTCACTATGTCAGTGACTAGAATCCATAAACAGACCTGGCATAACAATTTCAGGTTTTCAGGAACTTATAACTATTTGAAAAGTGATATATAATGACTGATTAAAAATTAAATTTAAGTTCAATGAAATTAAATTTTAATTAAAAATTACAGCAGATAGGAAAACCTATAAAAAGTTTTTTCATGGAGAAGATCCATCCCTTCATTTGAAAACGAAATGGATCATTTCTTCAGATCTGAGGATGCCCAAGCAGAAATGAGGAGCGTCAAAAAAACTCCTAAAAAGGGGATTTCTGCTGGAACTGGACCTCCCTGCTTTGGGACCTGCAAGCCCTGGCATCCCTGATGAGGCAGCTGGCACGTTGCTCTGTGGCTGCGGACACTCTACCCTCAGAAATTACACACCAGAAAGGTTTCTGTTCTTGTTTCTAGGGAATTCTTTCAAAAACAAGCCATTTCCAAGGAACATGCTGACTAACAAAAGGGATATTTCCAGGAAAAAAAAAGCTTTTATATGAAAGATATGCCTGACAGCTTTAACTGTAGCTCTGCCTATGCCATTTTTGAGGAAAGTTTTTTCCACAGAAACAAGCTAGAAGTTTCAGGGCAGGAAAAGGAGAAGACCACGCAATTCCTAGCTCAGCGACACAGGCAGAGCCCTGTTGTTGAACACAAGCATGGATTCAATTTTGCCACGCAGTGCTCATAGACTTCCACCAGCCCAATTCCAGCACTTATTAGAACTGTCATTTTCACATGCAAGGAAATAATTTGGATACATATTTATGGTTTCTTTTGGTCACACGTAAGCTCATTGAGCGCCAGACTGAGTTCCAGACTGAGATGATGCTGTGTATCCACACTAGTGCAGACAGAATCACAGAATCACAGAATCTCCTAGATTGGAAAAGAC
>RSEF01000002.1:25346092-25373743 GCA_003993805.1 Himantopus leucocephalus
GAGCAGCTGAGGGAACTGGGGTGGTTTAGTCTGGAGAAGAGGACCTTGTTGCTCTCTACAACTACCTGAAAGGAGTCTGCTTAACACCGAATATGTTATTTGAAGAGGATAATTGAGAACTTTCTTTTGCAGAAAGATACTCTCAGGACATCTAGATGTTTCTTCATTACAAGTAAACAAAAATGCACTCAAATCTCCCTATAAAACATGTACAGTGCAGCACCTTTTAACTCCCTTAATAAACAGTAGCTGCAAGTTTGTTGCTTCTATTTCAGATTGGAAATCTTGTCTGTTTTTTCCAGGTGGATCAGCTGGCTTAATTAAAGATACTGCTTTGTTCATATCCTTGACAATCACAATTAACATAACATTGTTATTATAAATATTATGCTGCCTGATGGTTTTCAGACACCTTCCAGACATCAGCGAATTTGCAATGAAGTCATGCATATAGACATGAGAAGACAGCTCTTTAAAGCCAAATGATTCTACAGGAAAAGATACTTATGCTCCTTCACTCTCCTCTCAAGGTAATGCACTGTGTACATTCTTAATCTTTCTGCTTCTCTTTCTAGTTAACAATGACCTGCTGTCTCTGTGCATAAAGATTAAAACTTGAATTAAAACATTACTCAGGGACTTCAATTACCGGCTATGGATTTGCTGCCCCTGGACTTGACCCACTCCCCCACCAAAAAATACTTACAGTGAAAAAAAAATATCAAGCTGGGACAGGGCTGCCCATTTGGTCCTTAATGCCATCTGGGAACATAATGACTCAATTCATTTTGCCCTCAGATTAATGGAGCAAGCTCAAGTATTATAAGAAGCACTTTAATTCCCTCTGATGTTTTCATTATGGATTCCTTTGTGGCAGAACTCATTTGCAATAATGCATATGTAATTTTGGAAACCAAAAGGAAATCCTGTAGCCTTCAGGACATTATTAACCCGCAGAAATGCTGAGGCGCACGTAAAACTCAAATATGCTAACACCAGCAACCTCTTGAAACATTTTAAGAATAAAATTGGTAAGTAAAACTGCATCTTGCTACTTGGAAGTTAAAATGGCTGAATTAATGACTATTAAAAGCCTAATAATATCAGTGACACTTAAGCTGTCTGTTCAGATCGTTTCTAAGGATTCAAAGATATACACTGGAATAGTCTAAAAAAGTTCCATGAGTTTATTATCTACAGATATGTGGAACTGAATCACCTGCACCAGTTGTAGACTTCCCTTTTCTCTCTTTTCTTTGCATGGTCCGTTATCTGTTTCTTTATTTAACAGTGTTCATCAGCCATAAACAGGAGACCTGATATTCTGCCAAAACAAAAAATTCAGTCTTATTTGACTTATGTTTCTTTTAACGACTAGAGACACACTTCTGTATTTTGAAGCCAATGTTGTCTCATTTGATGCAATGGGTCCAAGACTATTGTCTCCAGTACTTTACGGAGTTGTACAAAGTAGGCAATGTCAAATTTCACTCTGAGGTGGTGGCATAAATCTTGGATTGACTTCTTTAATTCTCTGTAACAGAATAAAAGATTTTTCTGTATAAGATTCACAGTAAATGTAACCAGGGTCATCTGCTAACCAGTGGCTGCAACCCCCATCTGCTGTGTAGCAGGCTGGGAAATAGTACGGACTACGAGAAACCAGACGCATCATTAAGGAACATATTTTAGTCTGCTTATGTCAGCTTTTCTTGTAGTAAAAATCAATGCATATAACATTTGTTGTTTTGAACCCACAGGTTTGTATAAAGGTGTCAATTCTCTTTTGGGCTCAGACTCAGAATAAGAACACAAGAATTCCTTTGGTTGAGAATCCATCTAGCCGAAGGACATAGTGAGGTGTAAAAACAAGGAAATCATATAACATTCTTTCCTAAAGTTCTCATCAGCTCAAACTATTTTCATTCGGGGTATTCCTAAGCATGACAGCATGGCTGTTTGGTAAATCGCAATGGATCTCTTATCTAAGTACTCTTCCAGTCATTCTTTACATCCACTCAAGCTTCTTGTGTTGACAATGTCTTTTGCAAGTATTCACACAAGGCTGCGATCTGTTGTCTGGAGAATCACCTGCTTTTGCTTCGTTTGAACGCAGCTCCTACTAGGTCCTTTTTCTGATTTTGCATTGGACAAATTAATCTTTCTCTGCCCACTTCACACCATTCATATTTTTGCAGTCATCTATTTTACATCGCTAAGTCCTCTCTTCTAGACTGAGGAGCCCTGGCCTGCTCAGTCATTCCTCATTTGACAGACTGGCCACACATTTGATTGTGCTTTTTGCCCTTCTCTGAACCTGCACCGGTTCTAATGCATCCTTTCCAAGATGAGGGGACTAGGGTGCACACAATATTCAACATGTGAATGTGTACAGGGGCATAATTCATTTCTGCTGTCCTATCTCCAACTGTACTAGAAGTTTGAACTGAAAATGTAGGAATTCCCTAGGAGACAAACATGAAATAATTTGTCCTTCACCTATTATCCCTTATTCCTGACAAAGTTTAGCTCTCAGGCATGAGATTAAAACAGCTTTACAGTTCCTTTTGTAGCACTAGTTATATAACCACAAATACTACTCTTACTAATAGTAAATAGGTAATCTCATTGGGAATGTTTTTAATATTCACGACCACAAGACTGTCCTGTACCAATGAGTTCCACAGCTGTTTTTCTTCATATTACACAAGAAAGTATTTCCAAATCCTTGCCTTAACTTTTACAGGTCGCTGTCACTGAAGGATTGCTTATTGTATGCAATGTGAATAGATTTGGGGAGTTTGCGGGTAGCAGATAAAAATATATATACACAATACTCTCAAAACAGGGAAATCAAAAATAGAATTGGAGCTTTCCTAGAAACTGGTCCAATTTTGGCATCAATAACTATTTTTAAGAAAACTTTTATGTTAGAATAAAATATTTTAGTTTCTTCCAAGTGTTGTAATTTACATTATTTTCATTTTGGACTTCTGTAATAGACAGTAGAAGTAAATACTTTGATTCTGTGTGTGTGTGTGTGTGTTAAAGATTACCTTTTATTAAAATATATGTTGCAGAAACTCCTAACCTAAAATGCTGCAATATAAAATCAGTTACTGAACTGATCATAACTTCAAAGTCTTTAAAAATATTTAAAGCCTAATTTTAACTGATCAGAAGATAACCTCAAATGTTCATTTTTGTGATGCCTGTTTGACTGTGTGACCCTGTACAAGCCTCGCTTGCCCTCCTACTTTGTAACAAAGCATTTTTCAAAGATTTGCTTGCTGGGACTGGCTCCATGAGCTCAAGAAAAGTCCAGAATCCTTTTCTCTGACTTCTTCAATATTCAAGAGAAGGGACTTACAGCAGCCATCAGAGAGGGTCCTTGAGAACTAGCAAAGAAACTTGAAAGAATTTGGTGTCGATATGCTACTATTGGTGTAGGAGGCTCAGATTGACTTCTGAACTCTGCAGTTATGATTCAAAACAGTGAATATAGTGCCATTTTCTGGCTTCTGAAAGCCCGGTACTGCTCCTTTGATGCTAGAACAAACCAGTGCAACACACCTAAATTCACCTGTAATGTAAATCACTGCTAAATGCATGTATTAGATGCTGTAATGTTTCAAAAAACAGTCCAAAATCCTTCATAGAAGGTCAACACTGGGCATGAAACTACATTAAAACATAAACGTTAGAACAGTAGGGCAAGACACACAAAGACAAAGGAGCAGAGCCTCATTAAAATCACTGCATCATTTTTATTTCTGGAGTACTGGCTGTTTCAAAGACTGTTTGATGAAAAATAAACAAGACTTAACCTCTAGAGTCTTGTGCTATGATTAGTCATTAACTCTACAAAGAAAATGTAATATAGTTCTGTCCAAAACCTGGTGTTCTAGTGCACATAGAACTTAATTTTTCTCAAAAGCCAGTTTAAGTCTGACATCCACATGAAATGGAAACCTTCCCAAATTTCCTGTGAGCTGAAAGCCTTCCCAGATCTCCGTTGCTGAGTCATGCTCAGAAAGCACAGGACCTGGATTGGCAACTATAGCATCCAGCTTCAAATGCTGGTAGGTCACCCACTCTGTCTTTATAGCCAGTGGTGGGAAAAACTGTAAGGCACAGTTCATGTATTTTGGGTTTGGGTGACTCATGCCCTAAGATCTCCACTGGCTCTAAAGGGAGCCCAGGACAAGTGGCTCAGAAGTAAACATCTACTCTCTAAACATGGTCAGCTCGTAACCTGGCCGGATGCAGGCTGCATGGCAGCACGCCTTGAGCTTCTGGCCTGTCTGAACCCACCATGGGAGCCTAATTTGAAGCTGCTTTGCCCAAAAATCCACCTGTGGGCTGGAGCAACAACATGATGTTTCTTTAGGCACAGACAGACTGTGTCCCTACTGGTAAATGAAGCAGTGCCACAGAGCGCTGTGGGAACCCAAATATTCGTACTGATAAACAGTCAGAGTCACTCATGGCATGCTCTTAACTCTAACTGGCACTTCCCCAAACATTGTTCCGAGGAAAATGTGACATCTAGTACAAGGCAAGTACTGTTTTTCCAAAACCCAGTGCTAGCAGGTAAAGGAAAAATTACACTCTTTTCAGGATGGGGTAGTAAATAATCTGAGCAGATTTCCTTCATGCAATAAAAGGATCCTGGCTCTGTTTAACTTACAAGATAGTCATAGCAAGCTGGGTCCCCAGACCCTGTCCTGGATTTGTTGAGAGCTCACTGAATCCATGATGCTTCCAGAGAAATATTTCAGGCTATTGACACTTACTCTTTCTGATGAAAGTTGGGTTTGTCAGACATTCTGGCCAGAGCCAGTACCAGATCAGTCGCTCTGATTTGGAAAAATTTCTTCTCACTTTTAAATGGGAAAACTGAAACTTATCTTACTTCTGACGCTGAAATTTATCTTAATTCTGACTAAAGAGATTGTTAATAATGATGTAGTTCGGCACCTAGCATTCACGCAATCCTTGGTCTTATCTGGGACAACCAGTAAGTATCAGTCAGCAGACAGCTGTCCACCAGGAACGGAAATATATCCAAATCCTTTAGGATTGCTTATTAAAAACATACTTTTCAATCACAACTGCCCCTAGCTAAACTGCAGCTGTCACCTAAGACTAGTCTTCACTGTTTTACTTTACTCCTTTCATTTCAAGCATCAGCTTTAAACTGCTTTATCTTAACTCTCTTTTCCACACACTGATATTTTTTTTAGTCTAGCTTTGATCATAACAGTAGCTCACATCTACGTCTATTCATTATTATGTTTATTCAGGTTTAGTTCTGTATCAACCAGTTCAGTCTTCAGGGATGCTGGAGCTGAGACTGAAGTCACCTTCTTAAAGGTCAATGCACAGCCCATCTACAAGTTATTTATACAGAATATACACAGCAAATTAATTGCATAAGTGCATGTACTTCGAGTAAATAACCCATTTTACACTGCTTTGAGAAATGCATGATTGACATGAATATGTCTCCTGATATATTCATCTATTGTATAAATACAGGAAGTCATACTTACAGGCGGTAAAATGGCCATAATATTGATGGGGAAAACATGCTAAATAGACAGCTACTGTCTGTGAGTGAAATTTAATTATTCTCCAGAAGTCTCAATCCTGGCATTGTAGCAACCATGCAATCCCTTCTGGATACAGCTAAAAATTTTAAAGGCGATACTCTTCCCTTCTAATGGTAAAATTATTTTTATCCAACACTTCAGGTTGGCTCCATCTTTGTGCATCAATTTCCTTAATCTTTGGTTTGTCACTGAATATTTATTAGGGAGAAAGAGAAAGGCTTTTATTTTGAAGCAGCCCTGTGTGATTATCTGTCACTGGCCTGTCGTCCCACAGAATAATGCTCAGGAGGGAAATGTTTTGGGGGATTTAAGTGCATTTTTTTTACGAAAAACTTGAAGTGAGGAGAAAACCTCTAGACTTCCATTCACCTTATGCCAGAAAATCTACTCAAGAACTTTCCTCTGTATACGTGTACAATAATAAAGTTTGTAATTGGTTGCTAAACTTCAAATAACTGTTATTTTAATATTAAGGCTGCACATTAAATAAAAATTAGGAGACAGAAGAAAGTAGGAAATGATAGATGTATTGATATATTTTATGTTGGCCAGACATTGGAGGCCTTCAAAGAAAAAGGAAAGAACTTGGAGTCATTAGAATGGCAGTAGGAGGTGGCATTGATATGGTCTTTGCTGGGAGGTGTTAAGAAGTCTTTCAAAGCACTTGATGGCAGGCAGAAGGAAGAGTGAGGAAGTAGATGTTATGAAGCAACTCTGAGCACAGTAGGGGAAGAGAGGATGCCGAGTGAAGACAGAAAGGAGAGTGGCAGGACAAAGGAAAAAGAGGAAGCAAAACACCTTTTCTGGGTAGCACCACCTTCATCTGGGCATTTTACCTACTCTTTCTTCAAGCACTAGGAAGATAATTTAACTGCAAATTTTCAATACTACAAATAAAGCACTTACCCTGCGCTGATCATATTACGCTAGATTTAGGCACAGACTATGATCGGAGAAAGCATTCACCAGTCATTCTCCTCCCTGGTTACGTACATGCATCTTCCCCTACAGTCTTCTCTCTGCTCACAAGGAGAGCGAAGATTGGTCGCACCTGCTCACCAGTGGGACCAGGTTTCTGGGACATGGAGGTAAAGCGCTCTCCTACGTGCAAATCATGCATTTGCAACCCAGGCACACAGAGCACGACACAAGAAATAACCCCTGTCTGCTGACGAGACCTACAGCAAAGCTCTGCACCATGCCCTATATGGAGCATAAGCCATGGTCTCACTCTTCCAGAGTCGAAACCAGGTAACCTACTGGGAATTAGACCTGCTGTAAGTGGCCACCTCGAGACAGCTTTCAGATGCTGACTGATGCATTCATAACAAAGAGCTTGTCTAGCAAGCAACAACAAATAACTGATTGGTACTTGTGACTTCAAAGCACAGGCTGTAAACACCACACCGCTTTCTTGCAGAACATGCTAGAACTCACTGTGTGGTTGTGGTTTTCTTACGTTATTCATAGGCAGAAATAAAGGCATAACTGACTCTAATAAGCGACATTTCTTGCTAGGGTAGGAGGTTTTCACAGGATTATATACAAAAATAAAATATGAAATAGAAACCTTAGCTACTTGACAGAATCCTTTTCTGACAGAGTTGAGATTTCTTTTTTGTTATTTCATAAGCTCAGCAGATTCAGCCTAAGCACAGCTCATCAGCTTTCTTTCTCCTGTCACTGGGTAAGCATATGTCATGATCGACTGAGTACCTTAGAGTCATTTACCAACCCCTTCTTAAATCAGTTCTGTAACAAGATTTCCACTGGTGACGCAAACTATGGGCTTGCAACTTCATGTTATTAGGGCTGCCTAAGGGTCCTGCCCTGGGTCAGTGCAGAGGGTGTCCATGTTTTGCTCCACGTGTAAGCGTTCTCGCACTGTCCCAGAGCCACAAGGCTGCAAGAAGAAGGAGCTCTCTATTATTTCTGTAAGAGGAAAGCGGTTCACTCCAGACAGCATCATTTATATGAGTTGCAGAAATGCCCCAGGAATGACTGAAGCGTTACAGAGGGCACTCAGGAACTGACACACGTGTGCCACTCAGGGCTATCAGCCACCCTGCCCTCCCCCTGCCTGCAGTCCCTATGGATGCTAGCAGGACATTAGGCCTGAACCAAAAGGCATAGTCCTCAGCAGCCTGTATCTGGTCAGGAGCATCACCAAACGAGCCGCAGCTCTGGGCTGTTTCCCTTCTGGCCAGGGAGGAAACACTGAGCTGTGTTTGCAACTGAAAAAGGTAAAACCCAGTGAAAGGGGTCAACACAACATGAAAGAAACTTCCTGAACGAGGAGCGCATGCCCGGTGCCAGGTGAGGCAATCAGTCCTATGGCTGCTGAAAGACTGAGGTCAGGGGTGGTATTTAGGTAGCAGTTCTCCAAAAAGAGTGAGGAGTTTGTGGTCTTGCAAGGTGAGGCGTTCCTCCAGTTGAAATCACAGAAACAGGAGCTCCTCTTACAAACAGGTGCACCTTTCTCCCAAAGGCAAGAAAGGTGGTAATCATCCATGTCCATCTCAATTTCTTTGAGCATTTAAACAGTTAAGCAGTTTTAGCAGAATATACCAATTCCAAGTCCTAAAATGTTACGTAAACCATAGACAAGAAAACTTTCTGAGGGAAGAGACAGGTCAAGCTTCCTCAGACAGTGGCGGGGCTTCATGACCCCTGCAAGGGAACGTTCTGGCCAAGATGGCAATAGTGTCTGGCACAAAGCGTGGTCTGGGCATAGCCTGAGAATATAGGCAAGGTAGACAGGAGTAAACTCAGTTTTGAAATGCTAAAGAAGGAGAGTTATAGATCTGCAAAGAGAGGAGAGAAGTTGCTTAAACAGTTGGCATTGACAAGAAACCTTCACCTGACTGGTCCTTTTTCACCTGACTTGTCCTTTGGCTACCAAGACTGATTCACAAATTTAGGAACAGTCATAACTTCGTTCTCACAGACACACATGCAGACTGTAGGACAGGCCATTTAAAATAACTGAGAGCAAGGCACGCCTTTCCCCACACCATTTTTGATCAGCTTTGTTTAACTATTAAAAAAAAAACCAACAAAAAAAACCCCCCACAAAATAGTTTCTCTGTTTAATATTCCAGAGGGCTTTCATGGGGGTCTGTGATAAGGAAGAAGAGCCTGGGGAGTAAGCAGATTACCTAACTCTTTCTTTCCTAAAACATGGGCCTGAGTAAGCTACTAGTTGATGTCTCAAATAAAATACCATCTTTATTTTCTAAAAGACCTGTAATTGAACTTAGCCCAATTACTGCTGGTGAAGCTGTAACACACTGGTGTAGAAACTGTTGAAACATTTAATGCTCATTAACTTTTCTTTAATTTGGAAGATGCCTAGGGCATCTTTCCACACAAACAGGATAAATATATTGGGAAGTATATGGTAAACACATACAAGAAATGACTCAATTCAATTTCTTTTAAGGGAATAACGTATGTAATATTACTACGTAGATTTGATTTTACTGTGTGAATGGATAAAGTGTAAAGCCGTAGATATTCTCTGTTCTTAAAACACAGCTTTTTCTTGGATGCTGCTAAGAAGTCCTAATGTTGCTGACTTCAATACTATACCAATTATTCGTATCATCATACCAATAAACATTGAGCAAACTTGGTCCTTAAATGCACTCCTCAAAGACATGAAACACGTAATGCAATCCATTGCACATGATCAAGCAGGTGTTTAGTATGGACTTCAATAGCAGCTTGCATCTCTAGATGCAAGAACTCTTTGATCTATATATCAAAGCAGAATGGTAATGAGTGTGCTCACTGCACTATACCTTGGTACTTCAGGTACATTTTGCTCCCTTGAATGTTGAAGCGATTAAACAGAACTTCAGCAATACTACTAATTAGCGAATTACTGTCTCAGAGTCTCAGCATTTAACTCTTTATTTTATATTAGTTCTAGAGCATCACCATCTCTGCTTGTATACACTGTAAGGTCTATTCATGGTCCATCCTGACACACACACTGCTGTCAGAGGTACTGCTCAGACATGGGGGTCAGAAAATGAGACAATCTCTTGTTACTCCCCAGCTAGCATGAACAAGGACCACTGACAAGTCTGTGGATGGTTAGTGATGGTGACCAAGCTGGTCAGTGGGGCTACTAAGAACCGTCTTGTCTTTCCATGGCTCTCAGTTCCACTGCTTAACCACATCTGTATGGCTTATCAGTGTACCGTGCCTGCCAGAGAGGCTGCAGAAGGCTCTAGAGAGAAAAAAAAAAAAAACCCAACCAAAAAGTAGGGACAAAACATGAGATATCACTGTCAAAGTTTTTGAAAATAAAATCTGCTTGTTTGCTTCACTGTAATTTGGTCTCTTATTCCAGTGGAAAGTTAATTTTACACATTGTGAACAAGCTTACTTACACAAAAGATTATTTGGCAAAGTTAAGTAGTCCTAAATTCCTCAGAGGCCTTGAGAATTTGCCTGAAAAATCAACATTGTTTTTTCAAGGAGACTTGTTGAGAGGGATATACATATAAAAGCATTATTGATAAGATTTTCCTGTGGCAGCACTAAGAACTAGTTCGACTTGCAAGACCAATCAAACTGGTGTGGCATTCTCGACTTTAAGCTAAGACTGATCTTCTGTCCTTCCTGTGAGTCTGTCCTTCAGTTACCCTGCACCACCCAACTTGATGCTAGACTAATTTGACATTCTGCAATTCCATTCACACCCAAAATAAAGAGGATTTCTTCGGTATTAATATTCTTCATTTCTTCAATATTCTACTTCGCTTCTTCAATATTAATATATGCTTATCAGTATTTAAGTTCAGAATGATTGTCCTGATGCAGCGCTTTCTTTCTGATACTTTTTCCTGCTTAACAGCATAAACATTTGGAAGTTGCACATTCACCGGAAAGTGTTAGCATGTCTCTACCAGTGTTTCTTTGTATCTGAAGTTTTACTCTTGAGTTGCTTAGCCTTTCTACCTGAAACTCGAGTGACACAATTACCTGTCATTGAAAAGTCCCAGGGTGTTAACAATTCTAAAGGCAGCCGTATCTGAAATGTGAGCCTCAGGACCTTTAACATGAAAAGAGCGTATGAGACACTTCCCACCTACTGTTCTATGAACCTAACTTGCTCTTTTCAGTTATGTGCTGATGAAGGCTATTTCTATAAGAAGAAGGATATGCTGTAACGGGTGAAGATTTGTAGTTACAGCACTGTTGTCTAGATTTCAAAAGATTTCGAAAGAAGAGGTTTTCTGCCTCCTGCATTTGAAGCCTTAGTCAGTGAAACTTACTGAGATATAAAAATCAGCAAAAAACAATTTGCTAGTGAATAGATAACAAGTGTCAGCTATTTCCAAAGGGGAGTAAATGAATTGCAGAGGGCCTCTACTGTAAATCCTTAGCCCTGAAACACATTAAGAATGAAACTATCTTTTGGACTGTTTCCTGCCACTTCCAAATGCAGAACCCTGCACATGGCATGCATTCTGTATGGAGATCCTCTGCTGGAAGTCAGCAAAAGACAACAACTTCACTAGACAAATAGCTGAGTCTCCATCCAAAGAGTAATGGGTGCGTTGCTTCTAGAAGTATATGCATCCTGCATGTCCCAGAATGGCTTAATAATATGATTCTTAGAGGTTCATACTTCCAATACTAAAAATAAAACAGAGTATTTGGAATATAGTGCTACTAAGCATGAACTTTTAAAGTTGATTTTGTAAAGCCTGAATCTGTTGAATGTAATATTGTAAGCTTGATTTAAGAAAAATATTTGGGGTAATTAATTTTCAGGACAGAAATGTAGTCGGGCAAGACTAATAACGATAGCAAAAAAACCCACAAGGATGCAAACACAAAGAGCTTATTCTTGTGCTATAAAAGTTGGGGGTTGTTTTTTTTTCAAAAGAAAAGTGAGGAATCAAAGGTTCTTGGGGTTCTTTTGCGTAATTAGGTTAACAGAGGAATTTAACAACCATGGTCAAAGAAGATGAAGTACTTTAAAAAAAGATTTGCCAGTAAAAACATATAGCTTCTTGTAAGACACTGTCCAGAAAAACTATTTCCTTCCAGAAGGAAATCATCAAAAAGTTAGAAGTAGACAACATCTTTCTGAGGAACAGTTCAGATACCTGCACTATAAATACAGAAAGGTATCCAAGTATTAAGTTCCTCACAGAAGACAAATTCTGCCATAAAGTTTCATCATTCTGACTGACTACAGGATTAGGGCAGAAGCAGCACGTTACAAACCCATTTCTCAGACAAAATCTTGAATCAGTTCAAAATCTCTCACTGTCTTCATTGAAACTACATTTTCACATGGTATGGAATGGTAGTATTATATAGAGAACTATATATAATATATATAACATATATTGGAATGGTAGTATTATATAGAGAACTAACCAAAACCTTATTTACAGTCAGTTTTATTTTTAGGGATATGTCACTGACAATCAGCTCAAGGACCCTCCAAAATTTCTACTTATTTCTTTCTATTGTAATGAAGAATATATTGCACAGGGTGCTCTACAGCTCATGTGGGATAATACAACCCCTGTGGTAACATAAAGAAAATGAGAAAAGTGACTATATGTATGCTATTTTTTAAGGGTATGTTAGCATTTAAAAAAAAAATAGGGTGCATTTTAGTCAATGGATAGTTAAATCATGAATATGAAGATATAACATTTCAATAAGGTGGATTTCTGTGTAGTCAGCCTCTCATTCCTTTGCTTTCTAGTCAGACTTCTAATGAACTAACTGGTACACCCATAAATTATATATAGGATTAAATGTGCTATATATTATGAAAGAGATGTTTTATTGTTTGAGATGACTGCTGCAAATAAATCTCAGCTTTGTAAAACTCACTTTGAAATTGATTTACTGATCTCATTTTAAAAGTTGCATGAAAAATATCTGCTTATCATCTGGATAGTGTAGCTCTAATAATAGCATATTCAAGTGTGGCACATCCAATATTCAAGTCCAATAAAACGAAGAGACTGTGGAAAAAACAGAGGAAAGCACTACAGGAAATGAGCTTAACACTTTAACTCCCCAGTTTGCACTCAGAATCTTGCAATGAAACCACCAACCCATTAAATTATTCGAAGAAGAGGACTGCAAAAGCTTCATGCAACTTGCTCGTAGAAGGGCTCTGAACAAACTAACAGCACAAGCACTCCTAATTAGGGCTGAAGTGCCAGGTTTAGAAATTAAGAACATCTCCTGCATCTGGCAGATTGACAGAAGAACAGAAAAGCAATATGAACAATATCTCAAACTGTCATTTCTGATTTAGCACTAAATGTAATTATGATGGTGTGTTAAAAGAATATATCGATGCCCAAAGTCCTTGAGCAGTCATGTACTGAAAAAATCCAGTTAGTGAACTTTTAAGTCTGCCTCTTTGCACCACCTTCATGTACTGCATGAATCCATCCTTTCATATTACAAGAATACATAAAATTTATCGATTTATTACACAGAATCGAGAGATATAGTAGAATACAACAGAACAGTCTATTTCCTTACACAGCATACCACTGGAAAATTACTTCAATTTTTAAATTCACTGAAAATCATTATTATTTCCTTTATACCAATGCAGCTGTCAGAATTAGTTAAAGAGGACTAAATTTCTCCAAATGACTCCTTAAGTCCAAGAAGAGATTCTTAAACCACTGAAATGCTGACTGACAAAATAATCCGCACAGGTCTTGTGATTTGTCTGGTAGTCACTGAGAAGTTAAGAAATTTTACCAGACCAGATCATCAAGACTTCATACAAGTTTATTTACAAGAAAAAAAGTCTGATACAACCGAATAATGATTAAACAAACAGAAGGAACTAATGATTCTGCCTTTAAGGGCATATATTAGAAGTTGCAAGGTAACTTAGTCAGCTTTTTGTTCGGGTTTTTTATCCAAGAATCATGCAGGTGCTACCAGAGATATATTGCCAGACTGTTCTTTTGCTTCTAATCCCGTAAGGAACTACAAACTGTTTTGTTTACTGGAAAGGTCAGAGAGGAGATTAGAAGGGATAACACTGCATAGCTGAACACTTAGTCATTAAGATGAAAGGTGATGTTAGCAATTTCACCAAAGCTAAACAGAAAATAATGCTTATAATATTTTTTGGTGAGACTGAAAAGTATACTTTCTGGTGATATTGCAACACAATCCCTTTCCAATGTGCTCATCTTAACTAGACAGCTGCATTGTTGACTGAGGGCACTGTGTTTCACCATGTGCTGGGTTTCTGTTCTGTCGGCACGCACGAGCAAGCGATTTCTCCTGAAGGTAAAGCTACATCTAAGCACTGGCAGAAATGATTTTGTAAGCTTTCTTCACAGAAAAGCAAGACTAGTACTGGCCAAAATTGTTGGCAAATAGTAGGTCATAAAATAAATGTGGCATGACGTCAGTCTGGATGGAAGGAGCTGGAAATTGCCTTCATTCCACATTTGGAAAATAGCTTCAGTTGAAGACTGTTGAGAAAAGGAGATATTTCAGAAATGTTGACTCATTCTGTTTTGACATTTCATTTAATGTCAACTTTTATTTTTATTTTGAAATGGCATTTTTCATTCCAAAATTGCCTTTTTCTAAAGGGAAGGTTAATAAACATTTCAACTGACATCTCCAAAGATGCATTTGTTTGAGGTTCTTTCCCTAAACAGATTTCAAATTTACTTAATTTTTTTTTCCAACCAAAGCAAAAAGTCTGTTACATGACCAGCTTTAATTTAAAGGCTTAGAAAGCTAATGCCTGTGGAGATCTTTGAATTGTCACATCAGAAGATTACTACAAGAGCATGACATTTTGTTATTAAAAAGAAAAAAATTCATAAAAGGGCTCCTGTCCTGTCCCTCATCTTTTCCTTCCCTCCAACCCCAATAACTTTTCTCTTTTATCTCAGATCCATTTCTCGGTTCTGTTTGTAAGCAGCAAGATCTGTCTCCAAGCAGCGGTTTGGTTGATATCTTCCATCTCTCACGGTAAATCTGCTTACTCCTTCCATTTACGTTTGCTCTATTCCAAGCTCTTCTCTACCCTTACTGTCATTTCAACCTGGTGGATGTCTGGACTCCATTTCTCCTGGACCCAGATCAATTCCACAGCCTCTTTCTGAGTGACAGTATGTCCCAATTCAGCAAGATGTTAATGGCGAACAATGAAAATGATTAAGTAATCCAAGCATCCATACACGTAACTAATTAGTCTAGGAGAAGCAGGAAGCAGACAGTATGTTCTGAACAAGTTCTATTAATGAAGAATGGTCTGACCGAGGCGATTCTAATTGCACCATGGTATGTCTAATCTAATTATGCTAATAGTTTATTTGCACTCTAAATCATCTCTGTCAGCTCAGATACTGAAATCTGGTGATATCGCACAGTGCTAGTGAAATCTAATGAAAACATCTCTCTTCCCTCTACGTTTGTTCTACCTGAGCATAAGTGTTGCATTGCTCTGAGCACTAGGCCGGTTGGGAATTCCTTGATGAAAATGCTCTTTGGAGTATTTTCCTTGGGAAAGACCAGCTCTTCACAGCAAAGTGTTTTCAGGAATATATTTGAGGGCCTCCTCAGGTAGGAAGTGTCACTAAGATGTTCCTTCTCTGGAAAGTATAACTGACTTAACTTTGAGTACTGCAAAGGCCATTACCAAAGGATTACCATCTGCAAAAGGAATATTCATCCTTACTATGATCATTTTTCTTATATTCTTGACACCAACTCCCAGAACAAGCCCTTGCCAAGCAGGTTTGTTCTTCATTGTAGTAGATAGAGCAACCTCAGTAAAAGGACGAACACAACACCTACAGTACCTCACTTAAGACTGGTGGAGAGAAGGTGGATGCAGTACTTGAAAGATTCCTGAAGGCAAGTGATGATGAGGGACAATTAGGGAAGGTAACACAAGAGCCTGAAAAGTTATAGTCCATAACAGTGGTTGAGTGCAGGATATTGCAAACTGCTAGGCAAAAATTATGCAGAAAATTTGAAAGTATTCTGATCCATACAAAATGACCAAAGAAAAAGGGAGGACTTTTCTTGACAACAAACCAGTCAGACCAGACAGTGGAAGGTGACTAGCTGCCATGTAACAAATGGTAATGCCAATCTCAGCCATTACAGGTGGACTGTTAACAATCATATAAAAAGTGCTTAACTTCATATTGCATTTAAAAAAATCTAATTTTGAAATCAGTGTTGGCTAGATGTAAAAAAATATGAAAACCAAGGTCCTTCAGCACATCATAAGGGGCAAGAAGATATAATGCAGCTCAAAGTTAAAATAATCACAGAATCATAGAATGGGTTGGGTTGGAAGGGACGTTATAGATCATCTAGCTCCAACCCCCCTGCCATGGGCAGGGACACCTCCCACTAGACCAGGGTGCTCAAAGCCCCATCCAGCCTGGCCTGACTAAACCATTGTGCACCATGACTATATATATATATATACATAAGTCTTCAAAATCTTTGCTGCTCAGATTGCAGCTTCTTATAGAAGATATTTTAGACTTGGCAGAAAAAGGCAATGGCAGGAGCATAAGAAAACTTTTCTGGGTTTATATCCTGTATTTATGTGTCTGTGTACCTTATTTCCTTATCTCTGCACAGACACCTGAAACTAATAAACTGAGTAGATCTGATTTAAAAAAATAGGAATTCACATGAGGAGAAAACACTTTGGCCTCTCTTGACTCTCTCACAACAGAACCAACACTCACGAGTTCATATGGAACTTTGTAGCACAGAAACAGAATGTATTTTGTAGATTTAGGCCTTGATTCTGCAAACAAATACATCTATTTAACTTTGCTCAGAGGAATAAATGCAACTGCAGGTGAGTTTAAAGGTAAACGTGCCCACGTATTTGCCGGACTGAAGTTTCACTTTCATCCTTATCAGTGCTAGTCCAAACTTTTCTTCTACTGTTGTTTGATTTGGATTTTCCCCCTCTTAACACAGATGGGGCAAATATCAGCTCTCTAGGAGGAGCTTTCATGCTAAACATCTAGGACGCTATACCTGTTGTGAAAAAAAAAATCTGTTAATTTCTGATAAGATTGAGGTCTTATTTGGAAATTATTTACATCAACTGCTTTAACACTTGCCTCATTCATATAATAGATTTCAGTGATAAGAATAATAGACATAATAGATTTCAGCTTAAAGTTGATTGACAGTGGATGAGACCCGTGTTTTCGTTACTTATAATTTCACTAACGGTAACCATTCATTTCAGAGTCCCCCAGCCCTTCTATTATTTTTATTTTGAGTTTAAAATAGCTCATCTTTTTCACAGAACAAAACACTTCTCCGTGTTAGTAACATTTTCTAGCCATTGTACTGAGAATCATTAGAGCCTTCCAGCTGTGGAGAAGGCACTTGAAAGATAGAGAAAGGATAATTGTCCTTACCATCAAGGACAGGCATTTTTTTTCTCATGCAAAAATTCATCCAAATTTTAATAATCTGTGCCATCCCACCAAANTCTGTGCCATCCCACAAAAAAAAAAAAAAAAACCCCAACAATATTTGCACAGTCTTATAAGACTAGTTAGGTAAACTTCAGCAGCTCCTTCTTCTACAGGTTCCACCTTATTAACACATCTCTTTCTCTGCCATGCATTTCACCAGAGAATTCACGAGTTTTACTTCACTAAGACTCCAAGACGTGCAGCCAAGGAAGTCTAATAAAAACTATCTATTAAGAGGTTCCAGAATCAAGGCAAGACTCTCTCATTTGCCCCCAGTAGCCACAATATATACTCCTACGCTATTTTTCCAAAGGATTCCCTGTGGGCGAAAAGACAAATTCATGTTGTGTAATAGTCTCTTGTTTCTAGGATACTTGTCACGTATTGCAGGAGACAGAAGATGTATGGAATGGGAAAGAAAAGGAGGTTAAGGGAGTAAAATGGTCTCCTAGATAACTCCATTCTACCCAGATGCCAAATGCAGATGCCCAATAATTACATATCATGAAAACGTTTGGTTGACCACTGTCTTCCTTAGATTTTAAGGTTTATTTTTTAGACATTTGAGATCTGGCTTGTGGAATTGTTGAATGCTCACTATTGCAAGTGAAATTAATGATAACTAAGTTTTTGAAATATTTTATATTTTTTAAATGCTAAATGCCCTTAGAGGGAAAAAAAACACCTCACAACCACAAGACCAAAAAAACCTCCATCATTCTGAAGAAATCCATGAAGTATGAGTTTTACAGTTTCCATAACAACAAGAAAACATAAGTACGGATTTTGGAAATTTCAAGGGAAGTAATTCAAGTCAGGAAGACTGCAGGGAAGTTCAGAATGTTAAAATTCTACTTTAACTCATTACTTTGCAGTAGTCAGAAAATTAATTCAAGGACATTGGTCTCATTTTAACTATTTGTTGTAGGGACTGGTAGAAATTAGTTTAGGGGGATGAATGACTTTCTGAAAATATGAGTCAGTAATCTGAAGCTTATTGAAACCTGTGTGTTGCAAACAGACTTGATAGTGAAAAAACTCACCCACCCAATATTGGTTGAGGAGATGGAGCCTAGTGCTTCTGTGGCAGAATCAGTGACCTCTACTACTTCGTTTCAAGAGAACTCAGTTATCTGAAGCAATAATAAGTTATTTTCTCCCTCTGTGGAATAGTCACCAGAAAGCAATATATCGCACTGCTTCATAAAAAAAGGAACCAATACACCATACCATCCTAAAAGTATCGCTGTAAACAGAAAAGTTCGGTTGGTCAAGAATATGAGAAATGTAATTTCATTTAAAAAAAAAAAAAAGAATCCATTTTTTTCACAGGAAAGGTTTTGGGGTTTTTTTTTTCTCCCCTGTTTCTGTCAGGGGGAGAAATGCAAACATATTTCTTTTAGGTTTACCTAAATCTAAATATTTCAGTTCTCAAACTGAACTGAGGTACTATTTGTCTGATTTAATATACTACCCATTTTTCTAAGGAATAAAGTCCTGAAGTGTTGATCTGGCAGAGCTGTTTTCCTCCTGATGCAATTGGAGGAAAAAAAAAAATTGGAACCCTTATAAGTAATTGAATACTTAAATACTGGTATTTTTAAGAAAACATGCACTACTTGTGAGAAAAATTTAGTTGTCATAGAGCCATATCATTTAGTCTGCTGGAATTTTATAATTTGTTTTTATATTCAAGTGACAAATATTTATTTTTTGGTGCTTTATTTAGCCAAGTATTAACAATATCACTTAATAAAAAAGCTAATTAGGTTATTAGTTTTTATTTAATGGGACAAATAGCAGGCTATGATTTATCTCATCCTGTAGTTATAGGAAATATTGCTTTCTACTGTAGGCATACTGTCAACACAAAAAATACTCACCACACACCAAAAATAAAGCATTTGACAAGCACAAGACAGATCTGTTTTTGTTGGTATTTTAATTACATATTTTACGAAAAGTCCACCTTTGTCAACTTGGACTTTCCAAGTCCATCTTATAAATCACTCCCTTACTGGAAATTACTCAGAGACCTACCTGACATAGCACAAACAGTCTACTGCTCAGCTGTTATAAACCAGTATGGTTCAGAGCAGAGGATCACGCCTAGCAAGAAACCTGGAGTATGACAGTATGTTTCTCTAACACTTTCTCTCCCCATCATCTCTTCATAAACCAGCAGCAAACTAGCAGCATAAATGTGACCTTTTTTTCCTCTTTAACAGTAATATTTTGATTAACTGCAAGAGTATAGGTGAAAAAAATAAAAAAAGTAGCGTAAGAAAATTTTACTTTAATTTCAATGAGTGGCACAGCAGAGCTCTGCAGATGGCTATGTCCACCAGGAAGGTGAGTTTTCCATTTCAGATCAATATTATTCCCTTTTATAAATGCAATAAGAGAAAAGAAAAGCATGTATTTCTACAAGCACTGCCACTGAAAAAGCCTGGTTTCCTGTGGATTTAGATCTCGCATAATTTTAGATCTCAGAGGGTATCCATGCTGGAAGACAAGTGAGCTCCAAGTTTTGCACTGGAAACTTGGTCCCTTAGTGCATACATTGGCCACGTCTTAGTTTCACATTAGGATGTGACAGCAGCTCATAATATCACTTAGATACACCAGGGATTGTAGATACAATTATGCTTTACTGCTCTTGGTATCTACAGCAGCACACATTCCTGCTGTATGCCCCTCATCGGGTCTTTCATTCAGGATTTCGTGGAATCCTGTAACTTGAATGTTCATACTATAGCCCATCCCTCAGCTGAGACAGTTCTAGAGACTTCCTCCTTCCTCTCCCCCTGGCTACCCATTTTCACTTATCTTTGAAAGCTTCATTATCTTTCAGACTTCTACATTTTTGCAAAATTTGGCTGAAATATTTGGGAGGGGGCAGCTGCTGGTGAGTGGGAAAGCTGGAGACAAGGGGAAGGTACTGGCTACACTCACACACATGCAAAGTGCACGTTAAAAGAAGAATCTAAAACAAACAAAAAATTCCAACTAAGTTCCACACATAATACAGTATATAAAAGCTGCAATGTGTATGCCAAAGAGGGAAACATGCTTTACCATATATTATCAGATAACATGTAGAAACAAACAAATGCATTATTCATGAAAAACTGCAATGATTAATCTGTCTCCAAATTCATATTGCTTTTTCTTATAGCAGTAAAGAGATTAGTTTGTTTAAATGCATGAAGCGTAGCTTCACAAAGTTTGCTAAATAATTTTAAATACCTCTTTGACATTGGAAGAGTCAAAATTTCCCCTCAGAATGGCTCCATTCTGAACCCATAAAAGTCTGCTGACCTAAACCAACAGAGGACACTATTTACATGCTCCCGAAAGACATAGTGAGTGATTTAATTCCTACACTTGTTTTCAGGCACAGGCATAGAAAATATTATTTAAATTATCAGCCATTATTGTTTTGTTTCATCTATAATACATATTTATATTATAATATATGTTCTTATTATAGGGTACTTCAGACAAAAGAAACAGTCTTTGCTCTGGTCCCTTTTTACATTATCTGAGGCTTTTAGATACTATCATGGCATTATGACAACAAGCACCTTAGTGTAAAAACATAGATGTTCTAGTGTCCTTTTAACTCCATTAAATGTCCTTCCCCAAGATCACAATCATGTAATGCACAAAATGCAGCCCTGATGAAGCCCTTACTTGTGTACACTTTCAAGCCAGCTGTCCTATGTTGCCTCTGCACATCTGTACGGATCAAAACTTCTGAAGAAGTCTAGCAGTGCCTGCATCTTAACTTTTGAGCCCTGTAGACTTTTTTCCAGAGATAATTCAAAGTCTCTCATCAGCAAATGTATTCCTGTGGCTGCAGTTAGTTGTTCAGAAACACCACTGTTCCAGTCCTTCATGAAAATATTCCCAACCCTTGAACAGAACATTTTTTGTTATGCAACCTTCTTTGAAATACACAGTTTTGCTCCATCAGTCTGGGATCAGCTGATGTTTCTCCATATTGTGAACACCTAGTGTCTTCAATAGATGTCCTACCTCTGCTAATCAAGGCAAATGCACACAGATACACCTGTCTCTGAAGAATAGCCATGAGCAGTTTGAAAGCTTATGGGTAAGAATTAGAGACCGAGGCAACAAAGGGAACCTTGTGGTTGGGGTCTACTACAGGCCACCCAATCAAGGGGAGCCTATTGACAAAGTCTTCTTACTCCAGCTACAGGCGGCATCGCGCTCACAGGCTCTCGTCCTGCTGGGGGACTTCAACCACCCCAAAATCTGCTGAAAAAGTAGCACAGCAAGCTGTAGGCAACCCAGGAGACTCCTGGAATGCATTGAGGATAACTTCTTAAGCCAGGTAATAGACAGCCCCACAAGAGAGAATGAAATACTGGACCTGTTAGTCACCAACGCAAGTGAGGTAATCAATGATGTCAAGACTGGAGGCAGCCTGGGCTGCAGTGATCATGCACTGGTGGAGTTCACAGCCCTGAGGAATATGGGTCAGGCGAAGACTAAAGCCAGGACCCTGAATTTTAGGAAAGCAAAATTCTAGCTCTTCAAGGAGTTAGTCAAGAGGGCCCTCTGGGAAACTGCCCTCAGGGACAACAGAGCAGAACTGAGCCAGGTGGACCCTTTCTATAGAGTGCAAGAGCTCTCGATCCCCAGGTGTAAGAAATCAGGAAAGGAAGGCAAGAGACAAGCATAGCTGAGTCCAGACCTGCTAGTCAAACCAAAGGGCAAGAAAGAGACGCACAGGCAATGCAAGCAGGGATAGGTATAGGGGAAGAGTATAGGGACACTGCTCAGTTATGTAAGAACGGGGTCAGGAAGGCCAAGGCAGCTGAACTTGGTGAGGGACGCAAACAATAATAAGAAGAGCTTCTACAGGTATGTCAGCAAGAAAAGGAAGGTCAAAGAAAGCATACCCCCCTGATGAGCAAGACTGGCAAACTGGTAACAACAGACAAGGAGAAGGCTGAGGTACTCAAGAACTTTTTTGCCTCAGTCTTCACTGGCAACCTCTCTTCCCACACCTGTCGAGTGGATAGACTGCAAATGGAGACTGGGGGAGCAAAGTCCCTCCCACTGTAAAAGAAGATCCTGTTTGTGACCACCTGGAGAACCTGAACATACAGCGGTCTATGGGACCTGACAACATGCACACCAGAGTCTCGAGGGAATTGGCTGATGCAGTTGCCAAGACACTCTCCATGACTTTTGAAAAGTCATGGCAGTCAGGTGAAGTCCCTGGTGACTGGAAAAAGGGAAACATTGCACCCATTTTTAAAAAAGGTAGAAAGTAGGAACCTGGGAACTATCAACCTGTCAGCCTCACCTCTGTGAGAGTAGATTTAAACTAGATACAAGGAAGAAATTTTTTTACAATGAGGGTGGTGAAACATCAGAACAGGTTGCCCAGAGAGGTGGTAGATGCCCCATTCCTGGAAACATTCAAGGTCAGGTTGGATGGGGCTCTGAGCAACCTGATCTAGTTGAAGATGTCCCTGCTTACTGCAGAGGGGTTGGACCAGGTGACTTTTAAAGGTCCCTTCCAAACCAAACTGTTTTATGATTCTATGAAAACTTCCAAATACATGACCACAAACTAAATTCAAAAACAAAGTCTATTTTCTTTATCCATAGCAATCTTTTTTCCATTGGGCATTTATATTAAATCTCATAAAATGCAAGGACACTGGTTTGCAATGCTGTTATGCTAAAATCCAACTCAGGGCTTAAGAGCTTCTAAATACTATTCCAGAGACTGACTTTACAGTTTTGTCTTTTTCATTTCTGAACTTAAGGAAAATGTACAGTCTAATGTCACATCCACATAAACTGGATTCTAACAGTCACAAAGATGTACCACATTTCAAATTATAGTAGGATGTTTATTGGCCTTGCAGTTCTGGGGGTTAATTTGTGTTTTAGCTCTGTTTTCATGTGCACTGAAAGTCCAGAGAGCACTGACATTAACACAATTTGGATTTGAGCAGAGAGAGGTAAATCTCCCAATGAAGTACAAAATCAAATGAGGGTAGCATGACTCCTTGTGAGCAGCTGCAACATCTGCATTTTGCTTTTAATAGGTGCCTTTTTTGTCTCTTCAGCATACTTTCTACAAGCTAGAAGTCTTCAGATCATTATCACGTTACAAAAATTATTATTATTCTTGCTGAAACATCTATAGGCAACATCAAAAGATGCACCAGGATTTTTGCAACTGGTCATTGTTAACCAGTGGTTTACAGGTTATTAGAGGTTCCTCTGCCTACCACAGCAAGTACTTTTTATTTAGATACCCCCAAATTAAAGTGTTCAACATAAGCGTTATTTACCTCTTTTTCCTCGGTATTGGGTACCAAAAATGAAACCTCTGCTTCAGAATAGCTTCTACCTTTTTTTTTTAAAGTGTCACTGCATGTGCTGTGACAGACACATCTTCTGAAACTTTCATTTCAATTCCCCATTGCCTTTCATTACGTCTTAACTCTTCAGCTTTCCCCCTCTCAAAAATAACTAGAGAAAAAAATCTTCCGTCTCATCTCCAGCCCCCTCAGCAGCAATGCAACTAATAGATGCCAAAGAAAGGTCTTTTCCTCTTTCCAAAGATGAATAAAAAGAGGCACAACTGGTAATTACCTGCTCTCTGAGCCTTCAAAGCTGAACTCTAGCTAAAAAAAAAATTTCCTTAAGAAAAATATAAGAAGTCCAAGCTAGTTTCAAACAATACCCTTAAATAAATAAGAGGGATTTAAATCAGACTGTTATCTAAACTGCACTAAATACAGTTTCCTGCATAGAGAACCCCAGTAAGTGTGAAGTTGGTCCTGTTATACTCTGATCTCAGAAAGTTTTCTCAACGACCATTTAACTGAAACTGCTCTGTGTTTAACGATCTGTTACTGTTTTAGTGAACTTTGCTAAAATAAGACTGTTTGAGTGCTATCTTCTGGAACTTTCCCAAGAAGCACATAAAAGATCACTACCATGAGCTATCAGGCTTAACTTAAGCCACAACAAGAGCTCTTGGGAAAAATTCATCATCAACATACCTTCGTCAGAATTTGCAAGTTAGCTGAAATACAAATACTTCCTGGCACGGTGCTCACTTGTATAGAAACCTGCCAAAAGCCTAGAAAATTGGGTGGGTTTCCACTGACAGATGGCTTAGCATCATGTCAGGTGATAAAAGTCTGCAAAGGCTTATGGGTAGCCAAGATTCCCAGCCTCATTCGCTCCAGACAAGGACTCTTTACACTTCTATTTTTCTTTTCAAACTGATGCAGCATCAGTGTTTGAAATCTCAGTCTCCATGAAGTGGACTTAAGCAGCACCCTTCACATGACATACAGGTGCTCAAAGCAGGATGTCAAACTTATATTTACACCCACAGCCTCCCCCCAAATTCCTGCAGCACCCTCACCTTCAAAAGGGACTATCTTCCATAGACCTCCTTCAGGCAAGGACCCTTAGCCACTCACTTCTGGCAATAGATATAAAACATAGACTTACTAGTCTCACGTATTTTCTCCCACCTTGGCTATACCTCTCTCTCTACCCTCCATTCATCAGCTGGTGGTAACACTTAGCATTCCACCTTCCAGCCCCAAAATTAGGCTTCTATAGCCCCAGAATTAGGCTTTTTCATCTTCACAATAATAAGTTTAACAGTCCACAGCTGCAAAGCCTGATTTCTCACCTGGAAATATTATCCTCACTATTTGAGATCCCTACAGTGCACCTGTTGGCTTTGTGGTGGAATTGTGTCACAGCTCCTCACTCTGAGCTGAATGAAAAGGTTTTGCAAATCACTGGAAGTTTACTCACAGGACTAGGAACAGAAGTGCCTTTCCAATCATCTGACCACCTGCAAAACAGTCCCTTCATTTGTGCTACTGAGGAACACTGAGTTGCATCCCATGACGTTAAGATGCATTATGAAGAACTACTTTGACGGAGTCCTCACAGTTATCTGAGACTTTGGACCACGACAACAGTGGAACAGGATTTTCTTTCATTTCTTTTCACTGTTGTTTTAGAAGATTTCTTGTGCTACTTCAAAGGAATCCTTGGTATGGACTTACATAAAATAATCATTTGTGCACCCAGAGCTGGTTTTACCTCAAAGTTTAAAGGTAAATGAAATTGGATTAATATAACTGCAACCTTTCTACCAGGTACTGAATGGCAGGAACAAGGTTCAAATTTGAAAGAGGCATTAATGAGACATTGATTAAAAAACGCATCCATAGAATCATAGAATTGTCTAGGTTGGAAGGGACCTTTAAGACCATCGAGGCGAACCATCAACCTAACACTGCCAAAACCGCCACTAAACCATGTCCCTCAGCACCACATCTACCCTTCTTTTAAATACCTTCAGGGACAGTGATTCCATCACTTTCCTGGGTGGCCTGTTCCAATGCTTGACAGCTCTTTCAGTGAAGAAATTTTCCCTAATATCCATTCTTAAACTCCCTTGGCACAATTTGAGGCGTTTCCTCTTGTCCTATTGCTTGTTACCTGGGAGAAGAGACTGACCACCACCTCACTACAACCTGCTATTGGGTAGTTGTAGAGAACAATAAGGTGTCCCCTCAGCCTCCTTTTCTCCAGGCTAAACAATCCCAGTTCCCTCAGGCGCTCCTCTAAGACTTGTGCTCCAGACCCCTTACCAGCTTCACGCTCCAGAATCTCAGTGTCTCTCTTGTAGTGATCCTGGAGAAACTGAGCTAAACTTTTTGACACTCAAGAAGCTAATCTAACATGAATCAGCTGGCACAACAAACCATATTATATTAAAAAGAGAAAAGAAAAACACCAATATGGTAGATAAACTGGGCATTCATCAGCTGTGCATAGAAAACACATTCTCTCATACCCAAAATATAGCAATTTTACAGTTCTATCTTGGGGACATAATTGCTAAGGCCAGTTGGCTACTTTCCTTTCCTGCAAAAATGGTTTCCACACTCCTGAGTAGCAAACCTAGGTTGTCTTACCCTGCTTGGTTCACCGTGTTTCCTCCAGCTGAACTAGTAACTTCCACTAGGTATTACTTGCTTCTAAACACTCTGGTTAATCTCTTCAGCTTTGCTCATTTTAGGTTTTAGCAAAACTGCATGTAACATTGAAGACTACCGCAGTACCCTCACTTACGTGCAACCCATTAACACATCTTTCTCTTTCCTAGCTGACAAAAAGCCCTTAAGTAGCTCTTCCTACCTCAACAACTTAATTAAATGTACTCATGCAAACCCTCCAAATGGTTTTTCATTTTTCAAAGTGCTCTTTTGTGGATCTGGATGGTGTCTAGGTTAGGACAACCACTTCTTTCCATCAGGACAGTTTCAGGACTGCACACAGCTCCACCATTTATCACTTCTCTCTGGCAGAGAAAGCATTTCTCATTTTGGTAACTCCTTTCTCCCCAGGAATACGTAGAGCTGGTTTTGCTTTAACTTAAAGCCTCAGTCACCAATCTTTCACACCAAATATGTACACAAACAAACATTACAGTATTCAGCAAGTTGTCTGAATATCACTTTGAAGAGCATTTTAGTCTGGTGCAATTTCCCCACCTGAGGATATAATTATTCAGTGGCTGATAGGTCAGCAAGTCCTCTAATCAGTACCTATAATTTCAGAAGATGTACCAGCTGGTGCAATTTTCACAATACATGAAATATAAAAGCGTATAAATGAGATTATGGTGAAAAAAAAAAAGAGAGAGCAGACATTAAGCTTTTGGAAGAATACTGTGCCACAAGAAAAAAGAAAAAAAAAAAAAACAAAACAAACAAGAAAAGCAACTGAAGGGTCATAGGCCTTGTTTCTAGGTGCTCAGCAGTGAAATAAGGATGAAAAAAAGACTGCCAGAACAGAGTTTTGGCATTAGGGAATTTTACCTGCAGTAGGGTCAGCTCTGACTGTCAGTAATACATGGGAATGACAACCCTGAAGGGGAAGGAATTATTTTTAAGTGAAACATCTGTGATGAATAATTTGTGGGGATATTGAAGGTTCTGCTCTTAACAAAGGCCAGAGACAAACTGCCACAGCTATGGCAAATAATAAACTACATTCATGCCACGAGAAAAAAACCTCTAATCTCAAAAAAATTACATCAGAATTTCCAGAGTCACAAGACGACAGGGAGACAGGAAAATAGAGGTTGTGAGCATCCTCTTGTTGTGTGTCTAACCCACAAGGGGATACAAAGGGTGTGGGGGATGAGCCTTTAACAGAGCACTAAGCCTGTGGCTGCACAAGGTTAGCACGCCGTAGACTGCAAAGTGTAAGATCTGTCTTTCCTGCGCACTCCCCTGCAAGAAGGACACAAGCACAGCACTGCTTTCTTTCCTTCCCTTTCCACTTGTAGCAGTCAGCCACTTCTCTGGATGAAAAATGGAAGCACAGCACTTCCTCTCTCCCCAACACAGGCAAAGCTGAACACAGAATGGTCAGGGTTGGAAGGGAATTCTGGAGATCATCTAGTCCAACCCCCCTGCCAGAGCAGGGTC
>RSEF01000002.1:25373843-25439399 GCA_003993805.1 Himantopus leucocephalus
CAAACTTACTGAGGGTGCACTCAATCCCCTCGTCCAGATCATTAATAAAGATATTAAAAAGAACCAGCCACAATACTGAGCCCTGGGGAGCACCACTTGTGACCCACTGCCAACTGGATTTAACTCCATTCACCACAACTCCTTGGCCCGATTTTTTACCTAGTGAAGAGTATGCCTAGACAAGTCATGAGCAGCCAGTTTCTCCAGGAGAATGCTGTGGGAAATGATGTCGAAGGTTTTACTAAAGTCCAGGAAGACAACATCGACAACCTTTCCCTCATCCCCTAAGCAGGTCATCTTGTCATAGAAGGAGATCAGGTTAGGCAAGCAGAACCTGCCTTTCATGAACCCATGCTGACTGGGCCTGATTGCCCAGTTGTCCTGTATGTGCTGCTTGATGGCACTCAAGATGACCTGCACCATAATATTTCTCAGCACCAAGGTCAGACTGACAGGCCTGTAGTTCCCTGGATCCTCCTTCCCACCCTTCTTCTAGATGGGCTTCACACTAGCTAACTTAAGCACTTATATCACAGTATAATATTAAACAGGTATTATCTGCCCTAGAGAATGATTTATAACTTTATATCAAATGAAGTATGGTTCACCTGGGATCGGTTGTCTTGTGACAATTTTCTTAATAGATTCTGAGCTCTATATTTTCAAGTTTAAAACTTTTGAATCTACATTTTATTGTTACTTGGAATTACAGCACCTCACACATACCAGTAGTGGTTGTTCCTTTCCTGCAGAGGGAATCACCTGGGCTAAAGACACCAACCAAGTAACCTTCTTGTCCCTTCTCACTTCTACAAACTTCTTAGCTAGAACCATTATTGTGATTTTTAGTTATGGTTATGCAAGACCTTGCTTTTACCTGCCAAGTTCATCATTTAACTGTTTCTCAAAGAGCCAAAACACTGTCAATCAGATAAAATTGTAATGATTTATAAAAAATCAAAGCCATCTATATCACAAGTTTATATACAATGATATGTTGAATTATTCTCTCCACAGTTTCACTGAGCTATAAGTTTCAGGACCAGAGGTAACTACAAACAGTATAGTAGAAACTGATATATATTAGTTCTTAATGGCTTAGATTTTATTTGTTAAAATTTAAAGGTTTTAAACACAGAAACCTAAGTCAGAAACCTAAAAGAAGTGTCAAGTATTTCAGTATTTTTTAAAATTTTGTTGCTTTTTCTACTAATTATGTATTTCATTGTAATGAAATGACCCAGATCTTCACATGGTCAGGCACATGTCCAGGCCAACAGTCATGTATCCATGGCATTAGTCAGTTTGGGGGCTTAGGTTTCTACCACAGGAGTTGAATTCTAGGAGACTGACAGCTGCAGAACAGCTGGACTCTATAGTCCTTGCTAGATTCCATCTGCCAAGGTAGGAGAAATGATGTGGTAATTAGGAATGGCCATGACACTATTCACATTTTTCCAGTTTAATATCATTTCGTAGGTAGTTTTCAATTTCTTTCTTTTTTCTTTTCTCCTCTCATACTAGAGGTCTACAGGCCCATCTTGAAAAGAGCAAGTACTGTAATTCCTATTAATATCATTCTCTGATTCTGATACACTTGCAGGGCTATGTGCCTCTGAACAAGAAAGCAATGATAAGCACTGACTCATTTCTCCCTGTGTTTTGTAATTTCAAGGAAAAAAAATCTCAAATGCCAAAATACTCGGAATGCTTAACATTGCGTCATTAATTCCACAATCCATCCAAGTCTTACTTGTTTTCTCTTTTTCCTCTGGAGACAGCATCAATGACCTTTCCTGTAAGAACAAAAACAAGACAGGTCTGTAGCATAAGAGCCTAGAATACCTGTTTCTGTAGCCTGTCTCCCACAATGTCCAATATCAGAAGCCCAGAATGAGACACATAGTGACACCACCATGGCGCCCCCACAGCTTCCACTGCTCTGTGACTGAGGGAATCACAACAAGTATCTCTGCATTTAACAGCATCTGACAAATTATGTTTTGCGTGAGTTGGTCTCCCTGCCTCTTAACCTGCCTGAGCTTTTCTCACCCACGTATAGGAAAAAAGGGATTAAAGAAACAGTTCTTTGAAAAAGCCCTTCCTTTTATTCTTCCATAGCTACTCGCTAATATTATTTGATGCCTCTGGCAATTTTAGTATAAGGAAAGAGTGAATATCTTTTCCTTACTCAGTTTTTCACACAACTCAGTTACAGCACAAAGCCAACAGGTTGTAATGTTGTGTTTCTAAGGCTAGACTTGATGTCATCTCTGAGTGGAAGGGCAAAATGAGGTGGTAAGCTGCGTTTGCAGCACCACCCAAAAAAAGAGAGGTAATACCTGGATGGGAAAGGACAAGAAAGATTATGCATATCAGGAAATCTGGACTCTGAGTGGGCATGAGAAACTGTTCAGCTCTCCTGAATATATTCCTACAACTTTTTTAAAAGATATACCAGAAAAGGTACCTAAAACTGTTATCCCTGTTTGGAAAAAAAAAAAACGCCAATACTGAAGGTTAATATCAAAATTCTCAGATTGCCAATAAAAAAATCACAGCAATCAATACAGCTTATCCCACAACTGTGAAAGACAAACAAACAGCAAAGCTTGTCTTGCATCTTAGCATGTGAATGTTCTCAGATAACATTCTCTTCTGAAAACAATTTGAAATAGTTTTTATACCAGCCTCTCAGCCTGCACAGGATTTAGGGTCTGACAGCTGATATAGTAGTAGAATATTCTAACTAAAGCATTTCTGCACAGGTTAAATGATTTCTCAGTGCATTATGGAAAATTATGGAATACCTTAAGTACAGACTAATCTTCAACTATTTTCTCTTCATTTAAAACCAATCTTCATACTAAAGATACTGGAAAAATCTCAACCAATGAGACATTTTCTCAGTAAATTTCAACCATGCCAAAAATACCTTCATAGCTTTATATGGTTCAAATACTAATTGTTAGTGATAAGCATGTAATTATTTTATTTTTTTTTAATTTAAATACTTCAAGTTACTGTCCAATTGCATAAACTGGAAAAATAATAGAAAAACCTTTATAAGAATTTCTCTTCATTCTGGTTTTTAATTTTTAGTGTATGAATTCTCAAGGCAGGGCTTTTGCCTCCTTGCACACACCTATATAGTCACACGATACTGTAAACACATACTAGTTTTGAAAAAAAAGTCAGGTCTGGTGGCATACATGTTAGATATTAACAAAGTCATCTATTTTTTAACCTTGATTCTCTTCACTGTGTAGCTGACACATCTGTCTTCTTCATACTCCCTGAGATGGATAACCAGGCATCCTTCTGAGAAGACATCAAAAGCCAGAACTGGTTTGAGGTATGGGAAGATCAGTTCTCAGCATGGTTTTAGTCAGCTCAGAAACTTGGGACCTACTGAAGTTTGAAGTGGAATGGGCTCATATTCACAGGTGAGAAGACACAAAGTTGTCATGGTATGCCAGGGATAGAAATTATTGTGTCTTGTCTGTATATTTTGGGTTGTGAAGATATCAGGTGTACAGCTATTCTAGACACCGGAATTTTCTGTAACTGCACTGTGGCGCAGAGACCTAGCTGGAGTACGCCATGCCTCCATTCCCTTTCATCCCTTTTATATCAGGCCTTTTCTGCTATTCCTTTTGACCTTACAAGAGAAAGCTGCATGCTGAGCATGAAATGAAAAAATCTTGAACTATTATATTGAAAAATGTACACATTGGCAAGGCAAGGGAAAGGAGGATGGGTGCAGCCAAAAGCAGGAGGAAAGAAGGCATGAACTCACAGCAGAATGGAAGTTTCTCACTCCAGCTCCATCTGCAGCCATCAACTAGAGAAGAGATTCAGGGGTCTGCTAAAGGAGGGAGAAGAGAGGAGAGACATCAGGCAGCATGGCCAAGGTCTTCGGATTGGGACTAGCACTATGAAGAGGACAGCCACAGTCAATGGTTGTCAAGTCCAGCACTTGTGGGGAAGATGCACCTATTTTCCAGCCAAGGAGGTCTGCTGCACCCACACCTCTGACTACTCCCCACTTGGACATCATGAATGGGAGAGACAACCTGGCATGGGAAAGGCCAAAGTACTCAATGCCTTTTCAGTCTCAGTCAAAACCCGCTCCCAGTCCTCTGCGTGCACCGGCATGTTTTCGTGACAGACACAGCCAGCAACAGGAGAGCAACAGGTTGGGGAATACTTATATAAACTGGATGCGTTCAAAGCCAGAGTGCCATATGAGACACACTCAAGAGTGCTAATAGATGTGTGATGTGATTGCAAACTCACTGTCTATTATCTGTGAAAAATCATGACAATTACAGGAAGATAACTGAAGTTAACTGAGCATTATCCCAGTCCTAATTTTTTTCCCTAAAAACAATACAGCTATATGCTGAAGAGACAGTATTGAACTGATCACACTTTGAATATATATATTTTATTTACATAAAATAGAAATTTCTGGCATCTTTTAAACTCTCTGTAATTCCTACATTATCCTCAATCAATGAACCAGTATTCAATATTAGAAAAATATCCTAGCAGCTGCAAGATGTCAAAAATAACTTACTTTCTTAAGTGAACAGTCAACATTTCTAAAATAAATACCTAAATATGTTAGAAATATTTCTTTTTAAGTTTTTGATCAATTTACTGGACGACAGATACTGTGCTGTTGTTGGATTTACTTTGCTTTACTTTTGAGCTGCTTTACAGAACTGTCTGTCCCATGGATTTTCAGCTCATAGCAGTTCTTTACCCTAATCACATACAACTGAAAGAGGAGCAGGATTTTTTTTGCAACCGTCTCAGCTTACTGAATTTTGATGATTTGCAGTTTTTACTGTTAGTCTAACTCAGTCTCGGTGTTCTGATTTTTACAAAATAATGGTGCCAAAACGTGAATCCTAAAGATACCCACATATCTCTTTTTTTTCTGCATGAATAGTCCTCTTCCTATTATTTTCACAAGTTATGATATTCATATCCAGATTCAACTCCAGACTTTCTCAGCTTACAAAGTGATCTGGGTCTTTGCCTTTGTGCTTGTCACGTCTAGTTATACTTGTAGATACTGTCAGACTGTCTAGAAAACCTTTTCCCAGCCCATCAAAAAGTTCAAGAGTTTTCCATCACTGAACACCAAAGCAAATCCAAACAACCTTCAAAACTTTTCATGAGACATAAGCAGTACTTTTTCCCTTAAGGGAAAACCACTTAAGGTGCTTACGGAAGTGGGAGATCTATCTTAGGATCTGCCTGATTCATACTAAGAATTTTTACCCCAAATTAATCCTACCCAGAGAGTACCCATCCTAGTATCTAAATCAATCTAATATATCACGAAATGCAAGAACAGTTTGCAAAATCACTCCTTAGACAAACATCTTTTTAGGTTGAATGTAAAAATCTATAATGACACTCCACCGTTACTTTTCAGCATTTTCAAGAACTGAACACAGATTTTATTAACTTTAATGTATGTAATAAACACAAATTAACTCCAAAACTTCCCATTTTTACAAAACTGAAAACTGATCTCTTTGAGAACTTCTACATCTCGGGCCCCATTGAGACACTAAATTTGTGAGTCTAAGACAATGAAGTTCCTTTCCTGTGTTTTTTCAGTAATCCATTACAACAACGTAGAGAAAGACTTTTCCTGTTCGCTTTGTTCCTCTATCATTTTTTTAGCAAGCGCTCATATCTAAAATCCATTTCCTAAAGTAAAAGTTGTTATGATTAATTGAAAGGCATGAGGACTCTGCAGGTTTTCCTATGAATAAGCACTCACAAGTGACTACATTCATTTCCTAGTTTATAAGTGATTTGAAAAACTACATTTAGGATCACAGACATTCAATTGCCTTCAACAGACTGCAGAACATCAAGGATGAAATTACGAATTCCCCCTGGGTCAGATTCCACTCTGTAGCCCAAGGAAACTACAAAAACTGGTAATTGAAGACAACTTGGTGGCTTGCAAGAAGCTAAATGCACAAGTATAGATTTAATAGTGACATCATGTAGTAACAGTTCATCAAATGACAAACATATATCTAATCTATGAGCTTTGTAGCTTTGGGTTTTTCTTGGCCCAATTTGCTGCTCCCAGGTAAAGAGTGGGCTAGGGAGAATGCTTGATGAACATTACCACTGGAGTTGTCTTTTACAATATGAAGAAATAATCACCCTAATATTGAGAAATACACTATACTGAAAGAAGCACTTTGGATTTTTAACTGAGAGTGTGTAGTATACAATACATCAGCTAAGATGGTTAGGGCTATATATATTCAGTAGTATTCATCCTGTGCAGAGAATGAATATTAAGAGAGGGTTTGTCCCCACCAGATGGTCCAAAACCAAATTAATACAGAGCTGAAGAAGACTCCACTTCTTCTTAGGTATTTTAATCAATGTCAGGGAAGGAGGGAAAGAGAGAAATACATTAAATGGACATTGTCAGGCCCTTCCTAGACACCCCTCCCTTATCATATTTTTACTGAAATTTAGCACTGATGAATTTGCTAGAAATAAAGGTTTTCTGATTATAACCTGAGTACAATGTTGGAGACTGGAGTATGTGGTATTTCTGTACCACTGTACTGTCCTCTAAAAGGCATCCACACTTCTTTCCAGACAGTCATTGCTTAAGATAGCCATGGTTTTAAAATGTCATTTGTAAAGCCAAACAGATAGTTTGTAATTTTCCAAATGTTGAAGTAGAGATCAAAATGATGAAAGAGCACTGAAAAAAAAATCATTATTGTAGACACAGGCAGAAATGGTTATGAAATTACCCAGGGTGTGCTATTGGTTACCTCTTTTATTGGAACAGAACCGAGAATAAAAGGACAGTCCCAGCATTATATCCTAGCAAAGAGAAAGAGCTGCATTTTTGGTTTCGAAGCCAGCTTTAGGAATTACAAAGCATTTCTTGCAAGAAATCTCTAAGAATGACCACCAGAATAGCTAGCCTCAGTTCAACACTTGCTATTTTGCAGATTTCATCTTCGCACAGCCCATCTGAAATTATCATAGAAGTCACAGATGTAGTTCAGCGCAGATCAAGCACAAGATACAATTCTTCCACTACTAAAACCAAAGTACTTGTCTACCATCAAAGAATAAACCAGCAGCAGAGCAAGATCAATTTTAGCCCATGGCTTACGTTCATATTGCAAACTTAATAATCTTTTTCACTTCGGCCTTGCAAAGGGCAATAGCTCAACACTGACAAATATCACCCACAGAAAAACACTATGCAACCATGCCTGACCCCCAGTGTCCTTTCACAAGTCAACAGTGCTGCCCAGGAGAGTGTATAGAAATGGTGTAAATAGACAATGGTAACTCCTCTGTACCTTTTGCGAGTTCACAATGACCTATAGATCAAGGATTTCCTGAGCCAGAAGTGATACTTTATACAAAATAATATTCCTGCTCTGAATCTTCCCATGAGTGTGTTTATTTGCTTTTTAGAGTTCTGAAAGGTTCTGCCCTCTCCTTTTTAGTGTGGCCAACCACCCCCTGGCTGATCTATGCACAGTGGGAGAAGTTACCATCTTCTGCCTGTTCTGTGACTGAGACCCAGTCATTCTCTTCAATAACTTCTAATTCTTTTACAAGAAGAAAGGACCATGAATCCTCCTAGCTTATTTATCTTCTCTGCTCTACCTGTCATGTCCCCATCCATCCTAGTTGGGGCAGGTCTAGTCAGTCATTTCCTCATTTGAAAGCTATTTCATACCATTGATCAGCTTTCTTGCCTCCTTAGTGCCTTTTCTGGTTCTCTATAAACTTCTTGTATTAGGGGAACTACTACTACATGGAGGATTTGCTGTTTGAAACACAGTTTTGGCCACTAACATCATCATATTTCCTTTCTCTTTCCTTCAGTTCCTTTTGTAATAATTCCTGATGCTTTGTTTGCTTCATCTGCTACCAACCATTAAGCTGAAGTTTTTGCAGACATGTTAGATGTCCAAGATCTCTTTCTGAAGTGGTGACAGCTAGTTCAGAGATCATCACTGTGCCTGTAAAATTGTTTGCCTCTCATACACATCAACTTGTGTCTATCAGCGTTGACTTTCTAATATCACTTAATCATGTGCTTATCCAGTGCTGTGAAATTCTTTCCCAGCTCTTTGCTGTCAGTTTTCTGTTTTTCATCAGCAAACCTTATTTTATCCATTCTTCATACCCAGCTGTATCATCACTTCATGACCACGTTTAATTTATGTTTTAGGGCACTTAGTTTTTACAGGCCACCAAGATATGCATTTATATTAATGCCAACTGTAAATCAACACACTGACATATTGTCATCATCAGTAAGCATTTGCAGCTAGATTATAAAATGACTGATACTGAGACCATACAACCTAACAAAATAAATCCTCAGAACTTGATTTTGTAGTATACAATTAATATAAAATCACAATTGATCATCTTCTGCTCTTTTAGGTAATAAACAAGCTATTAACAACTTCAAAATATCAATCAATCATACACTTCAGAGAATTATCCAGGTCTATATTGTGAAATGAATACCATTAGCTTATTTTGGAAAACAAAACCAAAAACAAACCAAAACAACAAACTTTCAATATAACCAATAATGTTTTGCCTAAAGTATTTTGAAATTCCCAGCTTGGGAAAATTTATATTAATTCAAAATAGAAATTCAAAAGATTACTTAATTCAGTTGTTACTTTTGCTTGTTTTAGGGAGGATTATTTTAAAAGCTGATAGAAAATGGAAGTGTATGTTTGAATCTAAATATTCATATGGAAATATACATTTGGAAATAATATTTGCAGTAAGAAATATTTTTATTATAAGTTTTATAATATTTTCAGTGAAGCATTTCCACAGAATTTTGAGTTGAAGTGTTTTCATAAACATCTAGTAAGCTTTTGTTTTAAGCTTTTTGTTTCTCTGATACAAGAGTAAAAGCAAGTGTTAATTGGCTTTATAGCTGTATTCATGCATTCAGATGTTTTAATCATTCACTTTAGAGGTATGCAACTCGGGCATTTGATCTTGCAGGCAATAAGAGTTATCTCTATGAACATGGAATATCAGAGTAAAAGGCAGGGAAAAGACAAATGTAATGCTTATCTTTCAAAGGGAATGTGGAATAGCCCAAAACCACAGACTCATTGGGCATCAGGTCTCAGAAGGCTACTTGAACAAAATCGTTCTTATAGGCACTTAGAAGTAAACAGGAGTTGCAAAGCCAGGGCTTGTTTTTCTAGAACCAAATCACAAATCACCTTCTCCAGTAGGGTAATGAGTGCACAGATTCTGGGGACACAGACAAGGGGGAGAGAGGACACAGTCAATATCCGAGCTTGAATAATGATGTTATGACGTTGACAACCTCACTCTTCAAAAAAAGAAGGGCAATCTGTGGTAGAGTTCAGAAGAGACCACTGAGAGCAATCACAGGTCTAAAAAACATGAGGAAAGATGCAATGGCTAAAGAAAAGAAGGCTGAGGCAGAAATATTAAGTTTCCAGTACGTAACAGGCAGCTGTTAGGAGGAGCAGAACACTTCTCTGTACGCACCCTGAACAGGAGAAGTACTAATGGGTGTGAATCATGACAGAGAAGATTCAGATTACACATAAGAAAATGATTTCCGTAGACAGATCTCTGAGAAAGATCACTGAGGAAGTTTGCGGTTTATCCTCCAACCAAGGTTTCCCAGAACAAGTGAAACGAACCCCGGAATGCCTTGGGGCAGGCAGATGCACTAAACAAGCCCCTTGGTGCCCTTCCCAAGAGTATGATTATGTGACATATCACTCACAAAATCAGAATATCACTTCAGTAGTGGCCATATACTTTTGTATGAGGTCATTTAAAACATGCAATATTACTTAGTCAAGCCACAGCCTTGAGTTACTTAGGAGCGATTCCACGATTGAAACATAGATGGGATTCAGGGAAGAGTTTAAAAATGCTGTGTTCTTGAGTGTGATATCCAACATCCAAACACAAGCACGCTTGTTTGCTCACCATATTGAGCTAGATGTTTTTAAACAATGGAAGGAGACTACCTTAAAAGGTTGCCCTTTACAGTATGTGTGCACCTACTCACTCATTAAAAACAAGAAAACAAACTCAACAAACAAACAAACAAACTCAAAACTGGTTTGAAAACTACAGTTCTCTCACCAGAACTCACTGGCCATCTGGTGTCTTTAATGAACTGCCAGTAAAAACAAATTTAATCATTAATTGGACTCTTATATGTATATTTCTTAGCCACTAACAAGCCTGAGATTTTCTTGATGCCATGTGATTACCAGTTTTGAATATTTTCATTAATCCAGTTCACATACCATTTACTAAGCTTCTAAGTCTTTCTTAATGATGTATTTTTTACAGGTTTGATCTTTTTCCCCCCCTCTGTTCTCACATCTTTTCTCTAACTGCTGCCGATTCAGCAACTATTTTTAGATTGGAAGGAAGAACAAACAACTACTTTCAAGACAGCTCTGGATCGTTAAAAGAAATGTGGCCAAATGCGTGTAGCCACCCCTGAAGCTCTTTACAACAGAGACTAAGAACATACAAATGGCTTTTTAGGCATGTTTTGAATTCTTGGACTTCCTAGAGAGTAGTCTAATATACTAACATTAAATCTCTGTGCTGATCTGGGGGATTTACAGTGTTGTCATGTATCTGCTCCATGCTGAAAACTTCTTGCACTTTGGGACAAGGTTTATTATTAAAACATTTATGAGATGTTCCACCCTTTACTTTTCCAGAAGTTGTTTTTAATCTTCATTTTTAAAATATATTGGAATTGTGAGTGATCTGTGATTTAAGGTAACCTATGACGTGAAGAACTGTGCCCTACTTTTTACTGGTTTTGACAAATAAGTTTGAGAAACTTACTTTAAAAAAAAAAAAATCCCCCAAACAAACCTGGGTTTAACTTCAAAATAACCAGAATATCATCTGTCTGGGAATCAGCATTGTTCATGGACATTGTGTCTGGGAATCAGCTTTGAACATAGACAGCTGAATAACTTTTTTTGAGAAGAAAAAACAACCCATCCCTTTCGCAGCAAGATCAGGCAGCAGTGCACTGATCAGCTAAGAGTGCAGAGGCAAGATTCTAACAAAGACAGCTTTTCTCCTAAGTGTTTTAGGCACTTGAATTAGACAACTGAGACCTAAATTTATAGCCTCTAAGATTATACTGCATAAAATTCTGTCCCACTTCAGTTCTCCAGTTGCTGCTGCTTTTCTCTTACCAGAATCATAGAAGTCACAGGGAGGTGCGCCTTTTGCTTCAAACAGTGTAACTGTCCAGCAGTTTAGTCAGTATATCAACAGATATTGGGAGACAGAGATGTCCGAGAGAACAATCGAGCATAGTTAAAGAGAAGAATCAAGCCTTTTCCGTACCTCAAAAAGCTAACAAAAGCGCTGGGTTTTTAACTCATGAACTGAGAACTACAGGAAACTTCAGCAAATACAAATTCAGATTTTTCAAAGGCAGAAGAAGCAGAACTGACAGTAAAATTGGCTGCAAGTAATCAGCCCAGATAAAATTACAAGACTATTCTGCTATACTGCTAAGGAACATATCACACTCTCTTAAGTCAATAAAAAAATTTCCATTGACTGAAATGATAGTTTCAGGCTTTATCTTCATGCATAACTCTAATGGCAAAAGAAGCAGTATGCGTACAGAAAAGAGTAAACCTATTAGTTTGCTTGGCAGGATGTTAAATAAATATCTTCTTTTTAATAAGATATCATGCCATGCAGAGCTGTGTTAAATTTCAGTCTGTTCTATATTTTCACGGAATTCTGCACTGCATATCTGTGGCATTCCGAGCACTGCAGTTAGCATAGCAGAAGATGCTCTTGGGGTGAAGATTGCTGTTAAACTAAATACATGAGCAAGTAATCTTTAGCTGAGCAAGAAGACTGCCAACAGGTATTTTAAAAATTGTTTACCGAAACAGTAAGAGTATTTCTACCTCTGCCAGCTCCTAGCTATTGTTTTTGCATTGCTGCTGATAGCAAAGATCTATAAGCTCTAAGACTCATCTCCGCTAAGTTGCCTTCCACTCTTTGCTAATGCCTATTCTTGTACCTACCTTCATTCATGTTACATTTGTTTTATAATCTGCTAAAGGAAAAATGGTAACAACCAAACTATGAATCAGTGAAATAACATGCTTATTTCTTGTATTTTAGAAGCACTTACACTTCTTTATTTACTAGTCAGTAAATCTAATCACATTATGTACAAGAGAAACGAACGTTGCCAAAACTTTATATAGGAAGACCATCAGGAAAAAGCCTGTTTTGATATTGCTATTTAGTAATTTGGCTTAATCTATGTAAAACCTGTACTCACAGCACAAATAATAATATCTGAAAGTATTTAGGCTGTCTGTGTGCTGAGATAACTGCCTATCAAGGTGACCACAGTTGTCTCATCGCTTCCTTGTATTGTCTTTGCTGTCCTCTACCCATCTGTTTTCTTATACTTGGGGCACATCAGGTTTAAGCAATCCTGAGTCTGCTTCTCTGATGTTTTAGGCCAGAAATCCGTATCACAACTGTACCTGGGGCTGAACCTGAGCTAATACGCCCTGCTGCACCAGGCTGCTTTATCATACAACAAAGTCCCTGGGAGTGAGGCCATCTCTCTTATGGGCTTGTACAGCACCCAGCACATCCGGGTCCTAGCGTCTAGGAGAAGGGCTCCTGGGTGCTATAGATGTGAAAAGAACAGCCAAAACAGGGGCACATCATAAAGTGCCATCACCATTTAATTTCCCAGAAGTTTAGCTGGTTCAAGAAACTCCATCTCACAGCGCACTTTGCATAATTGCCTTTCTCATGAGCTGCTTCTTCCACAACTGGTCCCATCCCTGGCTAACTTGTTAATTAACATTTTTTTCTGCTGACAACCAGGACAGGCTTAGCAAATTCCTTGGTGTCTATAGACAGTAATTTGAAAACTACTGATCATTACATTCACCGCTAGCAGAGAAAAAACCTGTATGCTTGCTGTAGACAGCCAGATACATTTTGAAAGACACAGGTATAAATAAATGGCTTTGTCCAAAAAATATTTCGTTTTCTTTAAAGTACATGTTACTTTTTCATTGAAAATCAAAATTCTTATTAGATAATTCAAATTCCTCAAAAAAAAAAAAAAATAGCCCTTGGGGGAAGATGCCTATTTTTTTTCATTATGGGAAGTTTTCTTTTTCCAACATTTACCTCAAATCTTTCCGAGCAGTCCCACTTACAGGTTATTGATATGTTTATCATGCTATGTTTTTCTTCACTTTAAGCAATCTTCAGCAAATACTGAATTCTCAGTAGACTGTAATGGAAATTAACTACTTCTAAGATAGACCAAACTTTATACAGACAGTACTTTGAGATGCAGAATATTCTCATTCCGATGTGCAGAGTGGGAAGACAAGTAGTAAAAGTTTGTAAAAGCTGTAGTAAAGGATTTCTGAGTCAGCTGGATTTTGTTTACAATGCGATTGATCTTTATAATTCAAATGATTATTCCTTAAACCTTTTGAATTTCATTTTTTACTTCTTTGCCTTTCATGCATCACTTAATTGCTCTTTGGAGAAAAATAATCAATGTAAAAAAATACATTTCATGACTAATAAAAATGTAATTCCATAAAGATTGATTAAACTTTTGGGAAATATTCCAACATGAAAGTAATAGCTTTGGAGAATGAGTCATTCACTTGAATGGAAAATGCCACTGCAGTCAGGGTCTTGCTATTACTACCACACACCCTGAACACCCACAGATCCAGCTGAAGTCAATGTGATACATGACTGTTCTATACCTCCAAAAATCAGGCCCATAACCAGCTCCTCCCCTCTCTAGCTCTGCTGTATCACTCAGAAAAGTTTTGCTGATCTTACTGAGAGACACGATTGAGGGGAACTCAGTCACACCTTGTTGGGAACAGATGTTGCAGCTGAAATGCAATATAGGTAAATTGAGTTTACTCCCTCCCGATTTGAATAATATATCTCACAGCCATTCTTCAGAGCAATTTAACTCGCTTTCGCTTTTCAATTAGTACTGCAACACTGTTAAGAATGTTTATAGGACCCAAACCTGTCATACATACCATTGCCTTATCTACAGATGATGACTGGCACTACAGAAGAGGAGACCAGCTCCTCAGCAGCAAAGGAGAGGTTTTCCAACCTCATATTGTTAAATGATATCTCAAAACCTCTCTCACAAGGTTCTCCCTTCCTTATAGTGCTTCCTCTTAGAGTTTACTCTCATAATCCTGACAGTTCTTCATATTTGTACCTGTTACATTACTTTTTTAAACCCAAAAGGGAAATCAGGGTACTGGAGATAGGGAGGAGATTATAGCAGTTCTGGGAGGGAAGAGGCTGTGTACTATCTCAGCTGGCAAACAGCACTAAAAAGCAGAAATGCAGGGGTAGGAGCTACCCACAATAGCTCCTAGTGCTTCCTTCCACAGGACTCCCAGCCCCTGAAGCCAGAGCTCCACTCCCCCTTCCATGCATCCCTCCCAACTAATGCAAGGACCTTTCAGTATCCCCAATGGCCTTGATTTCCCCCCACCCATGATCCAAATCCCCCCATGCCCAGCCCCATCCCCAAAGGGGCTCACTGCTTTGGCTTCCCATTTCAGAACTCAAGAGATCATAAAATCATAGTATCATAGAATCAAGATACTATGAAACCTATAAACACTCAACCGTATTGTCACCATCATTTAGTTCCAGACATTCATAACACTCCCTAACATACAGGGCCACCCCACCACCTCTCCTTCCTTGCCTATCCCTTCTGAAGAGGTTATAGCTATCCATTGCAGCACTCCAGTCATGCAAGTCATCCCACCATGTTTCCATGATGGTGGCTACATCATAGTTTTCCTGCAGCACAATGGCTTCCAGCTCCTCCTGTTTGTTGTCCATGCTGTGTGCATTAGTGTACAAGCATTTCAGTTGGGCTATTGGTCCCACCACTTTTTTACTGGGAGAAGCCCTAATTCCAACCTGACCATTCCCAGGCGCAGCCAAAATTTCTAACCCATCAATGACCGTCACATCTCTTCTGCTGCATGAATCTCCATCTCCTGTCTTCACTGAGTCGTCAGACCAAGGGACCACACTAGCATCCCATCCCACAGACATTGGCGTGCCGCCCCAAGGCTTACCTCTAAAGAGCCTGGTTTCATCCCCTTCCCCCTTCAAATCTAGTTCAAAGCCCTTTCAGTGAGCCCTGCCAATTCCTGCACCAAGAACCTTTTCCTCCTTTGAGACAGGTGTACCCCATCAGTTGCCAGCAGGCCTGGTGTCGCACAAACCGACCTATGATCAATAACCCAAAGTCCTGCTGCTGACACCAGGCTTGGAGCCAGGTAATGACCTGCTGCCTCCTCCTGTTTCCTCCCTCATCCTTCCCTACAACTGGAATGATAGAGGAGAACACTACTTGTGTTCCTGATCCCTGTCGTCCCAAGTCCTGGAGTCTCTCTTGATCGCCTTCAGGTTTCTTGCTGCCAGTTCATCGCTGCCTGTCTGAAAAATCAGTAATGGGTAGTAATATGAAGGACATACCAGGGAAGGAAGCTTTCTCTATATATCTTCAACTCGGGCCCCAGGGAGGCAGCAGACTTCCCTGAGAAGTGGGTCCAGTCTGCATATTGGGCCTTCCGCTCCCTTCAGGAGGGAGTCACCCACAACAATGACCTGTCTTTTTTCTTTACTGAAGACGTTTTGATGCCGGGTGTAGTTTGGCTTAACCTTGGCGACACCTCCGCGCACTTTGAATCATCTTCCTTGTCAGAGCTTCCTTTTGCAGAGCTTCATACCTATTTTGCAAAGGTATCTGAGAAGGTTGGAGAGTTACTGGGGAGACACACCTGCTTTGCTGGGCAGGAACTTGTTCCTATTGCCCCCTATCCTCTAAGTGACCTTGTTTACCTAGGCAGAGAGAGGACAGGGAATCCTCTGTATCACGTGTCCTGTGTGTCTGTGGGGCCTGGATCAGGGAAGGTAGGCTGCGACTCTTGCACTTCCTGATAGTTCTCAATCTACTTACCTCTTCTCAGAGCTCCATCACTAGGTGGAGGAGTTCCTCTACCTGGGCACATCTCCCACAGGCGTGCCCACTGCTGCCATCTGATACTGGCATCAGAGTAGGGCACACCATGCAGCCTGACACCTGTGTGGCAGCGTGCTCCCACGAGAGCTCCGTCTGAGATGGTCAGGGCTGTGTCCAGCCGCCAGAACTGCCACTGGAGCTTCAGAGCAAAACCCTCATTGTGCTTCTCCCAGCTAGTGAAACCTCGGAAATCTTATTGACCACCACGTACATCCTGGCCCAGACTATTCCCTCCCTTCACCCTCCTTTGCAAGTGCATGCTCTTCCACATAATATAAATCTACCCCAGGACACTCTGAAGGCAGGAAAATAGCATATACATGCAAAAAGCCAGAGATAAGGCTCCTTATTATTTATGGGAACACCTTTATAAGTCCCATAGTTTAATTCCACCAAGTCTGAAAAGGTATTTCTTTTGCAAGTTTTAAATTTGCTATATTTCAGAAAAATACCTCTTTGCTCTTTTTTTTATGAGGTAGCGAGAGCAGAGTTTATTTATCTGTCATCTCTAATTTTCCCTCCTTGCCCCTTGTACAGGTCTTCTTAAAATAGACACTCCCCATCCTTTCAGCATTGTCATTAGAGAGATTTTCAAACACCTAATCACACTATGACCTTTTCCTGATTGCCCTTTAATTTAACAATATCCTTCCTAAGATAGGATAACAGGCCCCAGTGCAGTAGCTCATGTGGGAATAACAGTATATATTAATTTCTATTTTCTTCTGTATCCGCCTTACTCTCTTGTTTGCTTTTATCTCCAGAGGCACTGCAAGCACCGATCCTCATTAGGCTGTCCACAAAATTATGCAGATACATTTCTGAGTTCACAAGAACAGTGGTCAGGTACATCAAGGTGTCTGACTACAATTTCAGAAGCGGTCCTCTGCAGCTGTGCCAAAGACAGTACAGACCTGTCCACTAAAAGGAAGGGTCTGGTCTGATCAGATCTGGTCTCTAACCCTTTACTGCAGCCCACTACGCTGTTGTCCTTTTTCCCTTCAGTGTATATTAGTGAGCATGCGTTGACCTTGCACTCACTTCACTACATGTCTTATAACTCTGAATTTCACTATTCTAAATAACTGCCTGTCATCTGCAGATTTGACTAATGACCTAATCTCTTCCCCTTTCTATATATTCCTTATATATAGAACTTAAGCAAATGGAGAACTTTGGGGCATCCAGCTGCTAACCTTGTGTCATGATAGACATGGACAAAAGGTGAGAGGCTAAGATAAAAAGAGAGTATCAGATCACTCCGAAGCATCTAACCATGCACTGTTTTAGTTATTCTGATGGTAACGCTTCGAGGACTATTAGGTTCTTCGCCTGTGAAAGATTATCTTTAACAGGAAAAGGCACGAAATGAGACAAAAAGAGACAGTGGCTGATCAGGATTACCTAATTTATCCGGGGATTTTCCACGGGGCTTTAATGGGACCTGAATTACGTTCAGTCTTAGTAATTAATTATCCCCAAAAAGCACCCATCCAAACCCATGATATCACAAGCCATACCCAGCTTTGACAACTGACAACTAGATGTCATTGGTTAAAAAACACATATTCAAATGTAGGATAATGTTATCAGAAGGCAATTTTTAGTATATGGTTTGTAGGATTAGCCCTGAATAATGTCCTTGACTAAGACCAGTAATATTACTTTTGGGGTGAGGAAAGGGAACGCCAGACTGCCCTCAGCAAAGAAAGGGATGGTACTGAGACTGGTGCAAGAGAAAAGCTCCACATAAATTATTTAGCCGCACCACAACTAAAAGGAGTCCAAGAAAAGGCTCTGTAATGTTGGGGAAAAAAGCAGCCACCACCAAGAGAGAGAGGGTATGCCACCTTCTTATCAGGAAAGGGGAAAAAGAAGCAGGCAAATAGGTAACAGAGTTTCAACATATCAGCTGGTTCAAGAGAGCACAAAAACCGACCAGCTGTTTAGGCTATAGAAGTTTATTGCTGTCAAGGGAAAGGTGAATGCCCTCTGCCCTGTCCTTTCTCCCAGAAAGGCATGCAAGGAAAAATTCCTATGAAAAGGTTAGTCAGAGCCATGGTGATGTCTTTCTGTTGTTATATTTAGCTTATTTGAAGTACCTCAGATATAGACACTATTTAGTACAATAAAATGAGTCACGATTGACCGCAATTAAGAGATTGAAACCCTTGCCAAACACAGAAGAGGGAAAATCATCTTCCTGTTTGTGTGATCTGTTAGCCTGTGGGACAAACTCCCAAGAGCGATCTTACTTACAGGTACCAGAGGTACATGGAAAACCAGGCCAATTTATGGAAGAGTATGCAGCAGTTACTGACTCCATATTGACCCAGAGAAGTGCAAAGTGTCCTCATGCTCCAGACTCCAAGCTTAGACTCCAAGTGTTCCTCTGTGAAACATCTCACCCATTCCCAACCTCTGGCAACAGGCACAAATGGCTAAAAATAGAGTCATAGAATCATAGAATTGTCTCGGTTGGAAGGGACCTTTAAGATCATGAAGTCCAACCATCAACCTAACACTGTCAAAACCACCACTAAACCATGACCCTAAGCACCACATCTACCCGTCTTTTAAATACCTCCAGGGGGTATAGATGCTCTCTGCAGTTTCTTTACAAGTTCTTTACATGTTCTACAGTTCAGACACCATTTCTTACAGGTGTTTAATGCCACTATATTCTGACTAATTCTCAGGAGTAATTAAGATCTAATTCTCCCTCAACTCTGAGCTTCTTGAAGGCAGAGGAATTTTTGACCATAGATGAGTTAAGAAATTGGAGATGGAAAACTACGTCCATTAAAGAAGTTTTGGATATTGATTTGTAGTCTTTTAGGCTCCAACTATATAAGTCCAGCTAAAGTTGTACTATACGGGGGTGTTACTTAAGGATTTGCAGAAAAAAATAGGTATTAAAACAAATATGAACAAGAAACAAAATTCTAATTCCTCCCCTTTCCAAAACCCTTACTAATTTTGCAAATAATCCAATTTGATGAGAGTAAAATAGCTCACTGAAATTAATATACAGCATTTTGTTTTGCCTTGCATGTATGAATTGCTTTCATTTACAGTTTAATTTGTTAGGAAAAGAGTCCTGATAGAGTCTTGCTAAAGGAAAATCCACTCTTGCACTCACTCATTGCATTATTATAGACCAATGTGAACACAAAATATCTCAAGAATGCTTTAGGGGGATACAAGCTTCATTAGAAAGATAATCCACTGCAATATGATAAAACATAAGGTAGCTATTCACTCTACCGTGGCACAGATGAGGACTTTATTTTAAAACCATAGCAGATTGAATTTTTGCATGATGTTTTCTTTAAACTGCCTTGCTTAATCTAGAAATACATTAAAATACTCATCTGCCAGCTGTGCTGGTTTCAGCTGCAGCAAATTGATGATTAGTACCCTCCTGACATTATTTTCTTCACATGGAATAAAAAATGACTGTCACAGGATTACAGAAGAGGAAAAAATCTAAAGTTCATTATGTTTTGTCTTTTGCTTTTCATCTTACCCTTGAATTATCTTCGTAATTAACAGGTCTGCTACAATTAAGCAGATTTGCAAATATCTCTAGTGCAGAAATTTAAAAAGCTATGTTTGCCAAGTTAAAAAAAAAAAGCTACTAACATTTCAATCTCCCTAATTTGTAGAAATGCCTTCCACAGCCACCTAGAATGACTGTATTCAGTGTGAAGGCTTGTGATGTTCTGTGATACATTGGTGGTCGAATCCAGTCCACTGACTTCAGAAGGCAACAAGCATTTTTGACTATGTCTGTTCTTCATTCTCAGCCTCCAAGGTCATTTCAAGAACTCCCTGTATCAGCTCAAGAACTAGACTGGCTATACTTTATATTTAAAGATACATTTTATCCTGATATACTGTTGACAAGTGCAAAGTATTCAATCCACTAGGATTCTTTCTTTTCCTTTGATATACATGACAGAGGCATCAAAACCGCTGAACTAAGTGCAAGAAAAAAATGTTATTTTTTTCCATATAATTTTTAAGCATATACTACACACAATTTTGAACCTAGGTGCAAAATATACATCCTATGTTTATAGGATACCAAAATCCCTTAGTCCATTCAAACTACATCTATGTTAGCAAGCAATGCAGACCAGCAGAAGTATCTCTGTAAAGTGAAATAGCTGGTGAGGACCTGGCATCCTCCCTGCTCATATTGCATGTTTTTTTCTACATCAAACTAGCTGTGTTTTGCTCACACAGGCTGACTGCCAACTTGCCACCAGTGAACTCCTGGAGTGCATCTTCCAGTTAAGTTCCACACAAAGGAACAGTTCATGTGCTCTGAGACTGCTCCGCAGTGCAAACCATAGCAGAGTATGGGAGTAGAATTGAGAGGTTCACTGAATTCAGTGGGTGATCCATAGAAACCCTGTAAGTATTGATCCCTCCCTCAAAGCTAGAACCTCCTGGAGTGCTGCTCTATACCCATTTCTGAGGCCTGATCCTCAGCCATAATAGACTACACCGGTCCCATTTTTCTTCTTATCACATTGGGTGGCACTACAAGAAAACAAGTTATTGTGGCACAGCCCATCAGGATTATGTTTCTATCAAAACAGATTACAGAACTGGTTTTAGCCTGTCAGGCACTTTTACCTTTCACTTCAGAATGGGTGGGCTGGCTTCAGTTATCTTGTGATAAAAATTACTGACCCCAGGTAAGACCTCGAGCACACGTGGCCTCCTGATACAGCTTCTTTTGTCTCGGAGAAGTTACAGGTTGAAGTCCTTCAGTCCCCACTACTACTTCCCCAAAAGCTCAGTATGGTGATAGGGTACATATATGTCCATCATCACTGATTTTCTGCAGCTGCCAGAAGTAATTTGCAGTAAGTGGAGTCTCCATGCCTATTTTGTCCTTGGCCATTTTGCTGAGCCATCAGTGACTCTGACAGTAGTTTTGCAACGTGGGCACTTCTCTGGTTGTAGTCCGTTGGCTCTCTTCATATATATCATGAAAAAGCCCTCAGGTAGGGGTATATTTTTTGCTCTTTCACCTAGGGGCAGATCAGAGTCAGTGACCTTGAGGTGAAGGGCTCTGTATTTCAGTATCGTGCTTCCCAAGAGATGCTGTAACTCAGGCTGCTGAAATACCTAAAGGCACAATTTCTCTAGACAGTCACTGAACGAACTTCTTTTTAACAGCAAAGTGACACTACTCTGGTTTACCCACACTACCTCTACTTTAAAGACAGAAATGTGATATTCACCCAGATCACTGCAAATACTTCTCTTGACATTATCTTTTTCCTTCATATCAGAAAAAGATCCACCCCAAAGCTTTCTCAAAAGCAGGCATGTGAAGAAAACTGATTTTTCTCCTGTGATTTTAAATAAGAAAAAAAAAAAAAAAGCCTGGCTTAGACTAGGCTGTCATTCTTTCTTTTAGATATGATCACTCCAGCTCTGGGACTAGGGCTAGTTGATAACTCTCCTTGCTTTACTCCAAAGGAGGAATATCAAACAGAACAGATAGATGCTTTTGTGTTTCATCAGGCTGCAAGCTGGCAAATAGACTTAAATCCATTGGCACAGGCCCTACTTTTCTAGCACTAATCTGGGGGCAATGTCACTGTCATCTGGCACAATCTCAGATAATCTGCAAAAGACAGCCTGTGTGTGGCACTAAGGACGGAAGTGGGAATGGAAGTGCAGTCTACAGTGCAAATAAGACAGCGTCTCAGTCGATATACATGCTTAGCTTCCAAAATCCTAGGAGTGAAAGAGAAGAGCCATTAGCCCTTTTTTTCTCTTAAAGGAGCAATAGGACACTGGCCTTGGTCTGGAAAGTGAGATGAAAAAATGAGAAACTATGAGGCAAGTGAAAGAATAACATCACAACCAACTGAATATCTGAAATACGTTCTAGATACATGGCCAGAATATGAGGGATAAACAGGAATAATCCAAAAGCTTAATTCAGTGGTATAATTGGTATCACAAAATCCTAGTGGAATGTATTAAGTATACAAGGAAGCACCTTGGGAGGGGTGAGAAGTACCTGAGATGCAGTGGTAGAGGGGTTATTTATCAAGAGCACTTTCTGAACTTAAGAAAAAATACATCTGATGAAAGACAGTTTTAACGGCTCTGGTTGAGATAAAAAGAAAGAAAAGACAGTGTTGTGAAAATGTCTCCACTGATAAATCCATGAGAGGCTGTTGTATATGGTTGTTTAGACAAATCTAAGGACAACCCAAGAGAGGTAGCCTGTTGGTGACTGTGGTCATGACTTCCCTTCCTGTATTTTGGAACAATTACACTGTGGGGCATAAAAATGTTTGCTGTATATGTTGGAGACAGTCTTTTCTTTGGAAGGGGGATTATTAGGACAACAGCTATTTTAAATTTGATTCTGACTAAAGTGGAAAATAATTTGGGTTGAAGAGATGTTGGAAAGATTAAAAAATGAGGGTCACAAAATAAGGACAGCAGTTTGAGAAAGCACACATCAACGGAAAGAATTTATTGACAGGGTCTTTTGCAAGAATAATTTCGTTTTTTTAAAAAAGTGTGAGAGACCTGGTGGTTACTGGAAACATGCCAACTACACAATAGAAACTATCTCAAAGATAAGAAGTCTAGTAGAAGACATTTGGACTGTATTAGTAGCAATTTAATGATCTGAAAATAGAAAAAGCAGCTGCCCACAGAATGAAAACAAGGGCACATTCTTAAGGATATAAAAGAATTGCTGATATGTAGGTTAAACTCAGCAATGCTAAGGCTAAAATAAGTTATAATTAACAAGGGACATAACAAGCAACAAGAAAAGATTCTACAAATACACTACACATTAAAGAAGTAAAAGGAAGTATAAAGAAGGAGATGAAATAACGAATGACTCAAGGAAGGCTGAGGTATCTAATGCCTTCTTTCAATCTTCAAATAAATGTTAACTATGATCTAATACTTAATTAAATTACATTTTTAAAGGAGATAGGTGTATCTTCCCGAATATGGGAAAGGACAGTGAAAAAAGACAGAGATTTTCAATTTAGCTTAGTCCGATGAATTTCAATGAAGTATACTTAACAAAGCGACCACAGTAATCTCTGAATCATAGCACTTACCTTGGAGAATTGATGAAGGATAGTAGAATTCCCTGGAGATAAAAAGAGAACAGTCACAATGTCACACTTGAGAAAGGGGAAAATATCTCTGCTTGGGAGGGTACAGACCAGTCCCTGGACTGTTCTTCTTTGAAAAATTCTGGGACAATTTACTAAAAATCCATTTATAAGGCACAAGAGAATAAGATGGTGATAAAAAACAGAAAACATGGTTTTATCAGGAACAAATCGTATCAAGTCAATCCACTTACTTTCTTTGATTACTGGCCCAGCTGGGTAAGGGAAAAGTCACTACTGTCATATATTTGGACTTTAGTAAGGCTTTTCTAACATCCGGAATAAATTCTAATGTTCTAGTACACAAACCAGATAATTAACATCTAGATGAAATCACCTTCAGGTGGGCTGAAAAAACCTATAGAGAACATGACCTATGAGGGAAGATTAAGGAACACCAGATCAGTTTTGTCTAAGAAAAAACTGGGACAATATGCCATAATGGTTTCTAGTATATCAAAAACTGTTATTTTATATATATGAGCATATATATGAAAATATATTTAAGGGCAGTATATATGAGGTCTTATATATGAAAGATGAGACAAAAAAGCTTGAATTGCAACATAGGAGACTGGGGCTTGATATTGGAACAAAGATTTTTCATTTTAAGAATAGCTGATACACCCTAATGAACCGCCTGCTTCCTTTGGGCATGTAATATTTCTGTTCAGAGAAAAAGTTTTCCTTCATTTATTTTGAATAAATGGTGATAGCAATATTTCAAAGATGTCCTGTTGCCTTCAAGCAATGTTTGCTTCTTGGGTTAACCAAAAGCCTGCCAAAAATCAAGAACTGTGCACCTAACACAGGACGTACAGAGACAAGTGATCTTTAAGCCCAAAATTTATGAGAAGTTCCTTGTTCAGCAGCTACCTCCCCAGAGCTCATTTGGAGCTCCCTGTTTGGTTTGAAAATTACATATATACAGACAGTTCTGCTTTTATGATTGCTCAGAAATACCCAGCCAGAGCTGCGAGGCATTTAAGTCCCTTTTAAGTCCCTGTGGGATACAGAATAATTCCTTATGTACGAAATTGCTTAATGCAGACTTTACCACACACCAAAAGCACAATGAAGACATTTCATGCAAAAATAGGCAACCAGACATCGTGTGCTTTGCACTATATTCCAATGCTTTTGATACTTAGGAAGCATGTTCTTGAGTGAGCTCCTGTTACCCTCTTCCAGAAGCTGTTCTAACCATCAGGTTTGAGACTCGTTTGATGCTCATGAAAGGTGAATATTCATTCACCTCTATAGATGTTACTTCCAGAATAAAGCTGGGGCCTGACTTATTTTGTAGAAAGTCTGTATTATCCCATATCTTTCCTAGGAGGCAGAGGTTTACAGGAAGGCTGCAGTATCTTTCATTGTGATCTTTTCATTTAGGCGACACAGAGTAAAGGCATGGACAGCCACTCCTGAGTTCCCAGGAGGCTGATTTTTCCCTGTACTCCATCACGCAGCACAACCAAGTCCCCAGGGTGTAGGGCCTCTTAAGTGTTTTTTTAGACCTTACATGCATTTCTCAAACGGATGGCATTCTTAATGACCAAAAGCAAGATCTAGTGAGTGGAACTAACAGCACGTCAATACAGCGATTTCGCATATTCACTGAACTGCTCTGCATGCACAATGTCTCTGGTTCTCTGTTGCAGAGGGAGAAATATTGAATGAGGGAGAAACCAGAAAGTAGACAGCCAAACAGAAGAGCACGTGACCTAAAAATATGACCTATTTCAGCAGCAGCAGCTGTTTGCAGTATACAATATAGTCAAAGGTAAATATTCTCAGTTATTTAATATTTCTGAGACTTACTTTAAAATGCTGGGAATTAAACTATTAGAAAACTAAAATTGAATGCATTGATTATCGAACTCCTGAAATAATAGTGATAACCTACCATTCAAGCAGCCTTGTTCCCTTTATAAACCTCTGCATTCATGTGGGTCAATCTCCGTTGCTCATTCATTTCAGACAGCAGCCATTTGAACCTTTCTTACCAGCTTTCGGGCTTTGGGGTGGGGGGTGGGAGGGTTGGTTCTTTTTTTGTTATGTTTTCCTTAAAATAGAGCTGCAAAGCAGCATTTGCAATTAATATTTTGACATTATTCTATTTATAAACACTCACCACATTTTCCCAAATGCTTTAATTATACAGAATTTTTCATTGAATTATTTCTTCAGAAAACTCTTTCCTGTAGTTTTCCACTAGGATCCTGATGTTACTGTAAAAAAAATTGGAGTTGCTACAACTGGAGACATGAAATACATATCTATTTGTCTGCATACCATCCAACCTTATATAAGGTTTCATTTTTGTAGAAACCTTACAAAAATTGCAGATAAACAATAGAAAAATTATATCTCATCACAACATGCTGGATACCTTTTTTTCTGATGACAGGTTTTTGCCACCCACTTGTATGGTTTGCAAGAGCTTTCTGATTTCCGCATCATTTTCCAAAAGATATCTGAGTTTTTGACTACACTGTCTAGTCGTTTAAAAAGAGGGCAGAAGGAAAGGAATGAAAACGAGCACAGAAAATATATCCTTTTAACCAGAGAGTTTTAGTGCCTTTGCAAAATGTTATTACCTAAAAGCGTGTGAAAGGACAAATATATATGTGAAAGCCTGAAGCTATCACAAGCAGGAATTATAGTCCTGCAACCAGCTGTATTAAAGATTTGGTGATGTTCTTCTTCACTCCTCTGCTCACCTCCCGGTAAGGAACCAAGACTTATTCTCCTTCTGTTTGTTTTTCTCATTGCTTCTGCCCCTTTTCAGCTTGTCATCTCCTTCCTTCACGCTCTCTCTCTGGCATAGGGCTCCACCATCTGCAGCAGCGGTGGAAGATGGCAGAGCGTTGACCGTGATGGCCCACCTCTGGACAGGCCTATGTCAGCAATAGCTTGTGCTCCAGCTTTGAGGCAATGTGCATCAGTCTTCCAACAGTTAAATAACTGAAGGTACCTGTGATACAACCAAATGATTATTCTTCTAGTGTTGGCTTATTTTCCTTTATATCCTCCTTTAAAACACAAAGCATAAGATCAGCCTAGTAGCTTCAATTCAGTAGAGTTAATAGGCTCTGAAGGACTTTCTTTTGCCACACAATTCCCTTTTTTAAGAACTAACCATGGAAAAAAAGAAAGCAAGCCGTGAAAAGAAAACAACAGTGGAAAAAAGAAAAAAAAAAATCTAACTTACTGCTATTGAATCGCTCAAATATGCCCCCATTTATGCACTCATTACCACCCCAGGGCAGCATACATTACATTTGTAGATGCAAAAGTTCCACTAATATTTTCTCCTCTCCAGGAAGTTTCCATTGTATGTGTCTCACATTGTCTCTAGGTAATAATAGTATTGTCAACACTAGTGACTCCACTAGCTTGTGACAGATTATTCCTTTGAAGAGCTTCTATCCAGAGTAGCACACAGAATCTTTACCGTTTCTAATGACATCAAACACATGGAATAGCAGATGCTATAGCCTGGATGCCAGAGTAATGCTCGTCTTTCTATTTTTCTGTATTTGTGGCGAATCAGTGAAAACATAAGAAAGAATGAAAAGCATTTTTTCACTTACTTAAAAGATAATTGAGGTAATTCTATGAAAGTAAAGGAAAGAACTTACTTAGCAAAATATATCTCACTGTAAAAAATAATATAAAAGCAATATTTTCAGTGATACAAGAAATAAAAGCTTAAAAATAACTTAGCTTGAATATGCATTTACATTTTCATTGCTGACATTCTTTCTTTTTATTATTGTCTTATTCAAAAGTCCAACTATACTCTCATATTCAAGAAAATGTGCTTTTACCCAGCCAGGCTCAGACCTGAGCCTGAGGTCTTTATTGAAGTTAATTTTACTTTCATTATAACCTCCTTTCTTTGTGCTCTAAAAATTGCACTGAAAGTGGTAGAACTGAAGCACTGATGGCCTGTTCGATCAGTTGACAGTACACAGAACATGTTTAACATGCAATGAATGTTCTTGGACCACTGAAAACCAAACACAGTATCAAGTTTGAGATTTCAGCTTAACGTGGGATCTTGTCCATGAAATGGCCAAGTTAGTAGTGACCTACCTTTTTCACATATCTGACAGTGCCCCTTTTTTACAACACAATCTACAGCTAAAATGGCGTGTGGTCAGACAACATGTACCTAAATTTATAGAAGGCTGTCCTGTAGTGAACACTGCAATGTAACCATCACCACCTATCCACTTGAAACATAAGAAGTCTGGAAAAGCAAAACAAGCATGAGTTTTGAGGCAGCTCAGGTTGTTAATAACCTCTACTTTATTGTATGTCACATAATGTTTCTATTATTTGCACAAGGACCCCTTTCAGATTTTTAACATTTTAGGGTTTCTACCTCACTACAGACCTCTGTATCACTAGACACTATTTCAGGGGGAAAAAAAAAAAAAAAAGAGAATATTTTGGCTTAATCATTTTTACCTTCGACTGGTTGGAATGTAATCTTGTATGGCCCATGGCATCTTCTCCTTTATATCTGTTTCAGGATGCCCGACACTGCTGATGTCCAACAGTATAAAATGTTCTGATGTTACCTAGATCTACAGTCCTTTGATTGAGGCCTCCAGTATTGGCAAAGTTCATGTTTAACCAAACACACCTACTGTTACTGCCTTACTAAATTAGGCCCTTAAAAATTAACTCTTTCCTGGAATTTTTGTTGTCTCCACTAAGAGCTTAGGGTGCAGTTTTGTTTTTGCCGTTTTCCACACCAAAATCAGGAATGCAAGCCCAGGTTCAGCACCCAATGAAAACTTTCACTGGGGCAAATTTTGGTATTTTTAATCATGTTGAGTAGAATCTTAGTCCTCAAATACCACCAGGAATAAGAAATCAGTGAGCATGAACATGCAGAACACAATATGGATTTCAGACGTTAGGAATAACCATAGATATGCATGGCTGTTAGTAGAATTCCAATAACCCATATGCTTGAAAAATGCTGAATGATGGAATTCTATCTCAGTTTGGAATACAGATTGCATGTGGCAGATGTTAAACAAACTCTGTGTTTTGCTGAGCTTATGAACGCTAACATTCCTGATTTTTTCATAGTATCCAAATATGTTTATAAGTTTTATTTATTAGCACAAGTCTTGAGAATGATCTTAACCCAAAATGTCACTTGAAAGAGTGAAATGATAGGTGAGGTGACCGTGCCCCAACTGTGGCTACGTCAGTGGTACAAGAGGTGTTTGCTTATTTTGGATTGACTTCCAATATCCAAAATCAAGCTTCTAAGTACAAACATGAATGAAGGTGGCAGATGTTGAACATTATGAAAGGTAGGTTTTATTAGACAAGACAGTACAAATCATTTCTGACACAGTGAAAATCAAGGAGTCAATAAAAGTCTCATTTTCTGGACAATCAATTTTTTTGGTCCAGAGAACTACTTAAAATATCTGAAATATAATTCTGTGTCTCTTTCAAGAACTGAGAATGTACTAACGCTCCAGCAGCACCCATGTTCAAGCGCCACAAGTTTGAAGTAGGATACCAGGACCTATTAAATGGAAGGTGCAATGTGGAGAGGTGGAACAGCTCGATGGTAAGAAACAAATCATTTCCTTGTGATTTTGTACGTGTACAAGGAATGTAGTTTGCTCCCCATGCTGTATTTGAGGACCAGCGGCCAGACTATAGTGAACATGGTTACATTTTGAAACAAAACAGGTGGAAAGCTGGGAAAGAAGTGTTTGAAATAAAAGATTGGCACTCTAAGCCATTTGATTCAAATTTTCTGAATGTCAAGCCATAGAATTGTGTGGAAATATTTCTATTCATTTCAATGGAATTTGGTTCCATCCTGCCTGAAGCAAATGCTGGAAAAACATAGAAATTTAATTTAAAAAAAAATCCAGATATGACTGCGCAAATAGTTTAGCAGGAGGCAAATGTGCTTTACAGGTAGTATGTAACAACCAGATGGAACATATAGCCACTACCACCTGTATAGAATTCAATCATATCTTATCAAAACCATGACATATGTTCTTCTGCTTTGCTGAGCAGCTAAATGTCATTATCCCATCATGCTCTGAAGTGGAAAGTCCCTGTTCTGCTGATATGACCAGGCTATATATGGCCATGTTGTAAAGCAGAGTGACAACCACTAAGTCAGTGTATATGGTCAATTATTTATTGTTATCTTTCTATCTTTCTTCCCCTTTTTGCAGACATTCTAGAATCATTAAAATCTTAATTAAAAAAACCCAAAACAAAACAAAACAAAAAAAAAACCAACACTTTCTGGTCTTGCGGAACTCTAATCTTTTGGTTAATGGCCTCACTGCACAGTCATGTCAGTTTTTGAAACATTAGAGAAGTCATTATGGCTATTCATTTATAGTGGACTGCAAAGCTTGGGAAATGGCATATATGTACACAAAGAAATCAGCACTAATTTTTATCAGATGTGACATATAATCCCACTGCAGAATTACGCTCCAGATCTTGTAGCATCCTTACCTCTTGTCACTGATCTTCCCCAGTTCTAGACATGGGCTGACAGGGAAGTGGGCAGTGAGGGAATATTCAGGGACTCCTTTTCCTTATTAAATTAGGCAGGATTGGGGACGGAGAAATTGAAACAATTGAATTCTAGTTTGAAATTCTTCTTAGGAGCTGTTGGAACAAGGCACGTTGATGCCTACGTTTAGACCAGATTCACCCAGTTATTTTAGTATGTGTTCCCTTCTAAGCACAAAAAGACTCATACTAAAAGAACTTTTCAAATAGGTATTTTGAAAATTACTCTGCCAGGATTAAAAGTCACCAGTATAGTCATATTTTGAATCATGATACTGACATGTTAACTTTACATCCAAGAAAAGCCATAATGGATCTATGCTGTATTTAAGTAAATCCTGAAGTTACATAGTAGTCTGTGACTTTCAGCATTTCTTTCAAGCCTACATATACACACACATATATATGTGGTCTTAAAGAAGTTTAATAAAAAATAAGCCAATATGTCTTACACTGTCTGTCAGATATTGTTGAACAGTCAAGAGAGAAGAAGGCCTTGACTCAGGCCTTTCAGTACTGAAAGGGGGCTTATAAGAAAGATGGGGACAAACTTTTTAGCAGGGCCTCTTGCAATAGGACAAGGGGTAATAGCTTTAAACTAAAATAAGGTAGATTTAGACTAGACATAAGGAAGACATTTTTTACATTGAGGGTGGTGAAACACTGGAACTGGTTGCCCAGAGAGGTTGTAGATGCACCACCCCTGGAAACATTCAAGGACAGGTTGGATGGGGCTGTGAGCAACCTGATCTAGTTGAAGATGTCCCTGCTCATTGCAAGGGGGTTGGACTAGGTGACCTCTAAAGGTTCCTTCCAACCCAAACTATTCTATGATTCTATGATAAGACCTATGGCTCTGGTGGGAAAGCCTTTAATATTAACATTTTTTCAGAAGAGAGGAGGGCTTTTAAAAACTGAACACATTAGAAGTAATATGGCACTATTGCATTGCAACAAAATCAGACAGCAGCAAACTTAATTCTGACTGTATTCGTGAGCCAGCACTAGGTCCTGTGCTAACCAATGTACAAAATGAAAAAAGTCCTTGCTCCAAAAAGCTAACAAAAACATCAAGAAATATACTTTTAGTAGACTCTAAGATGGAGAAAATGTGATACAGTATGATCATATAGTATAAAAATGAGGTATTATATATATGTATGGTAAGATAATAAGAAACAGTCTTTGATGGCTAAAAAGAAAGATTAAAACAAAGCTGTCTGCACTAAAATAGGAAGAGAGGCAGTTTTACAGTGTTAATTTCCCAGTGCAACAACACACTTGCAGACTCTTCTTCAAACTGAATATGTTTTAATGTTGGTAATATTTACTCATCAAATACTACTGGGAACACTGACAAAAAAACCCAACTGATAATAGTGTGGAACTTCCAAGAATGGCCTGGACTTGGTCCAGCTGTCTCCCATTATTTTTCTAGCACTTTTCAAATTTCATGTAATAAACTTAATTTTGAAACAGTATTATACAAGTTTATTTGATTTCCTGCACTTGCCTCTTGGCAAAGAAAAAGAAAAATGAACCAGTATTGACAAAAATGGCATGTATAGATAGGTGATTACAAAGCAGCACATCAATCTCATTCCATCATGATGAAGTAATATGCACAGTGGGCACAACTGCAACCAACAAATAAAATATTTAATTTGAACACTATGAAAAATGAGACAAAAGTGAAGAAGGCAGCAATTTTGCATAAATAAATGAGTGTACTTCCATACACAGTCTTAAAGGATTTTAATATATAGTGGAAAAAAAACTGCTATAGGATTTATTATTAAAAAAATCAAATTTTTTTATATGCAGAAGGAGAAGAGAAAGCAAATAGAATGCAGAAGCTATTCAGGCCCTGTTCCCACTGGAACACAAGAAATTCAATCAATATCTAGGGTGAGATGTGCGGCAGCAGTAAATCAACACAGTTTCCATTGGTATAATAGAAAGACATTGATTTACTCTACCTGAGGATTTGGCCCCTAGCATTTTGCTGTAAGTAGGAAATTCTGAAAAGTTAAGAAATGTTTAAGAGAAAGGTTCATCTTGTAAGGTAGCACACGTCTACAAACCGGGGATGTCAAGCAGATACTAGGTAATTATACACTCATGAGAAGGTTCTTCACTGTGATAGCAATTTACTCTAGGCAAGGCAGTTCAAAAACAAAAGATGAGGGTTATCTGATTGGAGAGCTCAAGCAGTCACATAAAAGCCTGTGTCCAAAATTAGAGAAAAGACCTTTAATGCAGCCAGCACAAAGGTGGAAACCCAAGTTTCATTTCTCCAAGGTAATCGATGCCCTCCTTTAATAGTAGCCGGGAAAGCTCAGACACTAGTAGGGAAAAAACACAGTTTTACATTTGCATCTCCACTGAACTTTTAACCTAATCTACCTGTCCTTCCCATTGGCCCAATCTTTTGACTTCAATGCTTCTTCTCACAGCATTCAACACACATAAGATTGACTATGCAAGTCAGACAGAAGATGCATTTAGCACACATCTTCCACAGAAAAAGCACAAGGACTTGGCTTGTGCTGGAAGACACAAAAAGAAACCTCTCAAAAGGAGACACAGGATCTGCCCATGCTGATATTTAGGATCAAGCTTAAAGGAAGTTCTCAACTGTTCTGAGCCACATAAGCCATCCTGCTACAACACAGCCTACTTGAGGCCATCAACATTGGCATATTTGATACCCAAAGTAGAGCTTCTGTCCAATTAACATGTAGACTACTTTTTAGGCTAGTCCCTGACAAAGAGAGAAAGAGAGAATAGAAGGATTGTGAAGCAGAAGCAGAGCAGTGAGGGATCACTGCTGACAGAACTGCTACACTTAAGACCATCAAAACAAAGTGAATTTGAAACACCGCAGGAAGTGTCAAGCTCGTAGAAAAATACCAGTAAGATCAGTCTAATCAAGATGGACAGGCAGTGAGAGTTTAACTATGAGATGTTGTCCTGGTTTCAGCTGGGAAAGGGTTAATTTTCTTTCTCATGATTGCTGTGAAAGGAATGTCAATGATACCTATTGGTTTTAGTCGTTGCTAAGTGAGGTTTACACTATTCAAGGACTTTTTTCAGCTTCCCATAGAAGTATAGACAGAAGGACAGAATGGCCAATGAAATATTCCACACCATAGATGTCATGCTCAGTGTGTAAATGGGGGTTGGCCAGGGGTGGGGGGCGGGGATCCACGATCACTGCTCTGGATGGTACCAATTCACCTTGTGGTGACACTGGCCCGTGTCATTATTATTATTGTTGTTATTATTGTTATTTTCCCTTTTCTATTATTGTTTCTATTAAGCTGTCTTTATCTCAACCCACCAGTGGCTTTTTTTCCCTTTCTCCTACCTTTTTTTTCCCTCTTCCTCCCCACCCTTCTTGCTGGAGGGGGTGATGGGGTAGGGGGGAAGGAGGTGGGGGTGGTGAGTGGCTGCATGGTTCTAGTGGCCAGCTGGGGTTAAACCATGACAGATGGACAGCAGCTGGAACTGGCTTCAGAATAATCTTCAAGTCTACCTTGACTATCAGAGTTGAGACATTATCAGTCATGCAAGCAACTGGAATTGTATGTTCTAATCTACTTAACCTTGTCACATTTCTATAATCCATGCTGTTCAAAGTTTACCTGTAGAAAGTGTTTAGAAAATACCACAGTTCTGTTTCATCTGTTTTCCCATCACCTCAAGAATCATTGAGCAGCTGGTGGCCATGCAACATGCCTCATGTATAGGTCACATTGTCTTCTCCATGAGAGCACTAGAGGTAGAGGAGGAATAGGAGCTCCAGTGATAAACAGGCAACAGTTAATCCTGATGACTAAGAATAAAGAATGAAAACCTGAGATCCTCTTTTTTTTTCCCCCTTCATTTCACGTCCAAAGATAAATTTTATCTTCAATTTTCTCACAAGAGCATCCTCCATGCAAAATGACTATAAAATGCAGTTATTTCTGCTCAATACTGTGTGAACTCAGGAATATGTTTATTCCTTTGCTTTAAAGCATGTGTCAGTGATGTTGCATTGTCAAACTGAGGTCTTATATCAGTCAAGATAGAGATTATTTTTCCTCTGAATTCCAGATAAACCATTAATTATACCATACAGCAGATCAAATTGGGCTTAGGTGCTTAGAAGGAGAAATGTGTTAACAGTGTAAAACATGTATGCCAAATTTCAACAAAGGGGACATTTTGTGAACAAGCCGTAAGCTCCTCAGAGATGCAGGTCAGCATTATTTCTGTCTGATTTAAGGGAAGCATTTGTTTGGGCAGCTGCTGGTCATAATCTGAAGTTCTTTTTTAATTGGAGCATTTGTGTCTAGTTTCATACTAGCTTCATATGCTGCTTTTTTCACATTCTCTTAGCTGCCTGGCATTCACTGTGTTCATCCGAGGTGCCAGTTAGCTTGCCATCTGCACTAGTCACTGCACTATTGAAATGCGCCTTTGCTGTGCTTCAGGAATCAAACTAAAAATTATAAACAATTAGTAACTCAATGGTCAAGCTGCTTTCAGATCAGGATGTGGGTTAAGAAAAGATAAATAGGGCTTTTAGACCCATTTGCAGTTCCATAATCACGTGTTCTGCCCCACATCTCATCAGACAGCTCCTTAGAGTTATTTACAGCAGTTTCAGAGCTGTTCTAAACAATATTCATACCCTACAGATACTCAAGACATTTTGAGCACGCACCTTTTTCAGTAACTACTCATTCCTGTCCTAAAAGATCTAATATCAGACATTAACATTGCCATATTGTTGAGAAACACATATGGGTATCCTTAGCTAGCCTGTTGGGTTTTATTGTTGTTTAATGCTCTGAGACTGGTGCAAAGCAAAGTTAACGCATTAAGAAGCCAGGAGCTATAACACTGGTAGAAAAAACAGTCAGTCATCATAAAACTACACAGTTGCATTCAACTTCCTTCTGTGAAATACAGGCCATTTTATTTATTCCATGTGATTATCATCGAGTTGTTGTTTGTCATACGGTTGTAAAAAAAAGTGAGAAAGATTTTTGCAGTCGGGTTAATGAAGCCACATTTCAAACAAAGCTGAATTTCGGGATTCAACAGGCTTTCCAAACCTATGATCTGGTTTCAAGAGAGCAGTTTGTAGAGAGGAAAAGGGAAAGTTAAGTTTGAAACAGTATGCTTGTGGAAGTAGTGGTATTGTTTGTCACCAATGCTAAGGGCAACAAGTACTTCAGATGAAAGAATCTGATTCACTAATGCTTTTAAAGATGCTGTTGGATCTTTTGACATTGCAGTTCCACATCAATCCTTTCTGTACCTTAACAGTGAAACAAACACACAGTAGAAAAGAGCCTTTTCCCACCTACTTGCAGTTGCAAAAGCCAACTTTATCCTTAGTGACTTTTCTCCACATACTAGGTAAGCATATTTTGACTGATTTCTGGTTTGATCACCATTCTCTCGTAGGGAGAGCAAGTCCTATTGACTCAGACTCAGAGTCTCAAGAGGCAGCTTCTGCCAGGGTCATGCAATGATATGAGAATCTTGGGATTCATTTAAAAACCGCTCCTATCCAGCTCTCCCAGCAGGAAAGAAAAGCTTGAGACCTCCAAAGACCCAAAACCAGGAGGCAAATCAAGAGCAGCTTTAAAGCTCACGATTAATTTTAATTTTTAAAACCTAACACCCTTTTTTTTTTGTTATTCACTCAATATAATAAGCAGCACTGTCCAGGTGGCACCCCCTGTTGTGTGTCCCCGAAGAGAAACAAGAAAGCACAGTCATGTGGAGTGACTTCTCCAAGCGTTACTCCTCCTCCAAGAGCTACCCCTTCACATGAGAGGGTAGACAGTGTACCAGCCAAGGCCAGAAGCAAGCAGAGCAGAACTTCATCTCCCTCTTTAGCAGGCTCTGCAAGTCAAATGAGCCAGCGCACAGAGGGCAAGGTCCCATGCTAGAGGACTGAAGGAAGCTTATTAATTTCCTCCTAGTGACAAATGTCAGAACCAAGAGCTACATGGTCACTCACTGAGACATTATCTGATTTCTGATCAGCTTTTGTGCTACATAGCATCAGATTCATTACACCCCTTACCCATGTGTGAGCACTTGGCTGAGGTGCTGTATTTTGGCAGCTGGTTCACCTTGGCAATCATTAGAGAGGGGCAGGTTCTTGCCAAGTATTCCTCAAACCGCCTAATGCCTCCTTGGCTACAATTCTCCTTCCACCGACTACACAGGGATACTGAGAAGTGCTGGCTTCTTGTTTAGCTACCTGTTTCACTTGCCTACCTCTAAGTAGTGTGTATGCCCTCGCAGTCACTAACAGTTTGCAGAAAAAAATGCTGTTCAGGTCTCCATGATTCACAGCAGGAATCCCAAGACCATGTATTTGGCATCCTGTCACTTATATCACACACTTCTGACAGAGATAGCCTATCTTCTGCCTCCTGATAGGGAGACACAAAGTTGAAGTCAATGAATCTTTCGTACTGGAAACTGCAATTCATCACTCACTAACATAATGTGGAACAGCCCCTACCCACTGAAAGTGCGATTTCCTCTTGGGTGAAAGGATGACTATTTCATCATTGTGTTTCATCATTTTTAGAGGCAGCAATGATATTGTAAATAAGGAAAGAATTGATTTCTGTCTCTCACAAAAAATTAATAAGAAAGAATACACTCAAAATAATAACTATTAACAATCTTTTCCTGTTATTTATTTCTTTATATATAACACAGCAGGATTCCTTCCAGACCAAGGTCACAAGAGTCACATAGTCAGCGTACAGATGCATTGCCCCAATCCATCCCGCCTCACTAAGACACCTCAAAACACTTCACCCAAGATCTGATACTCTCCATGGAGGAACCTGTTTCTCCCCATAGGTCGTACAGGAGATCAATGAGATATGACATAATTTTACTAAATATGTTAAGTTAGTTTTTTGACTGGTTAATGGCACAAGGACCAGATACCAGATACCTTTATAGATCTATCGACCTAGATCTATTTTACAATTTGAAAGTATTTTTACATTTTAAAGAAGCTCCACAGTAATTTCAGAAGATTTCATATGGAATAACATCTTTGCTTGGCCAGCTGGGTATACTGATACACGGTACATAATCCCGAATAATCATGTGAAATCTCTGGAGTGTAGAAACTGTAAAAGGACAGTAAACCAGCAACTGGATAACTGAGATCAAAATATGGAAATACTTATGGGGAAGATATACAGGGAAATGCCAAATTATCTTAAGAAAGGAGTTTAAATCGATAGTGCCAAACAGCTAGCTGTTCCCACTAAAGTCAGCAGAAATATTTACAAGAGTAAGGCAGCCAAAAATCTGACCACTCAGTAAGGTATCAAGAATGAATTTAGAAGTCAAGCAGGACTGGTTTAAAAGCACCACAAACTTCAAAGCAACTGCTGGAGTATAGCTGTTGAAAACAGAGCATTTAACTAGAAAACTCAATACGTATTTAAGGCACCAAGTCTCAGACAATCAATTTAGAAAATCTTTGTCCATTTATTTTCTTGTATAAAGCAAATAAAACTAACCCGTTTCAGCTGCCAAATGCACTGAGGGAAAGCGAGACCCTCTTGAAAGTAAAAGTTGTCATTAGTAAAATATGGTCACATACTTTATGTGCTCTCAAAACAAACCTAATCATTTTATACAAAACTTAGAGAAAACAAGAAAAGCAGAGTGTGGAGAGCTACAGAACACAGGCAAACACAACAACTTTTAAATGAGACTTGAAGCTCGGACCCAGAGCTACAGCTTTTGTGCATCACTGAATTTTTATTTGAGCACAGCAGTGACTTTTATTACTGCTCTAACACACAGGAATGTGTCCTAGAGAGTGCACTGACAGCTATTATCCTCCTAGGTGTATCAGAGTAAGACAACCAAATGGCTTTGCAGGGGGACTTGTTCAAGTGCAACCAGTGTGTCACAACAGACAACGTATATGCAATAAACACCATGACATGTATACACTATCCTGATTGTCTCACATACATAAGGCTAGAAAAGCGTAGCTTTTATTTTTGCTTTCATCTTACATGTCGGTTTCTTATCTGAAAAGACCCTTGTTACAGACTAGTCGTAGCACCGAGTCTGGGGATGTTCATTCCCTCTGATGTGATAAATGGACAATTCATAACAGGGCTGGTTTGAGAACCAGCAATCAATACAGGCACTAAAGTATGGTTTAGATGACCATTCTGGTTCTTATCGGTGTGCACAGACAACGATAACGCAAAAACACTGATATCAGAGTATTATGTGGTTACCTCATCTCTCTTTACTAGGGGACACTGCCCTTCATCAGTGTCACCAACAAATCAATTGGTCACTTAAGAAGATGTCTGTAAGTGCTCATCTTGTCTTTTGCTTGAAATGTATTGCAACCATTTTTCTGTTAAATTTCACATAAAAAGGATTTGCTGAAGCTGTGCAACTGGGATAAACCAAAGAACCGATTTACTGAAATAGCTTAGAAATGGTTTAATATTGCAGTGGTGTCAACAAAGCAGATTTTTAAAAATTTCCTCCTGACAACAAAGGAAAGATATCCACTCCAAAGCCAGGCATAAAGGGAATCTTTTTTCAAAGTTTTCCCACCTGTCTAAAGGGGAAAACAACATTCACCTAAAGGGCTTTGAGATCTACAAATGAAGACAGCACTATTAACTATTTTTAAAAGTGAAGTGACAACCAATGCTATAAAATAAAAACATCTTCACTATCTTTACCTTTGCAAACCTGACAGAAGAGAGAGATGAAAATAAATAGAAAAATAATGAAGCAATGCTTACTGCCTCCACAGAGTCTCAGTTTTCCTGGATCCATAGTCCTTTTGACTCCTTAAGCAAAATTTCCATTCCTACCATTGCCACTTTATGACCCACCAAAGGTATCTGAAAGGCCTGGATTATTAGCTTCAAAGCTGTAATTCCAGGGTGTCATGAGTAAGACTCACTGCACAGGTGATGGAGAACCAATATTCACGAGAGTTGCTTTCTGAATATCTACCAGCTATACCTCAAAGGACGAGAGCAATGGACCACAAAGTCTGAAAGTCCTCAGCACGGACCACTGAAACATCCAGCTAAAGTGTCAGGCTACCACACTGTTACTCTACTGATAGCTTCCAACTCACCTGGACAGCTGGACTCCCACATACTGTCTTTTTTGCCCTTCCAGCACTGACTTATGGGCTTGAAGAAGGAAGTTAACATCCTCTGCCTTCCACATGCATAAGGATGCACCATATCCAAGACGCACGCTTCCCAGTCTACAGTTAATGACTAGATAATTTCATAGCAGGCTGTCTTTAAATGTGTGTCTTCTCACACGTTTGTTGACAAAATTACTTTTGCCTTTAAGGGCAACTTTTCCCCTCCATAACGTTTTACTTGCTGTAAGTGAAAGCTTGAGCTTGTATCACAACTGTCAGTGGTGTTGTTGTTAAGAGTTTTAGAAAATAAGTTCAGAAATATGTTGCTAAAAGAAACATAGTCAAATAGTAAAACACCTAATTGACATATATCTATGCAGGATTGCCCACAGAAACCTTATCACCACTGCATAACAGTCTTGGTCCAGTACCGAAGACCATGAAGTGCAAGCCATAACGTAGCAGATCTACTTGAAGACAACAAAACCAGGCATTGTCACAGCATGAAATGTCACATCTTGCAAAAGCACAACTGGAGCGCTCATACTAAACTCAAGTATAGCCAAAAGGATGAACTATGATATCAAAACCATAAAAATAATTGCTAGCAAAGAAGTTTTCTGAAGCCACCAGATATTTAGCCCTTTATAGAAGGGAAAGATGCTCTTTTAATGGTGCTGTCATTACATAAGTTTTCCCACACATACATAAAATGAGAGAGCCGAGACAAAATTTAGCTCTGCAATGTAATATGATCACAGTAATCCATTCATCTTGATCATTTTTCACAGATGTCTTCTGCATCATGGAAAATGTGAACCCACATCTGGGGATCTGTCTACCCCATAAGCATGTCTATACCTAGTTCTTCACTCCTGATCTCAAGAGCTCACCAATTACCCGTTCTGAGACAAAAAACCTCTTTCTACGATTCCACATCTTTGACTGTCAAACCATTTGTAACCACACTGTCTGCAAAAGTTGTAAGATAGTTCAGCACAAGACATGGATTCTACTATCATGAATGACGAAATGATCTGTATTGGGGCAGCTGAAAAGGTGTGGGTTATACTGTGTGAGCTCCATTGGGTTCAATATAAAGTATGAAACTGGTATCACAGGACCTTGAAAAATACCTTTAACATCTCAGGAGAGGAATGTAGATCCCTTTGCTGATGGGCAGTCTTTCACACCTGCCCACATCAACCACTCATTTCTAGAAATATGGTACCATTTAAATCACTACAATAGGCAATGAGTATTAAGCAATAATCTCTAAGGGGAAAGCTGTCCAAACTGTAGCTAAAGATCTAGCACAGTTTCTATTTCAACTTGGACAGATTCTTTGTTTATAACAACTTTTCTTTTTCTCTGTTCCACAGATGTGAGCTGAAATTATCTGTGCTCTTAGAGCAATATTTTCCACGGCAGATTACAAGTACTATGCCTTAGCAATGGCCATCAGATGTCATTCGTCGAGGTACCATTCAAAGCCCACACATACAATGCAAGGACTGTAAAACAACCCAGTCTAAATCTATACTGCAAATAGGAAAGGAGAATTTATACTTATATTTCTCTGGACTTCAGAAGCAGTTTCTCCACTTAGTGGCTATTTAGTCAACTGGAATAGCAGTGGAAGTAGAATTAAATAAACATGATTCTTACACTCTTTACAGTTTATATCATTTTCATATTTGCTCCTGACATGATTTCTCTACAGTTTCCTCACTACCTGCCTGGCAACAACAAAACAAATGAATTAAGGAACTAATTCAATAAAAACTGAATTTACTTTAGAAAAAAAAGAAAAGAAAGATTTTCATCTCCTTAAACTGGTCCTTTGATGTGGATAGTTTTCAAGACTGGGAGCTATTATAGATTGAAGGATCATGTGAAGTTTTGTCCTTAGAGTAATCAAGCTCCAGTGAATCTTCTGAAGAAAACGAAGTGTTAATAATAGCAGAGATTGCAAAGCTATTATATATCAAGGGCCAAAGTCTCTAGCGTAATGAAATAAGCAGAGCATGTCTGCAAATTCAGGCAAGGTAAAGGCAAACATTTCTATTGCACATTTCTTTAAGAGAAGATAAAGAGCACTGAATCAATAAATCACTGAAAAGATTATTATTTTGTACAAGCTGAAGGTCAGTGCAGGTCATTCCCACTAAAGTAGACAGAGCTTGTTAATTTAATCCAGCAGATTTGGCAGGGAAACCAAACAGGAATTTAATCAGCAGCAGAAGGTGGTGAACATCTCTGAAAATTGAATAATCATTGTGCCAGACAGTAAACATCATTATGGAAGGAAAAAAAAGGAAAGAACAAAAGTGTCCCCTTTTCACGCTGTTCATTAACTTCTTCAAACAGGTAATAAATTATTTAAAACAACTGTCTCTGGAAAACAAAAACACCACATATAAGAGCAGCCGGTCAATAGTTTAGCATATTTATGATGACATTAAACTTCTCTTAACTATAGCTCTTCCTTCTCCTGTATTGTAATTCTTTCTTTAAAAGCTGCCTCATGAAGTAATATTGCTATTGCTCTAATAAAAAAGATTAATTTACTCTTTCATCTTTTTCCAGTTCACAAAAAGACAAAAAAATCAAAAGCTTTCAAATACATTTTCCCGTATTTTGCAAGAATTGGCCAGGATGGGATACTGACATTTGAAGCCCTTCAGCACAGCATATGCCAGTATTTTGTTTGTTTGTGGTTTAGATTATTTTTTCATTTTCACACTAGTGTATTTGTAACAATGGCATCAGAATTTTATTTCAGAGATGAAGCTATTTCTACCACAAAACATTTCTCTAAATCAGTCTTTCTGTTTCTAACTACATCTAATTAAATGTTTTTCTTCCCCATATATTTATTATAAACTCATATTATAAGAGGATAAATTCTGCCCTTAATAAGCAGAAATTCAGGTAAGCTGGTGTGATAAAATAGTTCATGTCTTCCACTGACATAAGACTTAATCCTTGTTGTTTACAAAGCAGATTCATAAAAAGAAAATTTATATTCTAAATTAAAATAAATCCTTTGACGAAGTCACTCAGATGATCCTATACGCAGTACAGTTATGTTAATCTGTAGAGACCTCATATTCACAGTACTTAAATTTCAGACTTTTGCAAATATAAAGAAAAAAAAAATCTGTATCTGAAAGTTTTTTGAGACAATCTTCTGTTTATACTGGAAAACTCAATAGTTCAGAATTCCAAGCTTATACATGGATACATTAATATCTATAGAGAAGAGTTAATTATTTCTCCATTTCTCCATGAAATGACATTTCAGACTTTGCATAATACTCCAATCCAAATCCAAATTTCCAGCAATCTTTGATCAAAATCTTAATCTTCCATTTTTAGGAAAGAGAATATTTTTTGATGTTAAAGGCAGAAAGACTGCCTTCCGTTCCACTGTGAGATCAGCAGACCTTTAGGACCTTGCTACTTATCTTAAAAAAAAAAAAACCAACATGCCCACCAAATAACTTTTTCTGATTCAAGGAGACACCCAGCCACAAACTAAAATATGAAGGGTTTTCACCTCAGTTAAAATGAATGTGAGATTGGTAAAATAAATAAGAGATTTGTATCAAACATTTTACATTTACTCAGGTAGGGTAAGAAAACTTATAAATTGTGAATGGATTCTGCTGGCCTGATCTGACACTTCTTCCATTGGTTAAAAGGAAGCCAGGTTAAAAGGAAGCCAGGCAAAGCCAGTTTGGAGGTTAAAAATTCCAGCACTTCCTTAATTTAGTGCTTATTTTCCTTTGAATAACAGAAATAGTTATGCTGCTAGTGACAAGAAATAAAACATGCTGAAATAATCTTTGATGATGCTCAAGGTGTAAGTCGCCTCTTTCATCTGAAACAATTTACAGTTATCTTCACAACTTTACCATAGAAATAAGATTTCTGTTCAACCCATTGGCAGTATCCAACCAGCAGACAGCATACATGAAATACTACTGATGTAGCCAGGGATGTGGAGAAAAATTTCAAGGCATTATTAATTCCTGCAAGCAGCACCTCCATTTCTTTAATCAACTCACTTGTGGGAACCACACTCAGCATATTGCTGTCATGCAATGTAACTTTATGTGAGGATGCTGGGACAAACTGGGGCAATAGCAATATTTCACAGAAATCAGGAATGTTTCTGAGGTATTGCACTGATAATGCATTGTCCGCTAACATTTTTTCATGCTGTATTCCACAAAGAACCTGAAGCAGCTCCACTGCTGGTGATGCATGGAGAAGACCATATCAGAGGCAGAAAACATTTCAAAGATGCCATCTGTCAGAGAGGATATCCCACAAACTATTTGTAGGATACATCTACATTACTGTTTCAGTTCAGAGCAGGAAAGTACTTTTGAACTGAATCTCCTAACCCGTCCCACTTACTGCTCTCTCCGTCACATCTGAGAGTGGTTTTGGACCACATCAACTAGGCCGCTTGGGTGGTTAATGAAGTCCAGTGCACAGGACCGAGCAAGGCGACAACACAACCCTTAATCTCTGCGCAGTGCAGATGTCAGGTCCTCTACACCAACTGTTTTGTCCTGCAGATTCACTCCTACTATGTTACAACACCTGCATGCAGGGATACAGCCAGACTGCTTTGGTCTATCTGGGATGGACTGGGACAGTAATCAGTGGTCTCCCTCACAAATTCTGAAACTAACTTTCAGTGGTTATTTTGGGCAAAGGGCATTTCATTCAGTTGGATGTACTTTATTTACCATAGTAATTTCTCCAGTGTAAACATGGTGTTAGAAAACTGTGATCTAAAGAAATGAGCCATCAAAAACCTATCGGATTTCATTGGGAACTGGGCACCTAACTCCTGTGGAGAAAATCTTAAGTTTATCACATGGCGAGTTCACTAAAATGCCTTTTATTACCATTTTTGCTGTAAAAGAAAAATGTATGCAGGCAAAAAATTCTTTACTAGCAAACTCACTGCTTGCTAGAAATTCGTGGTGATTTGATACACCATGTTATTCACAGCTTCCCCTTAACAGTGGTGATTGAGTTAGGCCTTTCTATTACAAGATGCAAAGGCAACTGCAAACTTGGGTCCAAGAGTATCTCCTATTAGTATGAACAGTTTAAGATGTATGGCATTGCAAAAACAGTATCTGTCGGAGTAGACAGCACCCAGTAGGCATTTACAGTTCTATCTCTATGTAAACATTTGTCAAATCAGTGCTGTACTTCATTCTATTTGCTGAGAAAACCTTCCAAGTAAAAATGGATACTTCAAATTTTCAATAAAAGTTTTGACTCAAAAAGTCTTAAAAGATGGTGTATAAGTTTATTACCTAATCACTCAGGGGTCAAACAGAACAGCAAGACTCAAATTTTGCAGAATTTATAAATGTTTGGTCCTTCAATTAATTTTTTTTTTAGATCTGATGGTACCCTCTTACCTCTGTCATAAGAAACTATTTTAGAAAGTTCATTTCATTGGTTCAGTTTCACAAAACTCCAAAGCTACATTTTGTTCCTGAAGTATAATATTGCAAAAATAAAGCTCTTTTAGAACTATTTTAGAGATAAATGATTCATATCTGATGAGCTGTGAAAAACTGGAAAGTTACAAAGGAAAAAAGGGGGATGTAATGAACTTAACGGAAATGCCACATGGTTCTTTTCTAATGATGCTGATATTTTAATCCTAGAACAAGTGTTTGCAAGGCTCCAAATTTTGGCTTAGAAATAAAATCCTGCTAATTATTTTGCTTTTAAAAGAATATCTTTGATCCCTCAGTAGATCTTTTTAAAAGAAATCATCTGAATATCAATAAATCATAGATTTTTAAAAATACTGTGATCATAAAAACATTTCTGAGATATGGATCACAGCCAATAAAACGATCTCTTCATTTTACCTTGTGGGTTACAGTTCTTTTACAGCATTCTGCACCTTTGTGTATTTTCTCCCAATACGTTTTGCTGAAGAGCTCTAAGGTTTTGCTCGTGAAAATGAAATTGAGTACTGGGTCACCTCTGCATCTAACAGCACACAGCATAGCAAAAAGCTAACACAGTCCATGGGGATTAAAAGCTCAATGGAAAAAGATCACCTTAGTGAGTTTTAAAGTAATATCCCCTAGGAAACAGGCACAATATAAGCAGTGGCTGTGCAAACTCTTAGTTGCTTCTCCTCTTGGAAAGAATGCCTTCAGAGTTACTCTGAATCCATCAGTACTGAGCCTTTCCTATTCGTTTTCTGGAGAGATAATGATTTACTGATTTTGGTACATAATACTTCCAGCTGAGTGAGAAGAAAAATCTATGGATTTGGTTATATCTCTGTTCTGCAAAACCCAGAAAAACTATAGTGTAAAAATTATTTGATCGCCCTTTCTCCTTCTTTGAATAAATGATAAAAGGCCGCTATCCTGCTTCAACTTTCAAAAACAGAACAAGAGCAATCTCAGAACTGGGATCTTAGTCAGGGAATAATCCAGCCAGATTGTCTTTACATTTATTATTTCAGAGCATTGAAAAGTTTGCCAGGATATCATACAGTGCAAAGAAATATAGAGATGACCTGGATTTCAGACAAAGGGAAAGAAGGATGTCAAGTTGAATTTTCAGCTATCTTTTTAAGATTATGCATATTCTGTGGAAGAATCTGTTTAAATACATTAAAAGAATTGTTTTATATAGGTGATAGATTTTGAGAAAAGGTTAGCCCTAGGAGAGGACCCTGTAGAAAAGGTCCTCCTGCCAGTTTAATTCATCGCAGCATAAACAGGGGGTGAGTCAAGGAATACTTTTTCCATACACTTTCTTCAACGTTTCTCCCAGACTCTTAACTCGGTTCATTGGGGCGGACTTTTCCTAGAGGTCTACGTAAAAAGGCAGTAAAAGGTGATCTATATAGTATCTTGCTCCATAGGGAGGAAGTTAAAGGAGTTTCCCATGTGGCCAGTAGTTTGTGTCTTTGGAATGGTGTTGTGTGCCCTCTTGCTGTCTTCAAGGTACTTCGGTCTTACCTTCTTGAATACTGTGTAACAAAATTTACAAATAAAAAGAAAGCAAGAACTTGGAAAAAGCCGAGTTAGGCTTACACATGAAAATAAATAACAAGAAAAACTCTGCTTGAAATGCACCTGAGAGAACAGACCACAACAAACATCTTCTTAATCTCTGATTATATGACTAAACCTACTGGAAACAAGCAAACACTTGCAAGGTACTTCTACCAAGTTGTTATAATGAGCGGTACCACTTCCCATTATTTAGTTGTTTCCAAAGGTTTAGAGACAATTTTCCTAGTAAGGTAACACAGCCTATGTGTCCTTTATGAACTACTGAATGAGTTAGAGTAATGTCTACCTGTCCTGATCTCATAAAGTTCCCTAGTGACTGATAAAATCAAATCTTTTCTCTGTTTCTTCCTAAAGGAACGATGAACTACTGAGATCAGTTGGCCTTTCGTGGTAGATTGTTCATGTAGTTTAGTCTACAGGCTTAATCACATGAACAGAAAGGCAACCTTAAAAAGTTTTGAAAAAGATTTTAGCCTCTCACAGAATGTAATGTTAAAGTACAGGTAAGTGCTCTGTGTGGAAGCCCCATTAAGACAATACACGATTTTGATTTTGCATATATCCTTAGCTGTTCTACAGAACATTGAATTCATTTTAAACCCAAATGTAAAAAGCATGAATTAATTAAGCAATATATTATATTAACACAGATACTTCCGATACTGTTTCTTAGCCTTTTATGGTAGAATGAGAATTTCCCTGAATTAATGTACATTGTTAATAACAGTTTTTAGAAGAAATATATTGAAAGATATAACACTTCCTTTGAAGCAGCCAGCTAAAATGAACAGCTATTCTAATAATACCATCTAAAGGGTATACTAATCATGTGGGTCATGTCCCTATTTCCACTGTGGAAGTTTAAGCAAAAGATAGGATTGGTTTAGGAACTGGGAAAAATTATTTTCAAGTTGTGAAACAACCTTTTTAATCCTGCTTATTTTATGACTGAGAAATTGCTCAATGTCTGTAAAATGGAGACCTTCCCACAATTACCTTCCAATACTACCAGCAGGATTCACAAATGGCGTACAGGATTTCTCAAGATTATGAGTGCGTGCCTCTAAATGAGTTTCTGCTTTTAATACACAAGAGAGAAGTCTGAATTAAGAAGGTATTACCTTACTCCTAAATATGCCAAGTCCAGTGAAGCTGCAGTTTCAATCTTTACCACAATTTAGCTGTGCAGAAACAACTGCATGGCAGTACTCAGTGACAGAAATTTTATACTGCACAACCTCTCGAATTTTGGTCCTTTTATACTGGAAGCAAAATGGCTACAAACTGGATAAAAGGGGAGTGGGATGATTATATATGTTGCAAAAAATATTCACTTGTCATGTTAAATCCAGCTGGGACATACAGAATTCCTTGGGAGTGATATGACAGCCTTTACACTTCAACACCTCTGTTTTATTAGAAATATTTGCACTATAACAGAAGGAAAATGGAAGGAAAGAACCACTGTGAATACATGAATGAGAAGAAATGGAGCCACCAAAGAAATGGAAATTATGAAATATGGAAACAAATTGAAGGTCACAAAAGCTCTGGTTATTGCACTCTGTAAGTGAGTACAGTTATGAAAATAGTCTTCGCTATGAAAGGCATTTGCCTCCCATTCCTCAGAGCTGTGCCTACATGGAAAAACAAATCTTTACTGAATACAGTCTTTGGAGCTCAATGTGCACCCACTTCTGCCTGCATTTCCATTGGGTCCTAGATCCTACAGGGTCCTTTAGTCCAATGTTCTTTATAACACTCTGCAACTGAAAAACTTGTCTTTCTTCTCATAACCTTTCTTTGATTTCTGATTGCTTTCCTGTATTATTGCTTTGATTAATCATTTTCAATGACCAGTCGCCATTTGCTCGTGCAGACAACCAGCTCATTTAACCGTTAACATGCTGATTCTCCCTTTCATTTTCTACCCAGTTTACTGCCATATACAATATTTAATGAAGCTCAGCATTCCTTGATAGATAGCTTTTCAATTTCCTTTCAACTTAACAAGCAGCACTTCAAAACCTTCCTTTGAACCTGGAGAGGTGGCTACACCCAAACCTTTTTGCATACCTTAGGAGAGAGTTATAAAACACATTTTCAGTGCAGAAGGGTTTCTTCTTAGCTTGTGCTGTGAACAACTCTTCTCTACGTCTATCAACTGTCATATTAATTGTGCTCCCTACCTTTGTCTGAAGCGTTGTTTATTTCAGGCTTAATTTATCTACTTATTAAATTTACACCTGTTGTATATGCAATTATGATTATATTCTTGATTCTAGATCCTTAGGTGGCTATTATTATACTTTGTTCAGTTACACTGTGGACATCTGGAAATGTTTGTACACAGCATATCTCTCTCTGAAGATTTATTTGCTTCATCCTTCTCACCTAAAATAATTGTTATCCCACTAGCAGAAAACTGGGATATAATACGAATATGGCAACATCTTATAGAGATACTTTGAAATGTTCAGAACAACTCCAGAACATTTTACAGAAGAGGTCAATATGGAAGCACATCCAGTGTCTCTTTTAAAGAAAAGAGTGATCCAGTTTTCTGTACCCACCTGCACAACTCAGGTGTGCAAGCACTGGAAAAAATTTCTGTTTCTGAACAGCAGTTTCAAAGAGAGACCTAACAGGGGAGAAAATCTCAGCTGTAGCTCTCTCTCTAGTGTTCTCTACCAGCTGTCTTCAACAACTCCCACACGTGCTGTATTATAAACCCAAGGGACATGACAGCCCTCATTTCCTATGGAAGCAACTTAAGGACCTTAAGAGGCTCTTGAATTCCATTCCAGCATCTGATTTTGCAGCTTGGGAGCACTGGGTGTCACAAACCACATGTCGCCTCCTGTCAATTTACTTATTGAATCCTAATGGGAGCAGGCTTGAAACTGAAAAATGAAGAGAGGTAGGCATACTGCAGAACTGACATTAGAACTATCTCCACTTACCTATATGTTTTTAGCAACAGATTAGCACAAGCTGTATCTATCTCAATCCACTTGAATTATAAGTGGATTTCATTTTAAAAGATAAGATAAAAAACAACACTAGTTTTGATCTTGCAAGAGTATACTTCAATCCAATGCCGTTTCTTTTAAACTATTTAATGAGTGAATGGAACCTAGTGATTTTCTGAACCTAGGAAAAATTCATGTGTTTATGAATATGAACGTATGAATTCATATGTTCATTCAAGCTATTTGCCATACGTAACAAAAAAGATTATTTGAAATAAGGCAGAATCTGAAAAAAACATTAGAGAGTGTGTGTGTGTGTGTTACTCATGTGGTTATACAGGTATCACCTTGCACAGTATTCCATGGGTGCTCACTGGTGTCCGTTTCTAAAAGGCTCATAGACTGAAAATGTTTGATTTCCTATGAAACAGTGTTGTTATGATACACCCATGATAAGATCACAGTGCACTGTAAATTATCACTCACCAGGTTTCATAACTTCTGCTTCTGCCATAATTGACCATATTTGGGAATATTCTTTTTCATTTCAATCTAAATTTTCTCATCCAATTCCAATATAATCATCCTTTCTCTTTTAACAACCCTATTACTTGCTTTCTAGCATAAACTTCATTAATGACAATTGAAGAATATAAAATGCTGTAACAATTTTATGTTATTATTTGCTATGATTTCACTGGGCCTGCAGCTTCTCTGCAACTTCCTTCTTATTTACAGTCCATACTTCCTGCAAACTTTTTAATACAAGATAATGGAAAATTTTCCTGGATAATGCCAAATTTTCCTGATGTAAAGAAAACGTTTTACACTCCTCTGACCAACAAGATTCAAATCTACATATAACTCTGGGACCTGATCACATCCTTCATTCTGGACTGACACTTTATGACCTCCATTTTCTTTAATGTAACTCTTGGGAACAGCCTACTTTTATGCAACCATGATTAAACTCTTATCTTCTTTTCAGACATCCTTTGGCAACCTACTTATAGTTAGCTAGCTTCTCTTCATGACTTTTTCTCTTTTCTAACTCTCTTTCCTTAGTACTTCCTCCATTCCGTTCTCCCTGTTCACCATTTGTTGATGTCTTTCTAATCACTTATTCTCATTAGAAGGTTATTCATCATTTAGTTTTGGAACCCCGTCCAAGGTTCAATATCTCATCTATCAGTCCCTATCATATGAAAATTGAAAGCCTTGTTAAAGGCATTAAGTTTATTATTTTATACAACATAGCTTCTATTTATGTGGAAATTAGATTAGAAGTTCGATTCCAGTTTAACTAGAAGCTTTTAAAAGTCTTGCTACCAAAGAATTAAAAGGTATATGACAATACTATGACGCTAAGAGCATTAAGGCTGACATCTTGAATGTTTTTGCTCTTGATTTCTAAAGGCTAGAGACCTTAGATGGCCACCACATAATCCTGCTCAACAACCCCTTTTCTTTCCATGGCAAACAGATTTCTTTATTTTTGCAGCACAATGGGGACCTTCAAACATGCAGAGTTGAACACAAAAACTGGCTAAGGACTTGGAAGTCAAGTGTAGCAGAGGACAGCTCAGATTTAGTGCACAGAGATAACTACCATGGTACAAATGGGTTCAGTGAGCTTTGAAACAGTACATGATTGTACTGTTTCATGTCTCCAGTCAGAAAACACCTTTGACCTATGAACATGTCAAAGACGGGCTGTCAGGTGGAGCTATATTGCAGAAGGAAAAATAAAACAAAAAGTAGGTTTCTAACTGTGGGAGGAAAGAAGTCCACTGCATCAGAGTTTCCACACTGTTGCCAGTTGTTCCACTACACTAATTGTCTGTTAGTGTCCTACTATTATTAAATTAACTCCTTAGAGAGAAGCATGGCACACAGGAGGGTTGAATGCTGTGGGCCTAATTCTGTTATGTTAAGGGTCTATAATATTACTGGGCCCACAGTGCTCCACATGTCGGAATAAGAGAAGGCCTCATTGGCCTTAAAAGCAAGGTTTTCTTCCAGTTCTGTTCCCAGTACTGTAAAAAGATAGCAAAAAGATATTGCAGTAGATGGTTGTGGATATGCATAGCTGAAGTATATCCACAAGAGCCATGTTATTTGACTTTCAGGCTTTAAATGCAGTGTCTGTTGTAACACCCATCTACAAGAACAGATTCTATATAACGGAACAACCTCCACACGTTTCTAGAGAGGATGAATTTCTGTTTGTCTAGCAGTCCAACGAGACAAAAACCAGTCAGTAATGGTACACATAGAAGCTTGAAAGCGTGTGATAGAGCATGTAGCAGTTACTGTAACGCAGTGAATTAGGGCTGCTGGAGCAGTACTTGGTCTTGAAGTGGGGAAAGAAGCTGAAAACACAATATATTGAGAAGAGTGACCTGAAATGGCCTGGGAACTAAAGATCTCAGAAGACAGCAGATGGCATGACAGAGACTGAAAATTACTAACCAACAAATGAGGAGGAAATGTTTTCATAACAATATTTAATGGAAAGTCTGTTCAAGCAGCATCCAGAGATTTCAGTCATTATCATCATTTCTCTAGCATTTCTACATCCATTAAGTAAATCTGAACACCTAAATGTTTGGATAATAGCACTGGAAAAACTAGTAGCTAGCTAGTAAAGACAGCCTCAGAATCCTTTCTTATCTGGTCCTGTTTAACTCCTTGGGAGACAAGAACTCTAACACAGCAATAAAACATCAGTCAGAAATGTAACGTGAAAAAGAAATCAGTTTTGCGGTGAAGCCTCAGGCAGGCTAGCATGATCTTGATTTGAATGAAATCCTGAGAGCAAGTTGCACCTGCACAGGATCTGAGCTGTATGATCTCCATGGACCACACCAGGATGAAGACCAGATAATTCTCTAGATGAGCAGTAATGCCAGCCATACAGAATTCAAGGTGGTTTATGGGTCCAAATCAGATAGATAACATCCATTTTTGCTATGTTCCTTCTCAAAATTAAAAAATGGAAGAAGAAGAACCCACAAAAACCTCTCCATTTGAAATGGTGGAGCTATGGTGGAGACAACCAGTGGATGGACTCAAAGAGGAAAATGGAATATAGGAATATAGGAATGCAGCAGACAGAACAATCCATAGCCAGAGGATGAGATGTGAAAGGAGGAATCTAACATTCATTTTCACTTTAACTACAGAAAAAAAAAAGCATTCCTGTATTCTCAGTAGGGTGAGACAATGGCAATTGCACAATGTGTGTATATAAAAGGATATTGTGAAATTCAAGGCAAACATCGAAGAGATAGTTTAATAAATCAAAATGGGGCTGTTCTATACAGCTGCACAATAGCAAATATAAAACTTCTAGCTAGAAACAAGAAAAAGGATTGTGCAACAACTCAATAATATTAATGGTCCAGTAACCTTAAAAAATCAAGGCTTGAAGCTAAATGAAGAGCTATATAAAAATCCTGCATGAATTTACTAAAGATAAATCATGACAGATCCCTTCTTCAATAAGATAAATTCTTTTTAAGGCTAAGAGCATATGACCAAAGCTGATTCCAACAAATGTTCATTTATTCACTCTATGAGAAATCACCAGTTAATATGAAGACAGAGAATTAACTACAAGAACTGAAGGTAGGTAAGAAACTGACTGAAAATAAAATAATGAGTTGTTCTGAAAAGAATAGTTGTCAGTGGAGTTCATCAATAAACAGTCACCATTAATGACCACAACATGGTGACATTTTCTGATGGTACAATAATTGACAATATGATATTGTTGGATGACTGGAAACTTACACAGGAAGAAATGACGTACTGGGAAACAAACAGAATTTATATAGAACAAGGTGCAAGGACCCACAGTCAGGATTTCTGCTATAACCTGGAAGTTCATTGGTAAGGAAATAGTAACAAGGAAAGAAAAAAACAAGGGTGTCTTAAACCGTTGGTCAGTTTCAGACTGAGGATTTACCTCGTGATGCAATGCCTCCATGGAAAGCACAGATACAATCCTAGGTCATATCAAATGGTGTCAGCATTCCTGTGGGAATATGGAAAATTACTGCTATTTTACAAGGTGCCACTGCGAATTTATCTAGGTGGACATCTTTCTTTTCAAAAAATATGAATTCCAACTGGAATGATGCTGAGATGATTCGGAGGCTAGAAAAAAGAGTACTACTAGAGAACTCTATAAGGATTTGGCCTGTTCAGTTTAGCAAAATGAAAGTGAAGAGTGAATAAGATGGATGTCTACATCAGAAGGATAAACACCAGAGAAAATAATAATTAATGTGGACAAAAGGCAATGAATGCACTGGAATAAATGGATAAAAAGTGGTTATAAATAAATTTAGTTAGGAAATTAGGACAGGTTCTTGCCTACAGAGGCGTGATGGTTAAATTCAGATTTCAAAACATATCCTTCAAATCAATTTCTGGCCAAAGATATGGGGATACAATCACATCTTTGAAGTGCTGCTGCCCACTTCATGTAATCTTGGAGAACATATTGCAGTCATATTATCTAATGGTCACCATGTCCACAAACAGGAATTTTGCCTCCATAAGGACAACAGGTTAAGCCCTTAAGATACAGAAAGGAAGTATTTACATTTGAAACAGAATAAAACTTATAGACATGGGCTTTCAAGATACTTATGTTTTAAAAATTCTGACACTTACTTCAGGCTCCTCTAATTCTTAGACCCAGTTAGAACTCACCAGCAAGTTCTCTGCTTCCTTAGTATTTCCATCTAAAAGATACTACTGTGCTGTGCCAGGAAAATACTTTCAAACTTTGTGGGATTAAGATTCACTTTCTATTCTATTTACAGAGCACTTTGTGGACCTGCTGGCCAAAAAATACCTTTAGCATCCCTTGGATGTTAACCAAAACAATTTTTTTAACCTAATGGATAAAGTGTCTGTTATATATTTCAAAAATATTGTGTTCACATCCTGCTGGGGTTGTATTTTCATTAAAAATTCTGTATGTATTTGTTTCTCTCAGTGTCAAAGGGTTGTCAACATACCCATTTATTATTTATTAAACATTTTCAGCCTTCCTCTGTTTTTATCTTTGTTTTTTTAATCAAACCAAACAAATTGTGTCCACACAAGAAAATACTATTAAACAGGAGAACAGACAAAAATATTCCCTCAGTGACTGGATGCCCATATATTAAACACAGTAGTCACTCTGCACTGATTAATATGACACACACTAAACCAACCAAAAACATACAGCAATTTAAGTCAGAGAAAAATATGCAGAGTGAAGAAGAGGGGAAGAAAATAAAGAAAAGGGAAGGAGGCACATGGATTTAACTCCAGCTGTTTGTCTAATTCTCCGACTATGAAATCCATTTAACTGATTCAAAGGGACTAAGACTCCTTAGCAATTGCTGTTCATTCAGTATTCTTCTTTAGCACATCCCACAACCACCAAAAACTTAGTAACTGCCTGGTCTATGCCATATAGAGACACCATTCATTAAGGTCAACAAGGTGTATTATAACTACACCAGTATGACACCAGAACTTTGGAAGACAGGGTATGAACAAAAACCTGCACGATATTTCTTACCCTACACCTTCAACATCAGTCAGTTGGTTCAGCTTTTATTTCATAAGGCCCCCGAATTGGCCAAGGCATTAAAAGATTATTTCTGTTAAAACTGAATGAGATATGTATGATGGTCAAAGATTGCTCCTTTAATCTCATATGTTGCTCTTTTTCGTTCTAAGTGAGCAAGATGTTTCTTCCCCATTCTCATTACCATTACTTTATGTGTCTGTGTATACACATGCATGTGTACATGTGTGTGCATAAATAATCCATGTGTATATATATAATTTTATAACACAGAAAATTATTTAGATATAAGTATATTTACATAATTTTATAATACTTGCCTGTGTGAACTTTGCTGCATCGGTGGAAACTAACACTGTGTAGTTGGGAGTCTCTGTTTATATAGTATCACTTTCAGTAAGGAGAGGATTTGGGTATTTCAATAGCATAAATATTCTGGGGCTTTATTCTGATGTAAGTGATATATCTAAATATATTGCCTTATTTCAGTACATGCTAGACTTCTTGGCAGCTCAAGATCGGTGGAATCCAGGCCTCAGTTACTAACTGAGATATTTCTGGAGGTGTATATATACATGTGTGGCAGCCAGTCTTTTCTCAACCTTTCCCTTCAATTTTTAACTTGAAACTTGCTCCACGTGGGATGAAGCCTAAACTGATATTGATACACTAACCTGCCCTTTTTCTGACTGGTCCAATGCATTCTGCAGATTAACCAACATTCAAAGTCTAGAACCCCAGTATAAATAATGGGACTCAAGCGTATAGGCATTGCATTTGTGATAGAAAGTAGACATTGTATGGCCTTGTTTATTATAAATATGATACTACTACAGCTTTAGAAGCCAAATGCTGTCAGACAAGCAGATAAGGGTTAAAAGGCAGTTCCCGTTTTTAAGGGTAAGGCTGATTTTCTGAAATTGGTGTTGAAGTAGGAATCTCCCTGAGCCCTTACTTAATCTCGGCAGAAATAATAATTTCCATCTTTCTTTTCTCAGAGAGTCTGAGAGGAAAGACTTTAATTTAACCAATTCTCAGTTAGTGCTTGGCATAATAATGGCATTGATTTAGCTATTTACATTTCTTAGCATTAATACCCCAAATACTTCTATGTCATTTGCTAAACCTCGAATTTGTATTTAATCTATCCCATAACAAAGAATTTTCTGCAACATTTGCACAAATATTATGTACCCAGTTCTCAATGCATTTTCGTAATTTGGAAACAAGTCTTCATGGGCTTTAGAACAAGCACATCCTCTGCATAAAGCTTTTTGTTTATTTGTTGCATGCATGATATAACTTATAGAACACAACAGCTGTATTGCCCTGGGTTGTCCTTACTAGCACAATCAGATCTGGAGAAGTAGCAAGGATTGTCCCTCTTTTATAAGAAAGATTCTGAAATCTAATTATCTATTATTTGCCTTAATGATGGGTTAGTATGTAACAATTTAATCTGATTCTTAAAGGGGGCATTGAATTCCTTTCCTTCAAGGGTTAGTAAAAAAATCCCAAGCAACCCTGTCTTCTTTCAGTGTCCAGCAGCAACGCTACCAAGCATTCCTCCAAGCACAATTGCAATTATATTTATGAGTTGTCTGCCTCTTGCCAAGATTGAATAAATCTGACCTGATTTACGTGTCTAATTAGAGTAATAAGAGGTTTGGGGTTTTTCAGTTTACAAAGCAAAAGGCTCTGGCAAGAACCTTTGTGTCACAATAGATCAAGTAAATTGAGCAGTAATTTGTGCCATTCGCAGGTACCTTCCAAACTTCTGTAATGAAGGTCCTTCAACTTTCTTAATTGTTCCAACTCTGTTGTAAATTCTGGTTTTGCTTACCAAAATGTCTTTGTCTGTGGAGAACTGGCATGTGCAACGGCTATTTCTAGTCAATGGGTTGATTGTCTGTATTAGCACTCACTCAACATTGGTATTTTCACCAATATTATCCAACATTTTATGTTATGTTTAACAAAAAAAATTTTAACATTTTTTGTTTTAAAAAATGCCAGCTTCACAAGAGGAGATTCACAAAATCTGTGTCTATCTACAAAGTAACGCTAAATGTTTTGAATCTGTGGGGACCTCCACAAATAATTCAAAGACCACACAAAGTTTGTGTTCTATGGTTGCAAATAGACCAAATTTAAGGCTTTTGGTTTTGGAGGGGAGTTGCAAAATAAAAGCTGAAAGCTACTGTCAAACTGAACTCTCTGACTTAGGCATGGTGACAGGCCAAATCTCCTCTTATTTGAGGATAAGAGACAAGTTAGCTACTGTAGCTTGACTCTACTCCAATCCAGTTGATCCTAAGGTCAAGTAGACCACATGAAAAAGTTTTGAAGGAATTTGCTCCATTCCACACATTTAGTAGCGGGATATCTCCATGGCCTTCTGCCTTTAGGACAGTTGTTCACTGGACCAACTTCTGCATGTAATAGTCTGCATACTAGCTCTTGCAGTATACCAGGAAAGCACCTATGTTTCTTAAAAACATGACTTTATGTGCAGATTCTCCCAAGGAAACTGCTTCACATAGATTCTTTTTACTTTCAAAGAGATTATAAATTCCCAAATTCGCAGCTTTACCCAGATGCCCCTATATTGAGTATTAAAAAATACTCCCCTATTTGAGTATTAAAGGTTAAAGCACAATAAAAGCTAGTTTATGAAGATAAAGTTCATGCAATTAATTACAAATTTGTAAACGGGATTGCAAACTGTAAATACATTTAAAAATGCATACCTACATTTTAACAGAAAAATGGTTTCTCCTTAGGTGCTCAAGAAATAATAACCACCCAAAAACTCTTGTTTCAAAATCTAAGGGTGCAGAATTCATCAGATTACTCCATCTGCTGGGTGATTCCCTCCAATCCTGGATGATTTCTCTTAGACTATGTATTCCTGTCCCTTTTTAATGCAAATGAAACATTCAAAGCTCGATCAGTGTCCTTTCAAAGCAAATGAAATATTCAGGGTTGCCTTTGATATTCAAAGCACTTCCTGGAATCATGACTCCCTCTTTTCTCTCTCCATTTCCAGTTTAAGAAGACCTTTATATTGCAATTTTAACATATTCTTTCTTCCACAGAAGGCACAAGACAAATGTTTTAACGCTTTCTTGACTTTACTAGCCTTCCTACGTTGCACCTCATAAAAAGTATAAATTATACAACAATTTGGCTAGGCTTATGATTTCTGGTGTGTTGCTGTTGTTCTATGGAGACCATTCATGACACATTAGAAATATACACATCCTACTCTGTAACAGAGTACTCAGACTTCGTGGCTGCCTCCTACCCTTCGTACATCCTAACCCTCCTACTGAATAGTCTTCCCTGGACCCTAAACTCAACTGTTCTAAACAAGGTACTGTAGCAACACTAGCTCTTCATAAATCAAATTCTTCCCGTATGTTGTATTCAGTCGTTCGCACCCAGTATTCATTTAGGGCTGCCCTATACACCACCTTTTCAGGATTTGTCCTCAGGTGCAAAATTTTCTGTATAGCCTTCTCTCCGCCATGCTTTTCATATCCTTTTCTGAGTATCAGCACTGCCACCCATCTGCGTTCCTGTTCCTCAGGTTTTGATGTTAGCTCTCAGAGATGCCATTTCATACCCAAATATCTCCTTCAAGGCTCCCATTTAGCGATAATTTTCATCCTTGGGAATCCGCATCCACTTATCTTCATTGTCTCTTCCCTTCAGTAAGTTGCCTTCAGTTCGTGCCTTTGAAGCACTGTCATCATTCTTTCTAGCCCATGTATTCAAAGAAGGGAGCAATCCTTCCTCCAAAGTCCCCTGCAGCTGGGCCATGTTCTGGTTGCTGGGTTTATTGCTGGGAGCTTGTCTATTAAGCCTTTTGCATAAACTAATTTTGATCCCCCTTTATCTTTCATAATAATACATGTACCAGCAGAAACTGAAAGTAGGAAGCCTCCCTCACATCTTCAGCTATGAAACCACTTTCTCAGTCATGACACACAGTCCCAAAACACGGATAGCAAGCCAATCACAGAGACACTGATTGGTTCTCTTCTTACAAACAAAACTCACTCTGCTTGCATTCCAAGTATATTCCAAGCAAGCAAGCTCTTGATCTTTTTTCTACTCTCTTTTCTAGCTTTTGCGCACAATAAACCAGGAGTAGACTGCCAGAAATGTGAACACTGGCCTACATGTTTGGAGATATACTTACGTTGTTTAAGAGAAGCTACCCTTCAGCACAGACTCAGCAAACACATTGTGAACTTTTTTGCATTGGGGCCATCTATTACGGCACGTCCATATGTCTGTATTTAACTTGACTGCACTTCTGTTTTATTCATGATGTTGAGCTACTCTATGAGTAAATAAAAATATACCTCTAAAGAATCAATTGTGAAAACAGGAAAGTACAATTTCCAATATTAAATAATCACAATCTACATATATCCTAGTTTATAGGAAGACTTTGAGGGGATGCAGCTCTAAGATCAAAGCTTTTGTGGTCTCCAGTATGTTTCCCTGGGATTTCAATCCTTGCAGGTCAGTGCATATTCTACTGGAAACGTAAAATGCAATGAGCAAAAATATTTGCAATCTTGAATCAGGATTAGGCAAGCTAGCATCTCCTGATGTTACTGTGCTGCTTTTGCATGCAAGTGTTAAAAAGGCTCCCGTTTCAGGCCATGCTTGCTATGGATGTCCTAAAGATGGCCCTTGATAAGGGTCACCGTATATTTCTATGGGTTTCATCAGAGGAACCAAGTTCAAAACACCACAAAGACAAGTGATCCAGCACACAGATAAGGTCTAGCCCTGAACTTCACAAACATTTTTATCACTTTATGTCATTACGAGGTTGAGACCAACACTCACATATGGAAGACCGCGGTCAATGTTTCTCTACAAAGAGACCTGTGCAACCCAAGCTGTGGATCACATTACTTCAGAGAGGAAAGAAATGCAGAGCACAGATAAGAAACTGAATCGATATCTCTCCCTACCAACCCACCCAGAGCAAATTAAAACTGCCCTCCCATTTTGCAAGCCACAGAGAAGAGTGAGACAGAATCATATATATTGCCTTGAAACGAATCCCCTTAGCACACAGCTAGAGTTGCACAACAAAATGTAATTTATGTCTGTTAGAACAAGCTTAAGTTAGCACAGCTCAAGGACTTGAGCAGATAAAAGTTCCTGACAGGACCAGTGGGCAAGAGAGTGCCCTTGTTCAGGTAAAGACATTCCTACATTTCCAGGCACCAAAGAAGGAATAGAAATTAAGACAGAAAAGACACAGGGCAGATCCAATATTGGCATTTATATAGGAATTTTGTACATTGCCTTCTACACTCTAATAAGGATAGCACCTATTCAGTAGTGGTATTTCTTATATTTACTATGACCAGTCTATTACATTTCAGGCACATATCAACAACTTGCTGAATTCTTACTGTAAGATTCAACATTCTGTGTAGTTCCCCAACCAAAATTGTGCAGAAATAATCTGTCTGCAAGAAAAGCATCTACCAGACTGAAGAGAGCATACCAAGTTCACACGGAAATACCTTTAGCATCCCTTTGTAACTCCTCTTATGAGACGTAGTGTATGAAATTACATTTAAAACCGGCTAAGCTATAAAAGGCACATTAAATATGAAGATAATACCATATAAATTCTTCATAGAAATCAGTATTATAATAATCTCTAATAAAGGGTCCGTGGCAGACCAGTTAAAGAAGATACTGAACTGAGATACTAAAGTGTCTTTACAGTGTCTTTATTTTCATTCTGTCTCAGGAAATTTGCATACTTGATTGAAAGCACCACCAATGAGACAAATTAAAATAATGCCTCTTCTTTGCCTAGGAAATCAGTGTTTTCTCTATTTAGTTTAGGTGGAACAAAAAGCTTTCATTAATACATACTGGTTGCCATGCTTGGGAAATTTAAAGGACACATGAAACTTTAATGCCTCACGCTTGCATGTGCACAGATACATCTGTATTTATGTAGTACCCAGGTTTCTTATACATACATAACTATTTCTGACCCAAACCCACCAACACTTTGAAAAGCATGTCCTGAAAGGATGCATTCCAACCTTTTCACATCATCAATATATTTTCTTTACTCAGAAGAAGATCAAGTAGATTACATGTGAGTAGACATTTTCTACTCCTGGAAAGGTCACTATCTTTGACCTTGTGATGGGATCATCTTGTGAGTACTGGACACTGATACATCTGTGTGTCACCAGTCCATCTGTCCATGACTACAGGGCAGGATTCAAGTAGTTCAGCCTAATATGAGAGTCTCATTGTATCAGTGTGAACTCATCAGTTAACATAGTCAAACAAAGCCAGATTAAGTAATGATAGTAATTGAAAAGAAGATCATTGGAGATCTTCAGACAGAAGGTAGCTATGGAGGACTGACCAACAAGCTTACAACTGAGCCCAGTTTCACACCTTCACCAGACACAGAAGCAAAGGCATCTCACATCCACCTGGAAGCAGGGTAACACTGAATTTGGGTGAAAAGGAGACTTGGCACTGCGTAGAAGAGACGTAGAAGAATGTAAGTTCAGGTTATTCTAGTTTGCACAAAGTGGAGTGGCCCAGTGGCAGGTCTGTCTTGGTTTGCCTGAATTGGTTTGCCTGCTTGGGCAGCATAAGAATAAGGAGGGAAACAAAAGAAGCAAAGAGTCACTGTGGCCTCAGGATATCATAAAGGGTTCTCTTTGTACCAATAGCATTTACTCACCTGGCAAAAAAAATACACTTGTTCTTCACTAGAAAAAAACATATTTCTTCAATTAAATAATACATGAGTGCATCAAATAAGATTCCTCAAGTATCACTGCTCAAATGGCCTCTGTCTAATTCTTGCTGTCACTCATGCTTACTGTATGGTCTCCAAATGCTGTCTTATCACCAGTACATCAATCTTGCCAATTCCAAAATAATGTAAATAAACTTCTGAAAGTGAATTACCATGTTCTGCAAAAAGCTTTTCTTCAGGTACTGAAGTTCACTGCAGAAATAAAAGCTCTTCAGAACTGCTGCATGATAAAGCACTACAATACTCGCATAGTTTTCCAATTTCCTTTTAGGTAGAAGCTTTTAACTACACCTTCCCCTAGTGCAGTCCTTTAATTTAAAATTGATTTCCTCATCAAAAAATGTGGCCTAATTGCATAAAAGGCTCCTTAGTGCAATGAACAATTAGTAGTATTCAGCATGTTTCAGTCTCAAAACAGCAGATGTCAACAGTCTTGCAGATTTTAGATATACAAATCAATGACACCATCTGAAAACTAAAAAGAGCTTGGTTTATATTAGTCTAACTAACAAGAGCTTGGATTATATTTTGAGCAATATGCATTTGAAAAGAACATATCGCTTCCCACTTAGAAGTTGCTTGCTCTTTTTATTCTCTTCTTTACCATCACCTCCTGTGGTGTAAGAAGCAAAAAGTTTTCAATAGGAAGAAAGGTGAAGGCTGCTTTAGGCTCTCAACATGAAGGGTATAAGGGTATAAGAAGGAACATAAGAAATTGGACAAAAGTGCTTAGTAATGGTTTAAAGCAGCATTAAATGTTTATAAAATTGGGAGGTTTTGAAAAAAATGTAGATGCTTGTGTTGACAAGGAGGGATCCAGCTAAGATAAGCTCTGCATAAAAGTACTTCTTATCATTAAGTGTTTGTAATTGGCAGCTCTAAATTGTTCTTTCTTTATTCCCCCTATATGCTGTTTTCTTGGTTACAACATTATTGGCTGCTAATTTTATTTTTGTCCTGTGATAATGTATAAAAAGTTACTGTGAAACTAATGCGAACGTACTGTGAGTTTAATGTGCATCTCTTGCTGTTATTAGATCGGGCTGCAGGGCAGGCCTGCGTGGCTTTACTGCACGGCTATGTTTTATTAGGTAACAAACACAGCTAAAGCTGATAACAGCTTTAGATAAATATCTAATTGAAGATATTTTTCTGTCTGCAGGGGAAAGTGGAAAACATTCACTATATACCTAGAGAGGGAAATTAACAGCATGAACTAGGGAGGATGACCTGAAAAAGACGTGTTTTGTACACAACAGGACAAGCTAAGTCATCATTTCTTTGCATAACAGGAGTTATAGACAGAAACAAAAATTATTATCCAAGGACTTATTCAAATCAGCCATTACCCAGAGATTCTCTACGTCCCAGTTTGAAGCTTTAAGAGACACTGATAGCATTACCACCCCCTGACTGGGGTCCAGCTATTTCATAAAAGCTCTATTTAGTTTGCAGATTCTCTGTCCTTTCAAGTTGCCAGTCCCAGGCACAATTTACAGCATAGTCGAGCTCCTTATCACAGCTAGATCCGGGCATGCATCTAGTCAACCCTCAGCACTGCAGCTTTCACGGAGGGGAAATCCAGGCATGCTGGCCAAATGGACTTTATCAGCTAAGCATAGCAGCCGCCAGTGCTGATTCTTGGCATTACTGATGCTGATACTGTGTATGTGGCAGTAGGGAAAATTTTGTCCTCTGCACAAGTTTTATATATTCTAAGGAAAGCCGTACCTGAAATGATAACCAAACTCTCAGTATAAAGTGCAGTATTAATCTAATGTTAATGAGACTTTCTGTATTCCATAACATTTCCAAAGTCAGGACACCCACACAGGATTTAAAGAACCATGCTTTAGATTAGTAATTTTGGCATGTTTGGAACTAAAAGGGGTGTGCCTCAAGAGTAAGATTAAGGGCAATATGTAGTTGGGTACCCAGTTCCCAAAGAAATTCACTAATATTTGAGCACTAGTGCCTTTTTGACATTTCAGCATATATATATAAATTTTATTTGAAGTAACTCTAAAAATATCACAGATTGCTTTCCTGTTCCTGAAACAATCTATATGAATTTTCCTGGTTTAATTTATTTTTTTCGCTACAAGAAAGTCCTTCCCTCTCCATTCAAATGTGAAAAGTGTGTCTGTTTTCATCCACATAAATTTCTTTCCAATAGATGGGACTTCTTTATCCACTACGTATACCAAGGGAAGAATTTCAGTTGACCAGTGACCTCATCCAAAAAACTTTAAATGAAGGAATTACTTCAAGTAGATGTGGAATAATAGCAATGCAACCAAATGCTTCTTCATTTTTTTTAATTGAAGGACTGCTTAAGATTTCTGGAAAGAAATCCCTAGCTACTACATCCCACTGTTCTTTGGCAGCTGGGAAAGAAGATGGGGGTTTATTGCTTACAAATAATCATTTTACTCTTACAAGTACAAAGGATATTTTTTAGAAATACTGCTTATCATCTGCAGCCTACCTTGCAACAGGCAGCAGGTCCCTGCACCACTAATTGTAACACACAGAAGGAAAAACTTTTTAAAAAGAGTTCTTGAAGTTAAGATAAATTTCAGAATATGATATTTTGTGTATTACCCAAAACACAGTATTTTGTCCTTCTTTTGCTAGTTCCCAGCACCCACCTATACTTTCCAATGCTTACCAAAGCCTTCTACATATGTTTTAAGTAGATTACATTTTTAGAAGGCAGTAAAGGCACCAGAAGTCAAACTAGATCCCACTGTCTTAATAAGGTAACACAGGAAGATTGTACCCAACCAGCAAACAAACAAAAAGGGACTTACTCTCCTCTAGGCATGACCCCCATTTGCTGCAAGGATGCTGTCAGGAACATGGTGGCATTTCCTTAAATCCACAGAGGAATCTGAGCTCATTTCAGTGCTGAGTTTCCTCATGATGAGGAGAACCAACCACTTTGTTTCTTTCCAGCCTCAACTCGACAAGCTCCCAGCACATCCTTCATCCACCCCAAGAGCTTTATACATCCAACAGTGATGACAGCAATACATGGGAAAGAGTGAAATTAATGCCATTGAGAGGAGTATAGATTACCTTAGAGCCACATCTGGCTAGAGAACTCCACAGTTGCAGGAGATCCACAATAAAAACTCCCATCTCAGGGAGCCAAATCAACAATGCTGCAATTTTTGTCCTGCCACACAGCACAGAGAGAGCACCACATTGATACAAGCAGAGCTAATGAAAGAGGCTACAGCCCTCTCACAGGTAAGTCCACCTCCAGGCATTTCCAGCACCCATTCCAGTGGGGAAGCAGCTCTACTGACTACAAACCAGCTAGCAGTTTCTCCCATAGCCATCTCAATACTCCCAGGTAACTAGCTGAAGCTTTTATCTGGCAACTTTAAGCCGATTAACACCAAAAAAAAAAAAAAAAAGTTAAAAGTATATCGCTCAAAAGGTGCACCATTCAACATGAATTTAACAAAAATAGCAATTCCCATGTGTCGGTCTCCGTAAATATTAAACTATATGTTTCTGATTTCTTCATTTCCTTGACTGTGATTGGTGACAGCCAAAATGGCTTCACTAAGGGCAAATTGCATCAGACAAATTTGGTGGCCTTCTACAACGGTGTTCCAGCATTGGAGGACAAGGGGAGAGCAACTGATGTTATCTACCTGGACTTGTGGAAAGCATTCAACACTGTCCCACACAACATCCTTGTCTCTAAATTGGAGAGACATGGATTTGATGGATGGACCTCTCTGTGGATAAGGAAGTGGCTGGACGGTCGCACTCAAAGAGCTGCAGTCAATGGCTCTGGTGACCAGTGACGAGTGGTGTTCCGGTGCTGTTTAACATCTTTGTCAGATATATGGGCAGTGGGATTGAGTGCACCCTCAGCAAGTTTGCTGATG
>RSEF01000002.1:25439499-25463438 GCA_003993805.1 Himantopus leucocephalus
GGACTAGATGATCTCTAGAGGCCCCTTCCAACTCTGAGAATTCCATGATTCTGTGATTCCATGAAAAACATACAAATGCAGCATTTGGGTTTTTTTTTTCCTTCAGCACCAAAGCAGTAATAGTAAGGCAGAGCTCAGTATGAATAAAAACAAAATTGGAAATTTATTTTTATGACTTTTCCAGCACCTTTACTGAAATGTAATCAATCCTTTCAACTATTTTTATACCAATGACTTTTAGATAACATAGAAACATATATTTTGAGTCATTTTTAAACAAGATAGTCAAGATAAGCGAAGAAAATAAAGATTTCCAATTTCTGTCAACATAAAATAGTCCTTGTGAGTCAAAAAAGTTAAGTAACGCTCTAGACTATAAAACACAAAGAGTACTAAATTACAGCTTTTGAAAGTACTTTGTTCTAACTTTCCCTTCTGAGTTGTGTTTTTGGAGTGTATATCAGGACAGGTTGTCAGGATTTCTGTTTTGCTGAAAGCTCTGAATTTACAAGAGGTGCCAGTCAGTAGAACTGGGAACCATTTAGTCATGAATCAATCAAAAGGCGTGTCTTCTTACGGAAAAAAATAAGAGGTTTATGGTTTACCAAGCCAGTTTATTAAAGAATATTCATTAAATACTTCTATAGCAGTCATTTAGCGAAGTTCCTCAAAGATGCTAAGGCATCCTTAAGCATATCAGCCTACTGAGGTTTCTTAGGTGTGCAAAGCACCACAACATCTAAAAGTTAGACAGATGCCCTGCAGAACGGAATTCACAAAGCTCCAGACAGTTGTTTTAGTCATTAAGAAGAAAGTGCTTGTAAACACAAGGGATCTCTTAAGTGAGAGTAAAGGATGAATAACAACACTCAGCCCCTTAGTAGATCACCTCATAACATTCAGGAGCATAGATCCTGTCTTTGAAGTCTCTATTTTTTTCATGAACTGTTGCCTAAGGAAGTCAGGGCAACGTTGTCAGCTCATGCAGATTAGGAAGGGGAAAAAAAAAAGACTACCCAGGTTGTAGTTTATGCCAAAGCCAGGACTGTTACAGATCCATATTAACAATCAAGGAACTATAATAATAAATCATTTTAAGAAAAACTAGTTTCCTTAGCTTTGCTGCTCTTTATGAATGATCAGAATGAGTTTCTCTACACTGCTTCATGTTCTGATATTGTTTTTGAAAATAGACAGGAGACGAGACATATGCAATTTTTCTGCTGTCTAAGTAGTTTAAAGATCTTCTGGTTTGGCTCTCATCTCTTTGTGAAGGCATTGCCAAGCTTTCGTTTGGTAGCCTGAAATGATTAAATCCACGTCAATATCTGTCTGTGCTTTCACTGCACTCCCCCTGCTTCCGTTTCACTGAGATGTCAAGTAGAATTGGCAGAGGCAGAGTTCTCAGAGGGCCATAAATGGTACGTCACCTTAGGTCAACAGCTCTAGTAAAACAAGTGTGCCAAAGAGAGGAGCAAAATAGCACAAAACCAGACTTCTACTCTAGACTTCAAGTAAAGGCAATCACCAAACAAAAAAATTACTTGAAAGGAGATATCTGAGTGCACTTCCTGTCATGGGGGTTTAAAGTTCTTATCAAACTCTTGTGCCCATTATTCAAGCTCCATGTTCATGATAGTGCACTCTCGAGTCCAGTTCCTGAAACCATCCGTGGTCATTAGAGTCACATATTGCTGAGGAGTTTGATTTCAGTCTTTTCACAATCAATGCACCTTCTCAATCACAGCCAAGCAGGATTATTTTTCTTATGTTTAAATGGAATTTCCTGTATTTCAGTTTATGCCCTCTTGTCCTGTCACTGAGAAAAGTCTGGCTCTTGTTTACTTCCTCCCATCAGGTATCTTTACACATAGATAAGGTGTCCCCATACCTTCACTTCTCCAAGCTGAGCAGTCAATCTTCTCTTATTTCAGATGCTCCAATCCTTTAACCATCTTTGTCACCTTTCATTGGACTCATTCAAGTATGTCCATGTCTCACTCATACTGGGGAGCCCAGCACTGTACACAGCACTCGATATGCGGAGTGCCAAGTAGAAAAGAAGGGTAACCCCCCCTCCCACTGGCAATGCTTTACATGTTGTAGCCCAGGAGATTGTTTGCCTTCTTTGTTGCAAGGGTGCTCATGTTCATTTGGTGTCCACCAGGACCTCCAAGGCCTTTTCTGCCAAGCTTCTTTCCAGCTGGTTGGCCGTCAGCCTGTACTGGTATACGGCTTGATTTCTTCCCAGGTGCAGGACTTTGTTGAACTTCATGAGGTTCCTGCTGGCCCATCTCTCCAGCCTGCTGAAGTGACTCTGAACGGTAGCACAACCATCTACTGTATCAACCACTCACCCCAGGTTTTGTGTCTCCTGCAAAGCTAACTTCTGACTGGATGGCTGCTAGACGGAAGCTTACAGTTTTTCTCTGGAGCCTGCAGCATGCTAGAGCCTTCTGTTCTTCCTCTGCCTGAGCTCCCTGTCTCTGTTCCAGTCCTGCCTCCTTTCCTGCTCCAGTTCTTCCTTGAGTCCCTGCTCTGCTTCTAGAGCAGACCAGCATCCCAGGCAGCAGCAAAAAGTCTGAGCGAAGATCTCAGCTTTTGGATTATTTCTGCTAATTAACTTCAGCTATCTACTGTTTTTTTGTAGTCTGTAGTTAGTCACGTGGTATAACCAGCGCTTCTGGGTGACAGGAACATTTTAATTTTGACCAGGGATAGTATTTTTGAACAGTCAGAATCTTAAGCTAGAATTCCAGCATGTAGTTTGGGGCAAAAGATCTTTTCTTTGTAAGTAATAAAACTGTCTGGATTTAAAAACATTCATACTCTAAGAACTTATAACTGGTATAAAATATCAATATTAGCACTGAAATAGTTGAAAAATAATTCAAAATCTGGCAAGATACCCAACTTAACAAGCTCTAATTAGCACAATTATTTCCATATTGAAGACATACGTGTAATTGTGTTGTCAGACTTTGCATGTGAGCAACAATTCCTTCACCAGTCAACCATAATAAATGTAGTAATTCCACATAAAAAAAATTGCCCAAAATCTGGTGCCAGACAACTTTGAAGCATTTATTGCTTTATTTAAATTAATTATGGTATTATTTACATTTTTAATAATGATTAAAATATTTAAGTAAATCCAATTGTATTGGCAGGTTCTGTTCCAAACTTATTTGGATTGCATCAAATTTATAACACTGTCTTTTTATTTAAATTTATAACAACTTAGGGGTTTTTTAAGTACCTCAGTATCCTTAACATAGCATTTTAAGGATTTCCCACATCTGCTCACTTCTCAAAGACATCTCGGTAACCAACAAATGGCTTACAAGTTCTGACAAAGCTAATTCCTTGCCTTCCTTCAAATCCCTCTTTAAAATTAGGAAGCTGTTGTTATTACACTGCCATCCAGCAGCTGGAACTGCTACCATCACACTGGAGAGGTATCGCCACAACCTGACATCCTAACCATCATCATCTCTCTACGTTCCTAAAACTGTGTTCAGCTCTGCTTCTTCCCTAGGAGTTAGCATCAACCCTCTCCTATTGTTTCAAAGGTGAAACCAATATTGTAGCCAGCAGAGAAAGCGTCAGTATTTGAGGTTCGTATTTGCATAGCATCTAACACCATGAACTACGGTTTGTAGGCACTATGGTAACAGGCAAAAAANGAAAAAAAAAAAAAAAAAAAGATGACATAAACGCAAGGTATGGCGTCAAAAAAATTCCTTACAAATTGTAAGAATTTTAAAACACGGTATCGGAAGCAGGAAGGTTTTCTGAGAAAATCCTGAGGTAGAAGGCATGGGAAAGGACACGGTTGTGGCAGGGATGCTGCAACGTTTTGACAATTTTGTGGTCTCACCACATGCCTTCATAAGTCCTCAGTGGAAAATATAATGACATTAAAATGTCATTCCTAAACCACAAAATCTATCAAAGAGCCATAGCTAGGGACAATAAACCACACTAAATGCTTTTCACAAGGCATCTTAATTTCAAATCGCTGTTGCAGAAATATTGTAAAAAAAAATCTTTTTTTAACAATTAGAGGTAATGAATGCCCATATACACCACAGCAGAAAATATACCACCACTATTTGATATTACATAATCAGACTTAAGCCAAATGATTTCCTGTATAAAAAAAAAATCAGAGGCAAAAATGTAAAAGAACTCTTGAACTGGGGCGGGTCAAATGCCTACCTGCATGCCCAATATTCTGTCTTTGCTCAGTAATCCTTCCCCTGTGAGTCCATTCCTTGAAATGCTGCAGCTTTTCTCTTAATCTGTATATAAATTACTGTCATTTTTATTATCACTGGTTTCATTATTATAAGTATTTTAAGGCAGTCAGCTCTATACTCCAGTGACACGTGTGCTGTAAAATCATGAAATCATCAAAACACCACAATCAGAGAAGTATCATAACTGCTTCAAGGGATAACAGTACAATTTTAGATGTTATATAAGTAAAAGTGACAAACACAAAGAGAAAGGCGTTACTTTAAGAGTATGTGATTATACACAAAGAATATCACTATGCCTGATTCAATCACATTTTGTTCTTAAATATCAAACAAATTCTGCTGTGTTGCTTCCAAGGAACAACATGCATTATCAGAAAGGAATTCTGTGAAAGGTGTTAGTTCGACAAACTAGGAGTGCAAGTGCTTTCTGTACTTGTCTATAAATTACATACTTGAAATCCAGAATGTAATTTCTTTTTAAAAGGAATGAGAAAATAAACTACTGCGTTTCTCCTCTACTTTGAGTTGTTTTTCAACTAATTTAATTGAACTTTAACTGAAGCAGTCAGGTGGTCTTTACTTGTACTTTCAACAGTGTCTAAAAGTATCACTGTTAAAAAAATTATTTGGGTGTCATGTGACTCTATTGTTTTCTCATAATTCAAGAGATGTAGTACATAATTTTGTTTCTTACATGTGTTGGACTGGATTGTACAGCCCTCTCAAACAATATTGAGCCTCTGGGTTTTTTCACTGTATTTCTTTTCCTCGGCTTCCTGTAACTTGGCACTGATGACTTAAATCCTCCAGAGGAATTCAAGTATTTCAAGTAGTTTGAGAGCCACTTCTTTGAATCAGAATTCGTGTGATAAATCCAGGCCGAGTAAGAAATTTGTTTGACTTTAACAATGTTACTCACTAAGAACAGCTGGTCCTTCACTTCACGTTCATTCAGCAGGGGATACAGCAGTTGTTTGCTTATCTGATCTCTTTCTATGATATTCTGTTGGATAAAGGAGCTTATTAAATGACCATGAACCAAATATGTTGTCTGAGGAACCTGTTCTCAGATGGCCTTAGCCCACAAGCAGCAAGCATTCCCTGCCAGGTGCATCTGCAACTCCCACTCACAATATGAAGAGAGGGCACTTATCACTTCCATTCCCAACTGAGCTCCATCCCACTTAGGAGCAAACACTGCAGTTTCTTATGCTGCAATTTTCAAAATCAAGTTAGATTTGATTCCATTTCAAAATGAATTTTCAAACTTTTTCATAATTTTCCAAGTTCATACATGGTTCTTTGTAATGCATATTTTTTAATATTCCTTTTCAGAGACCGCTGGGTTTTGGAATTTTGAGCAGGAGTCTTCTTTTTGGCATCTCACATATCTTCATGGCCAAAAACATTCCTGTAGTTAAATTTTATATCCACTGCCCCATCCAAAGCAAGACCCCTGCCAATACCAGATCAAGTCCTAGGCTGCATTAGGAAGAACATTGCTGGTCGAGGCAGGTGATCCTTCCCCTTTTCTCAGCCCCTTTGAGACCCATCTACAGTGCTATGTTCAGTTTCGGGCTCCCCAGTACAAGCAAGATGCTGACATACTGAAGTTACTTCAGTGCAGGTCACCACGAAGATGATTAAGGGACCAGAGCATTTCTCCTACAAGGAGAGGCTGAGAGAGCTGGGACTGTTCAGCCAGGAGATGAGAAGCCTCAGGGAGGCTTTTAACAATACGTATATATACCGGAGGGAGGCAGGGAGTAAAGAAGATGGGGCCAGACTCTTCTCAGTGGAGCCAAAAAAAATGACAAGAAAGAATGGGCACTAACTGAAATAAAGGAAATTCCATTTAAACATAAGAAATTCCATTTAACCATAAGAAAAAAAGAAAAAATATTTTACTGTGACTGATCAAATACTGGAATAAATTGCCCAGAGAGGTTGCAGAGTCTCAGTCCTTGGAGGTATTCAAAACCCAACAGGAAAATGCCCTGAGCAATCTGCTCTGTTAACACTACTTTGCACCAGGGGAGTGGAGGGGGTGGACTAAATGATCTCCAGAGTTCCCCTCCAACCTCAAAAATTCAATGCTTTTGTGAAGTCAGCCATCACTTTGTATAGCAAAATTTCGAATGTTTCCATGATTCCACAATCCTTCTGTATTTTCGCTATCCTCACAGTGGAGAATTTTTTCCTAATATCCAATATGAACCTTCGAGATGCAATTTGTGGTCCCTGACTGTTCTTACACTCGCTGGCACTACCAACAAGAGTTGGGCTTCCTCACCTTTGTACCTCCCCTTCAAGTGTTTGAGGGTTGCTACTACTTCACCCCTTAATCTGCTCTTCACCAGAATAAACAAGCCCAGTTCCTCTATGTCCCTCCTCAGGGAGCATGTCCTGTAAGCCCTTCACAGCCTTGGTAATCCTCTGCTGAACTCCCTCCAGTGCCATCCTGGAAACCCAGCCACTGTTTCAACGTTTCAACCCAGCTGAACTTGTTTAAATTACTGGGAATGGTTTCCACCCTTCCACACCACTTCCCCCCATGCAACATCATTTCTGAGTCACCCAAGGGCATGCTAGAGTCATCTTGCTGACAGTAATAGTTACACTTAGCTTACTCAACAAGTTCAGAGCGAGACTAAGTGTTAGCATGATTATATGTAGGCCAGTGTGTTACTGGAAGACTGCACCACTTTTGCAACCGTTTGGCAAGTTGTTCTCAGAGCTCCTAGTCCAAAGAGCAGTTGCAGAAGCTGACAAATTGCCCTGACCACATACTTCTCCCTGTATAAACTGTGGTGAAAATGTTCTCAAGATTAAAGCACTGTCTAGGCAACCTTGTCAATGATGCAATAATCTTTTTCCTCTAGAAAATGCAGTCTACCACTCCCTCATGTCCTTTGTCAACATCACACGTAGACTGACCAGAATGAAGAAGGACTAAAACACAGACAGGCTAAGACAGAGCCACCAGAGTGTTTTTCATCTCTGGAAAATACCCCATCACACTTCAGCGATCACAGAGGTCTTACCCTTTCTCGCCCAACTCCTGCAATAGTTAAAGAATACTGACACTCTTCTAAATGTTTGGAGCTAGCCAAATATGTACAGCTTTAAATTTTTGTCAGTGAGATCATCCCCGTTCTTCATGCACCAAGAGGAATCATCTCATTTTGAATCAACTCCTGTGGTGTTTCCTACCTTAAGTCTCACGTTTCTTGCATAGCACTTCCTACAAATACCAGTTCAAAGCTGCCAGCATGCAGCAGTATCGTCTAGATGTAATAGGCTGCAGGAGGACTCCCATGCAGTTTGCTTTCCAGTAACGCTCCAATATAAGCGGTACCTTGAATGACCTGGAAGTCATGCCTTAGGGCAGCCATGAAAGGAAAGTTTTCCCTAGCATTTGAATCTACTTCCACTTTGTCAGCACCCACATAAAATGAGCTTTCCATTTTTATTCACAGACAGGCACCTAATAGTACTCACGACGCAGAGACTAGGGAGTCCAGAGATACCTAGGAGCATGTGTGCAGAGCAGCTTACTAGGTACTTATTTAATAGCCAGGTTCACTTTGCTTGGCTTTTTGTCTCATCTTCTGAGAATGCTTATGCAGGAGCCTAGCTCTTGTGTGTTTTATGAAAAGGCTAAAGATACCTTAAGGATATTTTATCCTTAAGATAGGATATCCTGATGCTGAAATCTCTCAGCATTTTGAGCTACCTTTTGGTCTAAAAATGTAGTCCCCATAACACTAACTTACACCAGCACTTCTGAGGAGAGCTTTACCATGGAGTTCACTTGAAATAAGATGATGCTTTTAGCCCTTTGCACCACAAATTCTCATTTAGCCAGTGCGTGAGAGCGGCCCTGTACACCTTGCTGCAGGCAGCCTCCTCCCCTGTGCTCCCACCGCCAGGCGTCACCCTGCTGATGNGGAAACAAGGGGGGGGGGGGGGAAACCCACAAACAAACCGGCGGTGCAAAAAAGGAGTAGAAAAGAAAACCAAACGGCACTTGCACAAAGTCAGAGCCTACAAAAGTTAGCATCCCTTGCAAAAAAAGTAGTTAATGGAAAGCACGTGGCAAACAGCCTTCATGCAAAGCACAAACAACTTTAATGAAGGCAACTATAAAGAAAAATTAGAAGTTAAGGTTTTGTTTTAACACAGGAGAATCAATTATTCCAGCTTTTATCCCTTCTAAGGCATTCTCCTCTTTTCTGCCAGATGTAGTATTCAGCTGGAGTCTATGTCCACTTAACATCCACCAAAAAGAAGAAAAAATATGTTCCCAAGATACAAAAAAAGATGGAACTTGGCATCATTTCTGTGAAGACATCCTCAGGAAGACACAATGAGCTCTGCATGAAGAAATGGAAAAGTTTCTGAGACAGACTGGCCGTGCTTCCTGCAATGTCAGTAAGCCACTAAATGTCGAAATATCCACTAAAACATAGCTTTCACGAGATAATGATAGTTCACACTATTGTGTGACTAAACTTTCAGGAGACAACTGCCTTTTCAGAATCGTCAGCACAGGAAAGAAAAAGGTACGAGATCATCTTATTTGGAAAAAAAAAAAATACAGTTTTTGAAGTGAGGACTGCTCGTATTAGAAGCGGGATTTAATGCAGCGTTCTGTCAGGTTGGGAGAGCGACAGGTTTGGAAGAAGCGCTCGGGAAGGGAGCAGGGACTGAAAGGCGGGGAGAAGGTTTCCTGGGTAGGGATCTCAAGGGGTGCATTTAGCGGGGGGCCGGTGGGGCGGGGGCAGCCCCCCCCNCCCCCCCCCCCCCCCCGGTCCCACGGAGCACCCTCGGGCAAACCCGCCTGTGCGCCCCGGCCGCGGGCGCGGAGCCGCTGACAGGAGGCGGGTTGGCGGCGGCGGGGGGTGCCCGGGGAGGCAGCGCACCTCGGCGCCTCTTCCTCCTCCTCCTCCTCCTCCCTCCTGCGGGGCGGGGAGGGCGCAGGTGAATGTGCCCTTTGTCCAGCCGAGGCCCCAGCAGACCCACGGCCGGGAGCTTCGTGGGGCGGGCGGCCCGGGCACCGCGACCCCGGGCGGTGCCGGAGCGGACACCCCCAGGCCGCGCCGCCACGCCACTCTCCGCCGCCGCGGTTCGGTACGGGGGACGGGACCCCGGTTTGCGCTCCGCCGGCGCGGAGGGGAGCGGGGTGGGCGCGGAAGGCGGGGCCGGGGAGGGGAGGTGGAGGCTGCGGCCGCCCCCCCCCCCGCCCCCGCCGCTCCCCTCCTCAGAGCCCGGCGGGCGCCCCGCGGCCGACCTGAGCCCGCCTTCCCCGACAGAGCCGCGCCGCGGCCGGGCACCGGCGCCCCGCAGCGCCGCCGGCGAGGGCTGCCCCGCTGCTGACGGAGCCGAGCCGTGACCCGCCGCTACCGCCGCCCCCCGCGGCGGAGGCTCCGGCCTCCGGCGGGACGGAGAGGCAGCGCTGACGGCGGGCCGAGGTGGGTGAGCCCCGGGGAGGCGTCCGCGCCGCGCCCGCGTGGCCGTGCTGCGGCCGGGTTCCGGCGCGGGGCCCCGCCCGCCCCGCGGCTGCCGTCGGGACCGGACGGGACGGGAGGGGACGGGACGGGTCCCCCCGGCGGGAGCGGGCTCGGGCTCGGGCTCCCCGCGGGACCCGGCCTCCCCTGGGTAGCGGGGCGAAGCGGCCGGGCGTCGGGCTGGCAGCCCACCCGGTCCTGCCCCGGCCGGCGTGGTCCGCCCCGGGCGCACTCTCACCGAGGAGAAGCGCCGAGCGACGCTCTCCCGCTCCAACCCCCTCGGGTTTCCATTAGGCTTCCCGCAGAGGTGAGCACAGTTTTTGAAGAGCAGGGAAAGTGATTTACTGGCGTCCCGAGCGCGTACCCCGTCCTGCACGGTGCAGCGGGCGCTTTAAAAGCGAGGCGGTTATCCCTCAGCGCTTTCGCGCTGTCATTTTCCGATGGTGCCAAAGGAGAGAGATGTAGTCACCGTCCCGTGCCTCTTCCATCACCTCATCATTATTATCATAGCCTGTTTATTTTACCCATTTTTCTTTTTTTCGTGGAGCCAGCCCTGAAACGCCTTACTCTGGAAAACCTCTCATTGTCTTTGGATGATGTTTTCTCGGGGTAATGCCTGCACAGTGTGGATCCCCGTTGGTTCAGCGTCATAACGAGCCTGTTTTCTCGGTACAAAATGCAGTAGCGTACTCACAGCGTTGGAAACTTGGCTTTCGGCAGCTGGACATCCTCCATCCTCATTCACAGCTGAATCCCAGAGAAGAAGGATTTGCGCTGAGGATGGACGTTACTACAACTGTTTTCTTTCGTAACAGTTGTGACTTAGATAGGGCTATAACTGATTAGTTTCTGTCTCTCACAGGACTCCTAAATTTTTTTCTTCAGATGTGTTCCAAAACAACACATGCTGTAGATGACTCCTTTCCGGCGGTTCACAAGGTGACTGAATAGTGGAATTATAAATGTCTTGTATTTAGGGTTTTCCAAGACTATTACTGTGCTTTGTTATTGGGCGTACCCAAGAAATAATTTTGTGTTAACTCCAGTATCAGAAGCCAAGTGGACTATTATAGTTCGGCACCTATGTTTCCTTGCATCCAGTCGCATGGCTGTAACCCATATTTCCAAGGATGAGCACATGCAATCATTCACACGCGCTTTCTTTTTTCTTTCCGTTTTGTCTTCTGCTACATAAACCATTAACACTGTATTTAACATTGTATTAAACATTGTTTCCTGAAAGAACCAATAAATCAGGTTTTAGGATCAGCAGCTGGAATTCTAGCTTATGGATTTTTTTTTCACATCATGCTATCATTTACTACATCCTCATCAATACAGACCTTTAGCTAGAAGCTAGTACTGGACTCTTCATTTCTAAGTTTTTTAAATGAAGAGTGATAGCAGCATGAGAATCAGGGGAGTCAAACTCTTCCACACAGAGCTTCCCTATGTAAAATATGCTTTTGGATCCCCAAGATAGTGTGGTAGTCAGAAGAGGAGAGTTATGAAGTGGCGGGATCACTATGTAAGCTCATGTAGACTGGTTGAAAGCTCAGTGGAGTACAAAAAAAAATTAAAAAGCAGCAAATATCTGAGCCACAAGCTGTTTTAACAATTTTAAAAGTCAGTGTCATTACCTAGAAGAGCAAAAAGTCAGTCTATAAGTTTACATTCTTTTCTTTTTCCACATCAGACTTTAAAAATCAGAGGGTAGGCCTCAAAAACAGTGTGACTGCCCTTCATATTCTGAGTTCTTTTAAAAATAGATCTGAACCTCACTGTATTTGTGACTATTTTTTTCCAGGTAAGTATATTGTACTGAGTTCTGTTTGTAAACTATTCTTTGCCATTGTAACAGCTAGAAATACAGTATATTAAAACATATAGAAATAGAAATTCTTAACTAATCACGGGACTGCAGGAGCTGAGGTTTTATGAAGATATCTGATACACTGAAACCTGTGATAAAATCACTGGGACTAGCCCTAGGAATAGGGAGAAAAAATAGAAATGTGTCTTCATCAGCCCATGCTTTCTTATGTGCAGGACGTACAAACCATCCATTAGCTGGTGTAGGAAGGGGTTAACAGCCTGACCTTCAGACAGAAGCTCTTGTTGACCCTACTCTGCAACACTTGGCTGAAAGGTTATGCCCAAAGGGAGAGCTTGCTAGCAGGAGGGAAAAATACAAAGAGATATACTTAGGAAAAGAGTACTTCGGCTTCAGGAGTCTGGTGGCCTGGCAGAAAGCAAACCCTCATAGCAGACAATACAAGACTGTAGGAGTCATCCACTGAAGGAACCAGGCACAGTAAAAAAAGGACACCTGTCAAAGTCTGATTTGTCCATACAATTTCCCAAAAGGTTTACTGATATAAAAGAATCAGTAGTTAGCAAAACAGTTTCATATCTAGTAATTCAGCTGTTCAGTAGGAAGGTACATGGAGGAGCTACTTAGTCACTGTCTCAAAGGTAGCCACAGAAAGTCACACTGTGGTATGGCACCCTGAGCTTCCAGTGGCGTGGTGCTAAGTGCCTCTCCTCCTGCAGTGTGCGACAGTGTGATGCATGCATGGGAAGTCCTTGTTGCAGGGTCCTCGCAGCCCTTGTAGTTAGTTTACAGCCTTCAAGATACTGTCTTTCCTGCTGTCCTAGGATTTTCAGAAACATCACATCTCAGTTTATCCATTCTCTTCTTTTTTTTTTTTTTTCTGGCTGCTGATTTCTTGTAGTCCTTAACAGCTTAGAACCGTTTTTGCTGGTACTTGTTGGTGATGAGTACTGTCAGTGTACCTTGGAACAGCATGAGTGAAGCTCCAGCTGGAGTTTCCTGACAATCTCAGAGAAAGAATATACCTCTAAAGCCACAGAGTGACTGCCAGGTAGACCAATCCTAAAACCTAAATCCTAAAAAATATTAGGAACAACACATTTGCATGAGTTTCTTGCCTCAGCAATTCTCATGAACTTACCAAAATCCATCTTCATAACCTTTTACCTGTTATTTCTGTAAGCGGTTTCAAACTTTATTGTTGCTATTTAAAAACTTTCAGCCTGAATTAATTAATTCATTCCAATGGCGACATGAGCATTTAGCTTTATTATTATTTTTCATCAGTGATTTTCTTCTGTTGATTCATATCCTCTTTTAGTCTCCGCTTTACTTAAAAAACAAGCTGAGCTTTTCTGTTCTCTTCTCGGAGAACAGACTTTCCTTTTCCTAGATTATCATAACTTTTCCAGCAAATGAGCAGAGGACAGGGAAGAAAACATTCCGAGGGAAAATAGGCTTCAAAGTTCCAGTAGGGCATTTCAAAACCTGTTTTACATCCTGTGTTTGTTTTGCAGGGAGTTTCCGCAATGGAGAAGAGGGAAGGTGATAATCGCGCCATTGATCAGAATGCAGGTCAGAGCATCATGCCGAGAAGAAATACAGGAAACCTTAGCAACTTGGTAATGTTTCTGTAAAAAAGCAGCTCATATGGCACACAGAATATTGCAATTTTTCATTCAATTTTGTCCTGAAACACTGTGTTCCCATCACACTGGCATACCATCAGTACTTCTACAGGCTTGTCACAATATTGACATGAAGAGATAAAAAGATAAAGAGCATCTCATTCAATTTAATCACAGACCATGCTAAAAAATACACAGTTTGGGGCAGCTGAAAACTACATGAGGTTAGTTGCTAGTTGTATTTTACCAGATGAGCAAAGCTCTGTAGAAATAATTTGGGATTTTTATATAGGAATACAAAATTTAACTTTGGAGGAATCTTCGTAATTGCCATATCGCATTCAGTAAGTTTTCCACACTGGACAAAAAAGTCTGGAAAAAAAATCCACTCTGACAGCATTTGCCTCTGCAACTGCTGATGCACAGCAGTTCAAGCTACAACTTTCTATTCTAATGTGAACTGTCTCACAGGCTGTGAAATACTGAATTAGGCTTTACAGACTCTCTCTTCAAGAAACAGGTATGTTTACGACAAACTTGGTTCAGATGTGAATCTCAGTTTGTATAGTTTATACGAATTTCTGATTCTGCAATGCATAGACTACACTCTACTTTTCTTCCAACACTAGAGAATAAAATTTACTTAGGCTACACCTTCACTGTTATAAAGATATGTTTTTATCATCAGATAAACACATAGTAGCTATTCAGCTAAAAAATCCTAATGAAGACCATGTCCTTTAATTTTACTGTGAGGCACTGTAGCAGAGTCAGTCAGACACGTGGGAAACAGGCTACCTTGTCTCCAGTTAGGATTTTACAGCAGGATACCAGCGTACATTTTTTATCTCTCTGTTAAAACAAAACACCTATGTATCATTGAAGATGAACACAAGACTTGCACCCACTTACTCTTGCATTATTTACAAGTAGTACCTTGTTTGAATGGACTGCTTAAATCAGCTTCAATGTAATATTTGATTCTTAAGAACAAAGCCAGATAATAGTGCTGAGATAGGAAGATCTCCTGTATCCTAGCAGAACACTAACTTACAACTTTCAAACTAAAAGTTAGTTATTTGCCTCCTCAAAACAGACAGTGCCATTTCGCTTTCTGGAAGTCCAGATATCTGCCACATCAGTCACTCTAAAGCTAAGCCATTGCAGCATTTGTTCAGTTTTACTTTATATTTCAATGGAATATTAAAGGACTTACATGTTTATTACCTAATGTTATCAGTTCTCAGTTTTCCACCCCTGAACAGCTGTCTGCTGCATCAAGTGCAACGTCCTGCTGTTGGTACACGTATTTTAATTTTGTGTGTATATTGATCATGTACCTCTTCCATGAACTATAACTATGGGACAATCTTTAAATATATTATCTCGGTGTAAAATAGTTTATAATATTACACTAAAATTTTGTACTAGCTTAGCTCCTTCTATAGTCTGTGATAGTCTGCCAAGATCTTCTGTGAGACTAGAATCAAACCATGCCTACTTGGCAGCTGAAAATTCAGCTTTTTAAACTGAAGTGACTCAGTTTCACAAGTTTTCATAAAAGTTAAAAGGACACTATTACATTTGTGAAGGAGAGGAAGAAGACCACGGGACTTGATGCTGGAGCTGACAGATGCACAGCTGGTCTAATATGCTGGATCCCAAACATTTCAACTTTCATCCTTATTCCCCCAATTAAATGTCATTAAAATAGCAGTGACTGAATGAAATATTTTATTGTCTTGACTCTGGATTCTGTTATCATGCATATTATTTGGGCTGCATCATTAAGTCTGTAGCTGAAATTTGACATTTGAAATCTGTAGCTCCTATCATAAGAAGCTGTAATGATGCTTTATATAATGTAATCCATCTTCCCTTGCGGTGTAGTTAACTTTCTGGAATTAAATCCTATTTTGAAATCACCACAGATAATGAATGACGAATAAGAAATCTATGCTAAAAGTACCTGGCTTGAAATGTTACGCTTTCAAGCTGCCTTGTCTTTAATAGTGTGTAGGTTTTGTATATGGTTTCAGTCCAGTATGGTGCAAAAGCCATAATGGCAAATACTGTCATCACTGAAGTTTTTAACCTTCTCTTGAACTCACTTGGTATTTCCTTTCTGTCCTTTCCAGAATGTGGATATGCAAGTCACCAATCCACCAGAAGCAGCTGCACTTTTTAATTTACATCAAGCACACCATTTTGGTGAGTTTGAACACTCTTCAGAACAACATTGCAAGCAGGATCTGTTCCCCAAGTGGCACTTGCCAATGAAGATAGCATCTGTGATCTCATTATTAACATTTATTTACACTTCTATGAGAGATGTCATATATCCTTTTATAACCAGAAAGGAAAATGTTTTCTATAAAATTCCAATCCTTGTCATAAACAAAGTTTTACCAGTGGTTTCAATCACCCTTTTAGCACTAGTGTATTTACCAGGAATATTAGCTGCTGGTTTCCAGCTGTACTTTGGCACCAAGTATAAAAGGTTTCCACAATGGTTGGATAGATGGATGTTATCAAGAAAGCAATTCGGACTTCTCAGTTTCTTCTTCGCTGCAATGCACGCCTGCTATAGCTTATGCTATCCAATGAGAAGATCATACAGATACAAGCTGCTGAACTGGGCATTCCAGCAGGTATGATGGGCATGCAAATGCTAACTCTTCTGTATTCAGAAAGTCCTTGTTTTGGTCATTCAAACAAATTTGGAGGAGGGGGGAAGCCATTTTCATTGCCTTCATTTTATTTTGAAGCAGATCACCACAGAGCACTGTTAAGGGATGGAGCAGGACCTAGTTGTTAAAGTATGTAATAGAGCGTCAAGAGTCATCACAGCTGAGCCAGCGTGTATTAAATACGGAATTTTCTTCATCTGGGATTTTTTATCTCTGTAAAATGCACATAATTATACCTGCCTCACAGGAGCATTTAAGTCTTTGGCACACTGTTAGTTTAGTGTGGATTAATCTTCTCTGCACCAGTAGAATCTGACTATCAACAAAAAGAAAGCACACACCATTTTTAGACATATTATTTGTAAAATGAATTAGCCAGCAGTGAAGGAGGGCTGACCTAAATCACAATAATCTGTATTTGCCAGAAACTAAATTTGTGAACACTGCTGGCTTCACAATTAGGCTGACGCACACTAACTTGTTGAAAGATAGACATTCAGTCATGCTTTGGAATCACAGAGTCACAGAATCACAGAATGGTAGGGGTAGAAAGGGACCTTTGGAGATCATCTAGTCCAACCCCCCTGCCAAAGTAGGTTCACCTAGAGCAGGTTGGACAGGAATGCATCCAGGCGGGCTTTGAGTATCTCCAGAACAGGTGACTCAACAATCTCTCTGGGCAGCCTGTTCCAGTGCTCTGAAACTGTCATCGGCAATAATTGGCTGGCAAAGCTCTCCAAGATCCTCTGTGACTAGAGAGTTCCTAATACTTGCATATAGCCTTGAGTGTCATGAGTATTGCGGTATAAGGAATATTCCAATATAAGGTATAGACTGCAAATGTACATTCTTACTACCGTCAAAGTCTAATCTAGAGTTTTATTAAAAGCACAGTATGATGTTAGCAGCTTCTGAAGATTTCTGTAAACAGTCAAACTGCCTGTTGAAAACTCTGAAATCAGCCTTACCAGTAATTTTACTTGAATGGATTACCAGAAATTTCCTTGAGATTCCAGTCCTCAAGATGAAGAAATGATCATATTCGGGGCATATTACACCATAGTGATCACTAGCAGCATCAAAGGACTGTTGCAAGTACTCACAAATAGGATAAGCTTTGACACCAGTTTATTAAAATCACCTTTTCATCCATACCAACCATCATATTCAGTGCAGCTGAATGTACCAAGTCATTGTTTTTAAAAAAATAGAGCTAAACAACTAACCTGGCAGGATACCATCACTAAGAATGCCTGCTGAATTGGCTCCCTAAAATAGTGCTGTTAATATATTTCCTGTTGTTATAATCACCAGATATGGTATTTAGCCATCGACAGATTTTTTTTTTGTCAAAGAATAAGATTTCTCCTGCTGTGAAGGCAGGCTAACCAGCCTCAAAACCAGTCTTTCCCGGGCCAAGATGCAGATGAAGTCTAAATTGTTCTTACTTAAAGCCCACCTTTGCTCTGCAGATACTAGTGGAGGCTTTGTCATCAGACGTAAATTGCAGTTACATTCAGAGACATTCAAACAAATAAAAATACTATGTTTCTTGGCTTATTTCCTGAATATTATGGTGAAAATAGCTGTATTTCACACAAACGGCTAGGTGTGCCAGTCTGTCATTTTAAATAGGCTGTTCTTTTGGCAGGTCAAACAAAAAAAAGAAAATGCCTGGATTGAACATGATGTTTGGAGAATGGAAATTTATGTGTCTCTAGGCATTCTGGGACTTGCTTTGCTGGCCTTGTTGGCAATAACATCAATCCCATCTGTCAGTCACTCTTTGACCTGGAGAGAGTTCCACTACATTCAGGTACACATAAATGTCATTATTGCATGTCATTACTCCTCATTTGTAGGACTGTGTGTTGTCAACTAAGACCATTAGGAGTTGGAAATATCAAACACAGAGGAAGTGAAACCCATTTAAAAGTTTGTTCCGTACTCTTCGTTAATTGCTTTGCAAGAAATGTTCATTTCATTTGTTATTTTTTCAGGAGAAAAGGTTGTCAGGTTCAGGGTATGGAGTGGGAAGAAAGACAACTGCAAACCACTTTTTTGCTCCTCTGACCTGGTGACCTGCAGCAGTTGTCCCTTTAGTACTTGTTCTTAGGTCAAAGACCTCTGGTGCTGAAGGCATTTCAGTCATCTTCTGGGCATCTTATGTTTCAGGAATGCCCTGTGTCCTGCTGAATTGGGAGTAGGTGGTATTGAACCAGCCAATGCTGTTCCCATACAACATGGGATTCCACTACACAAGGAGAACTGCTTCTTGCTCCCCTGGAGCTGTTTTGGCATTCTGTACTGCCTGAGCAGTACCATGTGGCTGGAAAGTCCAGGAGAAGGCTTCTGCCCAATAATACATGCCAAGGTTTTCCATCTGCAGCATTATTAGCTGCATAACACCCTCCAACAAGGTGTATTCTGAAAAGGACACATCTTAGAGCAGATGCATAATCAAATCCAGCCAGCCCTGAGTTTGCTACAGATGTGTTTGTTTCATTCACCTAAGTATCTGGTTTGCTCTTAGTTCTCCTGTGTTATATGCAGTAATAATCAGGGGTGGTTCTGCTGACATCAATATGATCACACTAGAGTTAAGCAAGTGTTGAATTAGGTCCCTGAACACCAAAATCTGAACATTCAATGACGTTCTATGTACCTGGCGTTTGAAAATTTCATCTGAATTTGAAAAAGTAGATCTGAAATGTATCTCTTCCTGCAATTAGTGATTTGAGATTCTGCCCACTCTACGAGTGCATCATTTGTAGGAGAAGTTTTCAGCTCTACAGAGAATCTACACGGACAGGTCTAGTGCATGATTGCTTTCAGTATTAAATTAGCATGGTGAAGAAACCCAGAAGAGTAATACTAATATATTGGATTAGTTTTATAAACAAATAACCTTTAGACTTGAAAATCAGATTCTGTAGATTTAGCACTTGGAAAGCCAGTGTTTGACTTCACTGAAGACTAATTCCATTTTTCTAACAATATCAAGATTGTTATGCAACAAGAAACTCAAAATTACTGGTAACTCTAGCATAAAATTTCCTTTACTCCTGAATTTCGTAGACATCCTAAGCCCAATTTATCACTGTAAGTGGACTGAAAAACTTCAGTTTCCTGTAGTTGTGCAATTGCTTTTGTCATAGTACTAGACTTATTAGAGTTTCTAATTGACCATAAAATTTTTCTTTGCAATCAATTAAGCCATTTATAAATCTGCTTTTGAACTCATAATAATTTTTCACAGAAATAAAGTAATTTAGGATACAGATGACATCTATAAATTGAGATATTGAGAACTGACCCTTTTTCAAGAATAGCCTGTAATCCATGATCTCCTCTGTATTTAGCTAACTATCATAGCAATAGTTGAAAAATGTGCCTCATCTGTTTTCTGTTACAGTGGCATAGAGGGGTACAGTTAGATTCTTGAATTAATAGTTCTTAAATTTTAGTTCAAAGCCAGTGGTCTCTTTTCTTCGACTTAAATATGTTGGTTGAGGCCCTTCCTGATTTCTATATTTGCTTAACAGAGTACTCTTTCGGGCAAGTTGGAAAAAATAAATAGCTTACTATTTTCTTTTTCTTTTCAGAGCAAGATGGGATATTTAGCTCTGCTGCTATGCACTGTTCACGCACTGGTGTTTGCTTGGAATAAGTGGGTTGATGTTAATCAATTTATCTGGTATACACCACCTTCATTTATGGTAGCAGTTTTTCTTCCTATTGTAGTTCTGCTTTGTAAATGCATACTGCTCCTCCCATGTTTTAGGAAGAGACTAAAAAAGATCAGATGTGGTTGGGAAGATAACACACAAACCAATCAAACAAGTATGACTTCCAGACTGTAGTTCAAATATGGACATTTCCTGTCTATCTATGTAAATATGCTCAAGGCCATGAAATGTTCACTCACAAGACTCTGTTTTCATATTTTCCATAGATGTTTCTTTTTCACTTTTCATTTCGTCTTCAGGAGTATGGGATACTTGATGCAATTTGGACCTTTGCTAAAACAGAAGGTGGAAACATTCATTGTACACTTTAATTTATTGGGTGTTCTGGCATTTGATCATTTCTTTCTTCTGACTCACTGCTTTTAAAATCTGAGGGCTTCATTGCCTCAGTCGTAATTCTTTCATAGGCAAAAGCAATCATAAATCATTGCTTTAGATGACCACAGAAAGTAAATAAGTGATTACTCTACAGAACCCAGGAATGCTTTCTGCTTCCCACAGCCATGTTTGTCCCTTTGTTAAATCTCAGTATTATAATGGGACAACAACTAGAGTATTTATCATCTCAGTCCCCCTTATTGCCTGCATCCTATGTTTCACTCTGCAGAATGGGGACCTTGGCACATGAGCCAGACAGAAACTGTGTATTCCCACCAGGTCTTGAACTTAGACAATTGGGCAAGCAGAACTGCAGGGAACGTAACAAGGTAAATCTCTCCTGAGGCTTGGGCACAGTCTAAAAAAAGAGATTTTTGACTCAGATATCCATTTTATACTGGACTAGGTGTGTCTCTGTTTACTTAAAACGATAAAACATTTCCCATCTTTTATTCCATGAACACGTTCTTTTGTTTCTGATGCTGGATATTTTCCATGCTTTTGACCTAAGCCTGCAGCCCTTGACATGTGCTAAACTTTATTCGCGCAAATTATTCCAGTGGGATAACTCACGTCAGGTAAACGTGTTTTGCTGTTTATTCTAGGGCCAGCACAATTGTGTGACTGGAAGAAAAACGTTAAAAATAGGCATTTGAATCTTGACATTGATTTGGTGAGATTTTAATGTAAAATGGCTTCTGAATGCATTTGCTTCTACAAAAATTTTCATATAAGTTAATTAACCTCACTTTCCTTATGTTACATAGGTCTGGCTGAACATCTTTAATTAAGAATTAATTTGATAGTATCTATTTTTAAATATGCTATGCAGTAGTTAATATTTTTACCCAGCATCAAGAACATTTCCGCCAGTCTCCCTGCATGAGTTGACTGGGACATGGACTGATGATGCCACCTATTGCTGGGATCATCTGAATGAGAATTGTAATTGGTAATGGCTCTGGTATTAAAGCAAACAGGAAAACAATGTATGCATAAAAAAACATGTAGTACATGGTGTTAATGATTCTGCAATGAATGATTCTGTTGTACAGTTGTGGACTTGGTACACTGAGCATACATAATAAATTAAGTAGCTACAGGGATACTACATTTTGTATTTTCCCTGGTTATAACTTCATTCCATTATTGCAATTTAAAAGTTGGCCTTGTTATTTGCACTTAATGTAGTACTGTGAAAATAACTGGCGACATGGTGGCCTGGATAATATAGACTGAAATGAGTGGCATTGTGTATCAAATCAGTAATGCATGACAGAGGCAAACACTCTCTAAAACACAGAAAGCTGGTCTGCAATGTGAATCTAAGATTTCTAACAGAACAGGAAAAGTGTGGTTGTCAATGCATTAGCATTTACATTTCTGTAAATGAAATAAATGAAATATTTTAGAAGTCATATTAGGGATAAAGAATAATATTTGCCAAAGGCTTATTCAGAATATTACCTGCACTTTTTTGTCAGGAATCATAAAAAATTAATAAAATTGTTTTTCTAGTGGAACAGGTTGAGGCAAGTGCAATGATAAAGAAATCCCTTTGTCTTTGGTATTGTCCACTAGCTTCTCATAAAGTGTGCTCAAACTTACTACTTAGGGCAAAGCTGAGACTGTAAGTACTCCAAGCAACCCCTGTATGCATCCATTGAAAAGAATGACATTTGGGTTTATAGAAATACGTGCTAAATTGTGTTAAATTGTGCTCTCCAGAGTCAGCCCTGCTGCTCCCTTATTTAGAAAGACTGGAGAATGTAATTCAACCTCCAACTTTGTTAAATTCTGGTCAAATAGTTGGACTAATTGTTTACAGCTGGTCATAGAAGCCAACCCTTTGACACAAAGGAAAATAAACAGCTTCAGGGGTAACAAAGCATGCAGTACAGAGAGCAGAACCTGACCCTTGATAACTGAAAACAGGTGAATGAAGACACTCCATGGAAGAAGCCATTCAAAGCTATTCATGTGGTACGTATAAAACAAAAGCAAGGCAAATTAATACATGTATGTATTTAGAGAGCAAAATAGTTCAAGGGAATGACACTGGGCTTCAAGGCTTTTCACCTTATCACCATTGCCAACTGAAATCTTTTGCACAAGGGCTCTGTTATGGATCAGCTAGATCAGTTGAGTAGAGGAGTATGGTCAATATGGTTATGAAGTTAACACAAGCTGAAGTTAAGGTTCTGTGCCTTTTGGAGTCTGCGTCTTGCTGCACAGCAGTAGGTTTTAGGCCACTAAGTCACTTTTCAAAATGGGACTTTGATGCCAGAGTTAGTTTAGCCCTTCTGAAATTTTGGTCCAAGTTCTTAAACCATTCTCTCTCTGAATCTGTAAGATATTGTCTAATTTGGAGACTGACAGATCCTTATTGCAGAAAACACTATAGGTACTACCACTAGAAAACAGACCAAGAACTCTATGAGTGTGTAAATATATTATGTGTATTCATCACTTCATAAAAAGTTTTTGAACCGTCTGTTCTAATACATCTTTATCCAAGCAGCGGGAAGGAACTGTTGTCTGTACTGTTGTATTTGGTGCATAAAATCAGAACAAGGCACATCACAAGCACAGAACTCCTGCAGGAAGTACTGAAGAAAATGTATATACATGTACATCTTTATTTATCCTCTATTCGTCATGCAGCAGTGATAAATTTAGATAAATTTAGATTCATCCCACTTCAAGTGGCTGATAAATCATGTCCTAAGGAAGCAGTATCCTGTTGTAATCGTATCCTATCGTAATACACTGCTCTATGCACTTATTTCACAAGCTAGTGCAAACTAGCATAACTTCATTAATTTCAATCTTTTAACATGGGTTGAAATCCTAACATAAATTACAGGTGAAAACCAATTTCAAGATCATTGCATACTATGCAAACTGACCTTTTATGCTCATCATTCAGCTGGGGACATTAAGCACACTTCAGATTTTTCTCTTTAGCATTGGCCAGGAGCAAACCCAGAATTGTCTTCTACCAGCTGAAATCTGTATACTATCTATGAAAGCTGTTCCCAAAATCACACCTGACATCCAGACATTCAGGCAGGTTTTTCCCTACTGATTGTGTCAAGTAAGAGCCAGGTTTCCTGTGTCACAGCTAGCCATTTCTCTAGAAACCACCATTGAATGCTTATAGCCAGAATTTGAGACGTCATGTCAAGCCTTTTCCCTGCATTGTAAGTCTTCAGTAAACTGCTTCTAAGTAACTCACTTCTCAATCTGCAGAATTGGAGCAGTAACACTTCACAGGACATTGCAACAGTATTTTCAAGCTTTTAAGGCATTCAGATACAATAGTGAGGGAGGAGGGTCATGTAAGGGCTATAAAGGTCTACAGAAGAAAATGTTATTGACAGTATTTTATTTCTCCCTTTGCAATAAATATGATTTAGTTCAACACTAATTAAAATAATTGCATATGTGCCTTTTAATTTATGTATGTTTATGTACCTATTTCAAAATTCAGTGTATTAATATGCCTATATACTACTATAATACATAAAATCAAGTTTGTGCAATTTTTTGGCACTTATTTGTATACACTTTTATATACACCTGTGATCATTAAATGCTTCAATGTATGCTGTATCTGCCATTGTGTCATATACATCCAGGGTATAAGGGTAAACAGGCACAGTAGACTCTAGAAGAGCTGCTGCCATGAACAATAAAAATGTCAAGGGGAACCATTGTCCCCATGCTCTTGCAGACCCTGGAGTCTCCAAAAGAGAGAAGACAAAGATCTGAAAAGCAAAATAGATGCATTCATAGGGGGATGTAATGAAAGCACATTTTTCCTGACAGATCATTTAACTGCCTGTACCAGGAATAGTGTGGTGAGCAGGACTCGGGAAGTGA
>RSEF01000002.1:25463538-25482471 GCA_003993805.1 Himantopus leucocephalus
CTCTCCTCTCCTCTCCTCTCCTCTCCTCTCCTCTCCTCCTCAAAAGAATATCTAAATGTTTATATTTATCTATTTCAGTTTGTCTTTCTTTCCTTGCTTTTGACTACTGAAATTCAGCTCCTATAGGGTCTGAAACAAGCAGTGGTACCTGGACAGTTACTGAAAAGGAGGCATCACAAATTGATGAAATCCAAAGAGTGAAGGAAAGGAAGATATTTTAGTTAAGATATTTACCACTCATTTTTCTTCTTTGTTTAGTTAGTGGTTCAAGTTTTTTTAAAAAGAGTATCTTTATTAAAAACCAACATCTTTTCAAGTAAACAATGACATCAGACTAATTAAAAAATCAGAAAGAAGCAAAGAACAAAACTATAATTTGTTTCTACCAAAAAAAAAGTAAAAATTGGTTTCAATTTTCTAAATGTCTCAGATCCATTTTGGTTTTATAAAGAATGGGTAAGACATGTAAGTTTTATTTTTAGAGTAATTGCAGGCTGCCACAAGAAAAAATTAGTTGGCCTGAATGTTCCTGGCTGGGAAATACTGTATTTTTCTGCTAAGTTATGAAATTAGCTGTGTTGAGGGTAGTATGCCAAACGATTGTATTTGGGTTTGTTGCCCTGATAGGAAGCAAATTTTTGTGTGTTTGTTTTCACTCTCTTGCCACAGGGAAATCCCCGGGGCTTTGCTTTCCCCTTGCCAAGAGGAAGAACCAGAATATCTGTTTCCATTTGCCAATTGGAAACTCCTTTGTTATGTTCCATCCCTTAAAGGAAGAAATAATAATGCTGCCCTGGACTTTGCTAAAGAAAAACACCTGCTAAGAGAAAATAATCTCCTTTTTTTAAGAGATTGTTTAAGACAGCCCTTTAACAGGATATCTGAGAATTATGTTGCCCATAGACCTTTGTATATAATTTGAGACAACTGTAACTATCCAATTTCATCATCTCACTGACGAGACATGGTCCAGTTTTGCAGAGAGTTTAAGTATATAAAAGGTATGTATATATCCTTACTCTCATGCTAAACTCCATGCAAAACGGGGACCTCTTTATGCTTCTCCTGCTTGAATGGATCAGTTACACAGCAATGGAAGGGAGGCTGTAGTTGCTTTAGTCTCGATTTCAAATGAGGATAATCAAACTGCAAAACCTCAAAAAGATGGAAGGAAAACACAGGATCAAGTGAAATCCTCCAAACTGCCTTGATTTTAATTTTTAAATATACTGGATACCAAGTTAGTGGTATCTGTTCAACAGGTTGGTAAATGACCACAACCCAAAAAGTTTCCTCATCTACCCCTGTGCAAAAAGGCCAAAGCTAAGTAGGTTTGCACTTAGTGAGAGGTGAAACAACTGGAGAAGAAATGAACAATGTTGGTGAGAAATGACACTGAATGATACCAGTGGGAACCCAGGTGGGTTAAGCATGAAGGACCAGGGTTGGTGCTGGCACACCCTACAATGCACAGACTGGAAGACAGAACTTGTGGAAAACATAGCTAGGGAGAAATCAATAGGCCAAACAGCTGCACAAGAAACAGGTAACAGAATTCAAGGATCATGAACTACACTGTCTGTGTAAGAAAAGCACCCTATCTGTTACAAAATCACCACAGATCTTCCAATGCATCATCTCCTAAAGGTCTGAGTCATCTGTTCAAGACTTTAAGTTGCAATAATAATATAAAAGAAAATCCACAGGAAAACAATCACAAACATTCAGATTTACAGCCTTCTTATTAAGGCTATAATTCAAATAAATTAAGAATCATAGAATTATAGAATCATAGAATCATAGAATGGTTTAGGTTGGAAGGGATCTTGAAGATCATCTAGTTCCAACCCCCCTGCCATGGGCAGGGACACCTCCCAATACACCAGGCTGCTCAAAGCCCCATCCAACCTGGCCTTGAACGCTTCCAGGGATGGGGCATCCACAGCTTCCTTGGGCAACCTGTTCCAGTGCCTCACCAACCTCATAGCAGAAAAAGTTCTTCCTAATGTCTAGTCTAAACCTACCCTGTTGCAGGTTGAAGCCATTACCCCTCGTCCTATCACTACATGCCCTTGTAAAAAGTCCCTCTCCAGCTTTCCTGTAGGGGCCCTTCAGATACTGGAAGGACACCATAAGGTCACCCCACAGTCTTCTCCAGGCTGAACAACCCCAAGTCTCTCAGCCTGTCTTCATAGGAGAGGTTCTCCGTGGCCCTCCTCTGGACCTGCACCAACAGGTCCATGTCTTTCCTAGGCTGAGGGCTCCAGAGCTGGACGCAGTACTCCAGGTGGGGTCTCACGAGAGTGGAGTAGAGGGGTAGAATCACAACCCTCATCCTGCTGGCCATGCTTTTGATGCAGCCCAGGATACGACTGGCCTTCTGGGCTGCAAAGGTACATTACTGGTCCTTCTCCTCAGGGCTGCTCTCCATCCATTCTCCGCCCAGCCTGTATTTGTGCTTGGGATTGCCCCAGCCCACATGCAGGACCTTGCACTTGGCCCTGTTGAACCTCATGAGGTTCACACAGGACCACCTCTCAAGCCTGTCCAGGTCCCTCTGGATGACATCTATTCCCTCCAGCGTGTCGACTGCTCCACACAGCTTGGTGTCATCAGCAAACTTGCTGAAGGTGCACTCCATCCCAACATCCATGTCACCAACAAAGATGTTAAACAGCACCAGTCCCAGTACCGACCCCTGAGGAACACTACTCGTCACTGCTTGCCACTTGGACATGGAGCCATTGACCACTACTCTTTGAGTGCGACCATCCAGCCAGTTCCTCCTTATCCACTGTGTGGTCCATTGGTCAATCACATAGGATTGTGATGACTTTCATTATGCATCATCATTTTGAGGTGCATGAGTTAGTCTAATGACTAAATACGTCTATTTTAATGTAAATGCTTTTATGGCTACAAGAGTCACATAAAGTAGTATATAAGGAGAATCAGCCACAAATAATGCAGAAAAGAACATACTTTTTTCTTTTCACACATTTGTTGGTTGGACTAAAATTTTTCAACTCATACTACTGTAGTTGTACTGGCTACAGAAAAACAAGCCTGGGACGACAGCTTTTGAACCAATAGCAAAGAAAAGGAGAATATTAGAACAAGAAATTGGAAGGGCTGAAATGCTAGTTCTCGCCATGGAAAGGGTATTTCTGAGTAGTCTGTCCAGGGACTCACCTTCCATTGACTTCATGGAGTATCAATGCAGTCCTCACCGTCTGGGAGCCGAAAGGGCAGTGTGGAAAATCAGGCAATAGGTTTTCTGTGCATCTGTTTACCAAATGAAAAAATGCTTTAAAAATACACATTTTCAATGTCAGGAAAACTACTTATTTAATAATCAGGGGGGAAAAACTTCTGAACTACAATGGAAATGTTTCTCAGCCCTCTTCAAGTTCTACAGCATGGTTGTTCATGATTATGTATTGAAAAAAATGTTTGAGTTGATTATATGGTTCATTCTGCTTAAGTTGTCAGTTACTGCACTACAGAAACAAGTCAGCATACACACAGAAAGGATGAAAACTGGTATGTTCAGTGTTGCACTGTGATCATATGGCTCCTTTTCAATCATCTGTGCATGGGTTAGATTTTTGCTGCAACATGAGAGACACATCATTATATGTGTTGTTCAGTTTTAAATGTGTTAAGCACAAAGGGTTGAGGGTTACACATTGTTATATATACAGCATAGCTTAATAAAAGATGGAATTTTTTTGGTAAATCAGAAAATGTTAAAATCAGAAGCTCCACTTTTTCAGGAAAATGTCTATTTGTCTTCAGCTGGAAATTTCATTGGCCAAGTCAAGATGGAATTATCTTGGCATTTAGCTTTGCTTTTATGGGGTTGAACCCCGTATGTCCTCTCATTTTGTGTAACGCTGAAATGAGAGCACAGCTCCCACCTGCGCAGAGCTCACCAGGCACACAGCAAACACGGGGAGCGACCTCCCTGCTTCCCACACCAGGGGAAGCTGCCCTGGGCCACAGGGACATCCAACACCCCCTCGGAATTAATTTTTTACGCTGAGGATGGTGAAACACCAGAACAGGTTGCCCAGAGAGGTGGTAGATGCCCCATCCCTGGAAATATTCAAGGTCAGGTTGGACGGGGCTCTGAGCAACCTGATGTAGTTGAAGATGTCCCTGCTCGTTGCAGGGGGGTTGGACTAGATGACCTTTAAAGGTTCCTTCCAACCCAAACCATTCCATGACTGAGGTTGAGGGCCAGCAGCACCCTTCTCTCAGGAGAGAATAAGCAAAAGCGGCCGCAGGAGGGTTCCCGCTGAAGAACAAACCTGGGCCGCAGCCGCCGAGGCCGGGCAGGGCCCGGGAGGAGAGGTGCGCGTTGCCCTCAGGGCCGTGGGCTCTCCAGGGGACCGGCGCTGTGCCGGCGGGACGCGGGGCCGTGTGTGCTGGGGGGGGTCGCGCCGGCCCGAGGAGGGGTTTGTGGCCGGAGCGCAGTGAGCGGGGACCCGGGGGCACGGCGGACCCGCCCGCGCCCCTCTCTTTCCCCACAGGCGGCCGACCCCCGGTGCTGCCACCCCGACCGCCGCCTCACCCCCGGCGGGAGCGCGCCGCTGGCCGCCCAGGCGCGGTGGCGGCTGTGGCGGAGCGGCCGCAGGGGGCGGGCTGCAGCGCCAGGAGAGGCGCCGCCTTCCCGCCCGCCCGCCCGCCACTGCGGGGCCGGAGTCTGAGGAGGAGAAGCGGCGGCGCTGGTCCTCCTGGCGGGCGGGAGGAGGTGAGCGGCACCGGGGCCGGGGCGGGAGGGGGCCCCATCCCCGCCGGGCGCCTCCTCAGGCCAGCCGTGCCCGCCGTCGCCCCCCCGGGGGTTTCCCCGCTGCCCCTTGCCGTGGCGGCGGGCTCCCGCCGCGGCTGCCCCCGTCTTCGTGCAGGCTCTGGCGGGCCTGGCGGTGTCGGGGAGTCCCGTCCCGTCCCCCCCCCCCGGAGCGGGTCGGGCAGCGGGGCTGGGTGCGGCCCCGGCAGCCGCGAAGGGAGCCCCGGTGCCTGGCGGTGGCGCGGGGCCGGGGTGCCCTCACCCCGCGGCGGGCGGGCCTGGCAGCGCTGCCCAGGCTCTGCCCGGGGAGGAGGGGGGACGGAGGCGGCCGCGGCGGCGACCGGCCAGGCGGTGGGGTGGCCGTTCTTGTCACGGGCGGTGTTGTCGTTGCAGCTGGAGATGCCGGCCGGGACCTGGGCCCCGCCGAGCTCCTCTGGGGTTGGTACCTGCGTCGCGCTGCCGCCCGCCTGCCCGCCGAGGGGCCACCGGCCTGCACCCGGCGCCCGGCCGGCCCCTCGCCTCAGCCCTCGGCCCGTAAGTTCCCGCCCGGGCCGGGTGGTCACAAAGTCGGTGACCGCCCGGCTTTCGGTTTGCTCGTTTTTCTCCTCCAGTAGTTATTTTTTCCCAGAGCAGTTTTTCACGTCTGTGTCACCTTCTAGCTCTGTAGTGTTGTCTTAGCTTATCTAAGGGCAAATGTCAAATTTATATCGCTCCTACTATTTTTTATATCTCTGCAGCCAGATATTTTGTAAAAGAAGGTTGGTTTTGTTGCAGTCTGCTCCTGAACAACTCACCTTAGCTGCTGCTTATCATCTGCTTCCTATCTAACTATTTGCAAATTGATTGCTCAATAACTTGATGTAAAATCTCTCCAGAGGCTGGTTAGGCTAACAAGTCTTTGCTTTCCTCAGTCCTCCTCCTCCCCTCTACTAGGCGTATGTGCTAGTCTGCCTCTCTCGTCCTCTCTGAGTTCTCAAGGTGTCACTTCAATCAGCATTTTAAGCATCAAGGGTGCATTTCATAAGTGTCTGCTGACTTGAAAAATCTTTATCTTATCTTTAACTTTATCCTTTACTCTTAACTTACCTTTTTCCACTTTGACCTCACCTTCTATCTCCCTGTAAAAGGAATTTCATTAAATACCTATTCACAATTAATCTTTCTGCTGAGGACTGAAATAAAGAAGACATTTAACACTTTGTCCTACTTTGTGCCAGTTATAATTTGTTCCTTTTCCTCTTAAGTTATAAACCTTGCCTTCTGTCTTTTATTGTATTTATGGAACCTTTACTTGTTACTCTTTATGTCCTTCACTTGTTATATCTCATTTCTGTACCATCGCTATACTGATTTTATCCCTACATGATAGCATTGTTGCTTTATACTGTTCCTTAGCCATGCACACACACCCCCTTTTTTTTTACCTTTTTGTGTGATTTTTTCAGGTCATTAAAGCTCTCCTGTTGCGGTTACAACAGTCTTACACACTCTCTTTCCTCTGAATTGCTATTGTGTATTTGATATAGTCCCTTTCAGCAACTGCTAGCTTTCTGATCTCTTCCGTCTCCCAGATTATTTGCCCAAGAGTCATGTCTGCCTATTCCCTGAGGGTTTTTTTATGAAGTCTGTTAGTTTTATTCTGTTCTTCACACTCTACTTTCCTTAGAACAGGCAGTGAGAAACTCTGGTCAGTGGGCCAAATTCAGCTCGCCAGAGCAATTCATCACGTCCAAATCCTTGATGCTCACTCTCCTAAAGATCCTTTGGACAAAAACTGAAAGTAGACTGCAATATGGTTAAATGGTACTGGTAGCCCATTTCCTCATGGCGGTTCCCTTTCTATCCCCAAGTTTTGCAGCACCTTCACGTCACATGGCATGAACTGAAACGGGCCTCTGTAGTCACATGGTGAAAGCATACATGTTCTATCATATCCAGCTGATATGTATCTCTTATCTGATCAAAATACAGCTATTCTTATTATGTTCCTGGTTGTGAACCCATCGTGGTACAGGAAATACTGGTATTTTGGTCATGTGTTAGATACATTTCAGGTCATCTGGTAAGAAAGAAGTCAATATTTTTTAACTGCATGCGTAGAAATTGACGTGGTCTGCCTCTTCCAGAAAGGTTCACTGTTAGAATCTTTGCTTAGAAAACTGATTTTGTGGTCACTTTCACATACTGCTTTCTGTCGTTAGAGTCTCAGTGCAGTTTCAGTGAGTTCTTCCCTTCTAGTGAAAGCTGACATGAAAAGTAACCATTCTTCTAGTAGCTTCCTCCAAATTGTGAAACACAAAGCTACTTTTAATTGTGGCAGGTTGTTTACCGCACATACCGTATTCTTAGCTGATGGCTGGGTAAAGCCCTCACTGATGATTAGTTACCATCATATCAGCTCTTGGATGTTGGCTCAGGAAGAGCTCAGCTCCTCCTTTCTATGTGGTCTGTTGTGATTGCTCCCAAGACAGCAACCTCATGGTTTCTCTTTGCTCCTTCTTAGCCTGCCTTTCCTCATTGCTTCCTTCATTTTCAGAACTCATTCCTGTTCTACAGTGCAGAACCACTTACGTCATAACTGTGGTTTCTTGTGAAGACTTCCCTCCTGGGGGCTGTTTTGTTGGGTTTTTATGTCTTTTTGTCTCTGTTACAGCTTTACTGCAGGTCTGTGACCTCTTCTCTCCAAAGCTATAGCACTGTTTCTTTTAATTTTCTGTGAACCTTAGCCTCTGTTCTTCTTCAAAACCTCCTTACTGCATTGAATTTGAGTCCTAAAACTCTCTTCCCTTTTATTATTGCATGAAATCTTTCTCTTCCTGCCATTGGCTTTTCGTGGAATGATGTCCCATGTGTTTGTCTCCTGGATTTATCTTCTCCGCCTGGTGAGAAAAATTCTGTTAGGCGTATTTGTGACCCATGGCCTTGAATCCTTTACCCTTGCACCCACAATTAATCCTTATACATCCATGGCCAGACCTAGCAGTCTGACCTAGCAGTGTCACTAGAGATCTCATTGACAAATTTCCCTTGTTGTCTTTGCCATTGGATCCATGTGCGCTGCCCATTTCCCAGACTGACAGGTGAGTTTGTCAGATGGATGTCTGTGTCGTGGTGGTAGCCATGACATTCGCAGCTTTGAGACTTTTGCATCCCTTCCTTCCTGGCCCATATAATATACCATGATAATAACCTGCATAAGCTTTTAATGGCATTCAGCTTCCATGAACTCACCATCCTTATGCCAGCCACAGGCCAGCTATGTCTACCTTCTAATATTTTCCATAATTACCCACTTTATCTTACATGTTTCTTCTCATTATTCCATTGACCATTACTTTCAGGAGCACAAGATTATCTTGTGGTCCAGTATTCCAGGAGAGTGGAAGACAGAGAATAGGAGAAGATGGTAAAAATATAATTTACTTCTGTAACTGTATTATTGAAGTGCTTGAAGGATTTTATGTTTCTCCTTGTATTAGTGACACATTGCAAAACAAAATTGATTAGCACGTACTTTATTAAGGAGGAAATATAACATGAAACTTAGAATGACATATTTTGCTCTCAGAGGTGTTTATGGATTCTGATGTCTTGTAAAATTGTATGATGCTGCATGTTTCCTTCTGTTGCNTGCTTTTTTTTTTTTTTTTTTCCACCAGAAGAAATCATTGTAGGTTCGGTGTCTTGGAAGTATGGAATCAATCTCGATGATGGGAAGTCCTAAGAACCTCAATGAAACTTTTTTACCAAATGTTGCCAATGGCATCAAGGATGCCAGTAAGATCACAATAGGCATCATTGGAAGTGGAGACTTTGCTAAATCATTGACAATTAGGCTTATCAGATGTGGGTACCACGTGGTCATAGGAAGTAGAAACCCTAAACTTGCTGCCGAGTTCTTTCCCCATGTGGTTGATGTCACTCACCATGAAGATGCAGTAGCAAAAACAAACATCATTTTTGTAGCCATACACAGAGAACATTATGCCTCTTTGTGGGACCTCAAGCATTTACTCGCTGGTAAAATTCTGATTGATGTCAGCAATAATACAAGAGTAGACCAATATCCGGACTCCAATGCAGAGTATTTGGCATCACTTTTCCCAGATTCCCTGATTGTTAAAGGATTCAATGTCGTTTCAGCTTGGTCACTGCAGTTAGGACCAAAGGATGCCAGCAGACAGGTAAATGTTATATTTCTATTAATTTAACTTGTTTGTAAGATGAAAATGACAGGAACTGAATGTAAGCAGCCAGAACTCATGGAATTCATCCTGCCTGACTTAACGTACCTAAAATGTTGGGCCTTTAGTTTAAGTTTTAGTAGCCAATAAAACTTTCAGAGTCTAGTTCATCCCACTATTAAGACATACAGCCTAAGTGGTCCAAATTGTCCCTTGGGATGCCTGTTTATCTTTGAAGATTGCAGAGGAAATGTGGATACTAGCTTAGACTAGACAGCTGACCTTTAGATGACTACAGACAGAAGAGAGGAGTTGGGTCTTAATGTCTTCTGTAGGAAATATGTTAATTTTTATCCTTATATATAGGGATTCTAGACAAGAATAGAGGCAGCCTTTCCCAGTGTATTTTTGTTTCAGTATTGGTTTACATGGGGTGAACTATTGAAAGAGATGCACAGAAATCTGAGGTCCTGAACTCAGGAGTCAGCTATTCTAAAAATGTTTGCATTCAACGTAACAGCAAAGTGAATGAAAGAAATTATCCAGCTTTTAAAATGCCCCAGGATTATAAATATGAGGAAACAGAAGGAGGCACATATGTTTCTAAGCCATCATTCATTTGATCCATGACTGCTTGGGAACATCATGTTCAAATTCCTTCCCATTATGTTCCTCAAATCCATCCTGCGTATAGAAAAGGCAGCTTTATGTTTTTCATGCTTTGCTGAAGTGATACAAAGGATTTAAGCCTGTGCAAGAGCCCAGTCCTTCACGGTTTTATGGACTCTGAGAAATGCATGAGAAGTGATGGGTGTAACATGGACTACTAGAGACTATATTAGTTTTCTGGCACTTCAGGTAGATTTTAAATGGAATGCAACTGATATAGAATTAGCATAATTTTAAAAATAACCTCACCGTAATATTTTTATCCCCTTTCAGAATAGAACTCCACTATAAGTAATTAAATTCTGTCAAAAGCGATCATGTTTGCTCTAATGAGGATAATCAGCAAACAGTGTTGGGCAAACTATAGCCCACTGTAAATTATAAAGTAACTTTAAAGTACTTTGTAGCAGTGCATTTCTTTCAGTATGTAATAAACTGGTCTTTAGAAGGAGTTCTTATTTGGCTGCTAGTTTTTGTCTTTTCTAAAGTTATTGTTAAACATGGAGAGATTGCACAGTTCTCTGCTTTGCATTCTGTTTATGGTACAGCTGTTTTAGGGTCATCATTCAAGATTCCTGTATTTTTGAGAGACTTGTGATTTTCTGAAATGCTTTTAGCCGTTGTTTCAAGTTCAATCCAGTCCTGTAGACATTTCAGTGGGGGGCGTTCAGTGTGCAGATTACCTGAGCATCCCACAGTCAGCTTATTGTTAACTCCCAATAAAAACCAATTTTGTTTTGGTTACTCTGTTGCTAATCAGTGTACATATTTTCACTTTGGCTGGATTTGTATATGGTTTCATTCTCATCTTGATGATGGAAGCTTGGATAACAGTGTACAGTTTTAGTAGTAGTGCTGTGGTTTTGTCCTGGAGGCCCTTAAGGTTTTTTGTGGTTGTTTTTTGTTTGTTTGGTTGGTTGGTTTCTTTTTACCTTTGAGTCTCTTTCTCTGACTACAGACAATTCACTTGATTTTCCCAACAGGTCTATATATGCAGTAACAATGTTCAGGCTCGCCATCAAGTTATTGAGCTTGCCCGTCAGCTCAGTTTTATTCCTATTGATCTGGGGGCATTGTCATCTTCAAGGGAGATTGAAAACTTACCTCTGCGACTGTTCACACTGTGGAAGGGGCCTGTAGTGATTGCCATTAGCCTGGCAACATTTTTCTTCATCTACTCCTTCGTCAGAGATGTAATCCATCCATACGTGAGAAATCAGCAGAGTGACTTTTACAAGATCCCCATTGAGATCGTGAACAAGACTTTACCAATTGTTGCTATCACTTTACTTTCTCTAGTGTATTTATCAGGACTTATTGCAGCAGCTTATCAGCTTTACTATGGTACTAAGTATAGGCGATTTCCACCCTGGCTGGATAACTGGCTCCAGTGTCGAAAGCAGCTTGGCTTGCTCAGTTTTTTCTTCGCAACAGTGCATGTGGCATACAGCCTTTGCTTACCTATGAGGAGGTCAGAGCGATACTTGTTCCTCAATATGGCATATCAACAGGTAAGCCAGTCTTTAGTTCAGTAAGCCAGAAATGCCTTGGCTGTATGCATATGGCTCATGAATACAATATATATGTTTTCTTAATCTGTTCCACTGTTTTCAGAGGAGAATGTTATGGGTTATCTTATGTATAGCAAGTGCCAAGTAAGAAGGGAGACTAAAAGAAACATCTGTGCATTGTGCTCACCTCGTGGGTCAAGCTGCAAGTCAAGTCTGTGTGGTATGGGAAATAAAGGATGTGTCCCACTTAAATCCCTAATAGTAATATAGACAAGGAGAATGTAGGATAGACAGGATAAGAGCAACAGCAAGAAACTTCTGAGTTTCTGAGGTATATTCCTCTCTATGTATACTTCATATATGGGGGAAGTATGTATGTCATATGTGCATTTACAAGTGTGAAAAAAGTATAAGGGTAGATACTGTAATAATGCTTACAGATACATCTGCTGTTACTTTGTAACATTTTGGACAAGTGGTAAATCTATTTTATTCTTTAACAATTCTGTGAACATTGTCCATTACAGGAAACAGAAACTGATTTACAGTTCCCAGGAGCAATTGGTCTTGCATAACCCTGAAACAATCTCTGACAAATCTGTCATCCTCTAGAAGAGGGTCTGATGCTCCTGTCTGTCAGTGAGGTAGCTTATTGTCACCTGTAAAGCAGCAGAAAAGCAGCATTGCCATTCAGCACAGCAAAACTGCAGGAGAGATGTGATGGAAAAGAAAGAAAAGCAAACTAAGGAAATCAAATCACATGGAACAAATTAACAGGGACTGGATCCACAAGTTCTAAAAGGGCTAGCATGAAAAATTGAACTTAAGAGGACAACAGGAAGAGCAAAACTATAAAAGGCAGCAAGAAACTGTAATTGTTCCCACTTAGTATTAGTAAAGGACCCACTGATACTTTTACTGAGAAATTACCTTGGTTATAATATTGTAAAACTCTCACTTGTTAATATTCCTAGTGAACCTCTTTCAAGACGTGCCATGTCACAATAGTTCACCTGAAAGTGGAAAAATAATTGAATATCCAAGCCTCTTAATTGTTAAGGACCTGAGTTGTTTCTTTTTTTCTGGTACAGCTCTCCAACAAGAACAGTCTTGGATGTATCTGATGTTAACAGTGAAAGAGGCAAAATCACTTGGACTCAGCATAGGGAGGTGAAGCAAAACCAGGAAATGATGCTAAATTATTTCTAGATGCAACAAACTAAAAATAAATTACAGGTTTACCCAATTTATGTTATAGAATTTAAATTTCCAGGGTCTGAAGAACACAGCTACTTTTCTACAATATATAGGAATGTGCAGATTTATCTGGTTTTATACCATAATTGTTACAAATACTATATAATGTTACATTTTCTTTTAACAACTCATCTAAGTTTCCATGTTTAACATATTTTCAGTCTAACAAGAGCCAATACCAGCAATAAGGAAATAGTTGTTTTTCTCTAAGACATGAGGAAACTTCTGAAATATTTGACCCCATTTTATAGTTGTCCTGTGACTGTAGATTTTCACTCAGCAAAATAACTTGTGTTGATATTTTAAATATTCTGTAGAATAAAGTGCTTCCTTTCTGCTCTTTCATCAGGTTCATGCAAATGTTGAAAATTCTTGGAATGAGGAAGAAGTGTGGCGAATTGAAATGTATATCTCCTTTGGAATAATGAGTCTTGGATTGCTTGCATTGCTGGCAGTCACTTCCATCCCTTCAGTAAACAGTGCCTTAAACTGGAGGGAGTTCAGTTTTATTCAGGTGTGTTACTTTTTAAATAAGGGGGGTTTGTTGTTAACAACAATTCCTTGATGATGATCACAATGATGATCATGATCATGATCACGATCACAAACAAAAGCACTTTGCAATGTGGTGAGAGCTTTTTTTTTCCCTCTCTGGTAAGTTAATAAAACCAAGATATCTTTACTCAGCAGATACATTACCATGAAGGCACATTAAGCATTTTGTGAGTGTTAGAATAGGAATTTGCATTTTTTACTTCTTGGTCTTAAGTAACCAATATAGCTAAGACCAAATAAGCACTAATCTATTCCTTTTCCATTGTTAGAATTGCTGGCTAAATTCAAATTAGATAAATTTGGACAAACTTGCTAAAGGCAATGATACTGATGAGATTAGATGCACACAACTGTTAAAATTGAAGATTTAATTTGTGCTGCAGGACTTTTATTGCACAGCCCTCTGACAGCTTTGTTTATTAAAAGCAGAGCTTTTCCAGGTCCTGGCATGCCTTCTGCTGCCCTCCTTCCTCAGATAAATATCTACAACAGGCAGATCTAACCAGCATAAAATACTGAGAAATACAGACTTTAATAAACAGCTTAATGTTTGCTTTCAAACAAAATTGCCATTAGTTTTAGGTAGCAGTCAGTGATAAGAAATTTTATTAGGATTCGGTCTTGTGTTAAATTTCCTAAGTGTGTACACGTGGTTTTGGGGTTTGTTATGTTCTATTTTGTTCTCTGACTTTGGATTCAGTACTCTAGTCTTAACTCAGTCTTTTCTGATTAATGTTTTTTCAACGTAGCCACTGTAATAATATTACCTAATTCTTAGTCCTGTCACTGTTTACAAACTCCTACCTTCAGAAAACAGGCACTGACTTGACTGTTCAGGGCTTGAGTTGTGCTTCTACAGAGATTTTAAAGAAAGTGATGGGGAACACTTCTTTGGCTGAAGTTGGCTGAAGTTGGCAGAGGTCTTCTGTCTGTAAAGTAATGTCTTCCCTTCCCCTAGGGTTTCCCTTGGTGGAGTGCTCCAGGTAGGCCTACAAAAAGTTTGCTGAAAATTTTTCAAATTAGTTCCCCTGACAGAACTGTTTATTCTCAGTCATGGTTTTGAGCCTTCAGAGGGTGTAAATACCCATTTTGTATTGTTACAACATCTGTGCCATCCAGAGTTCTCTGAGCAGGGATAATAGTACTGCTGCTGGGTGATGTAAAATGTTAGTGCAAAAGGGAAAAATATGCATTCACTCATGAGTGAGGTGATGCCTTTATCCAGGAATGATTTCCAGGCACAAACCCAGCATTTGAGACTTATTTTTCCTTACTCAGATTTCCAAATTTCAGGCTTGTGTGACTGAGTCAAAACCCATACAATGTTCACATAGTGACGTGTCTATAAGGACACATTTTACTGTGTCATATTTACTGCACTTATTTCCACTGTAAATAAAGTCAAAATAGCTCCAAATTTAAATAGTTATGAACTTTAATGAATCATCTGTCAGTATTTTGTGGAATTTGATTGGGAGCAAGTTGTTGGTTCTGGAGGTATGTTAGAGTTGATACTGCATTACATGCTGAAGAGAACTGGTATTGGTAATTAATTACGATCATTTGCAATTTTTAATCACAAAAAATATTGAACTACTAAAAATTTCCTTAAAGTTAATAAATATTAAACGTACTTTACTTTGTCATTAATTACTTTTCAGGATGTAACTAACTTGTTCTTCCTTTAGTTACTTGTCCTTCAAAAAAGTCCTCTTGATTTATTTAATTGGAAAACACACTTTCAGTGATCCCTCACTAAAGTACAAAGAGTCTGCATTTCTGCACAAGCTTCATTGTACCCAATATGCAAGTAGAACAGCTAAAACGTAATAATTACTGTCTCTTATATTTTTCTTCTACTGAAGCGCAATACGATGAAGTGAATTGGAACTTAATTTTCTCAATCTTATCTAAATCAGGGCGACAAACAGTAGAACTATTAGCCCATCATCTCAGTGCTGCTTTTTTTTTTAGCTGGGAAGAGCAGTGTGTCTCTAGCTTTAGTCCTGAATCTCAGATGATTTGCCACAATAATTCCTGAACTTGTTTTGCATCTGACAGATCAGTCCGCATACTCAGACAGTTTCTCGCCTCAGCACTTCCCACTGAGAACAACATACTATTGCTTGCTCATCTTAGTAAATACAGTTTCATCAAAATAAGGGTCTGGCCTCTTCTAAAGAGTTTTACCACTAAGTCATACTCAGTCTTGAGTCCTGCTAGGAAAATCTGAGTTTAGGATTAACAAATTATCAACATATATAGTATAGACTACTTTCTATCCTTGTTCCAGTAGTGCACGCCCCAGGCAGCATCTCCCCTACCTACAGTGGTTCACACAGACCTCCTACAGTCTTCCTAATACTGTAAAGAAACCCCAGTTGTGAATGTTTTTGCCCAGAAATCATTGCTGTCTTTGATATCCCCAATTATTTTGGAGATGCCTCCATCTTACCTAGCCTGGTTTCACAACACAGGTGTCAGCATCTCCAAAAATTCCAGCCTGCTTGCTCAAGGGAAAAGGACTTTGAGACAAGAAGCAGTGCAGGCTCTGCTCATTCCCTCAGAGTATGAATATGAACAAAGTGAGACATGAGAAGGTTGAACAGTGATGCAAAAGGAAGTTACTGTGTCAGCCCTACCAGGAGCTGAGACAACTTGGAGTCACTGCAGTACAGAGCTAATCACTGTACAAAACAAATATCTGATTACTTCATCATGATTCAGAGAGAAACACTCATAACATCCAGATGGAGGAGCCACAGAACCAGAGAGTGATGAAGAGTTTGCTCAGTAGAAGAGCCTAGATGATGGAAACTTAGAATGAAATGAAACTTTGCAGGCATCTTAACATGACCCAGAGTTGGAGCTTACTGAAGAAAGAAGCAGGGAAGAAGCTGGTGCTGATAAACCAACGCATCAGTTTCTTAAATGCCACTTCTGTACTCTGCCCTTCTAAACATATTTGGATAAGGAACAAAGGTAGACATGGCCAAGAAAAAAAAAGAATTCGTATTTTGTCAGAGCAGGCAGAACAACTAGCCTAAACCAACACACTGCAAACAGAAAAAGACATTTGTTAAAACCAGTCCTTGAGTGTTCACATAAAATACACAGAAATGGAGAATGTTGTCTGCAGGCAGTGCTGCATTGGGTCCTTCAGTCGTCTGAAGGAAGTTAAACTGTAAATATATAATGTAAGCCTAAATTACTAACACTTTTGTTTTCCAGTCTAACAGTTCAAGTCCAAAGCACATCACTCAAAGTGGCAATGGACAGAGCAGGCTGGCTTTGAAAGCTGAGCTTTTGTGTTTCTTAGCAAAATTCCATGCAAATCTGCCATTTGCATAGTAGGAAGCCGATCTTTTTGTAGACATTCCTTTTGTCTGCTAGCACAATCCTAAAGTTTTTTGGAGACTATATTACTACAACTTTTCTTGCAGACACTTTGAGGAAGAGCTACCTTGCCTTGGCTATCCCACAAGAATAGGATACTTTTCCCCTAAAGTAAAGAAGAATGAGGCCTGAGTATTTAGCAGGTTTATGGGTAAGATTCCAGTCAGAATTGCTACAGCTTGTTTATAAGTTTAGCAATATCCTGTTACTGGTGGTATCTGAAGTATACCTTGCATAAACATAGGCTTTGGAAAATACCTTTTGTATATATAAATTGCTTGGAACTACCCGACCATTGTGAAGGTAGAAATTCCTGAAGCAGATTTGTCACACAGCAGATTTGTGTCTCTATATATGCACATCTTCCTGGTAACATTTTAGGTATTTTTCTCCTGCATCTTTTCCACTCATCTAACACTTTTTTTTTTTTGCCCCAAACAATGCCAGTTTGTCCAGTTTATCAGTGGCTTTAGCTGGGAATCTCCCACATTGGCTAAAAAGCTGACTTTGATCAGGAAGGAAAAGAAACAAAACAAAGAAGACTTAGAGAAGAGCGAAAAGATTGGAAAGTCCATAGGAAACGTGCTAATCTATTACTCAGCTTCCAGGAAACACAGTGTTATGGAAGATAAGGAAGCAAAGCAACCAAAGATGTTCTTCCCCTTTTCCCAGCAGCCATCTTAGAGCCTAGGCAGAGGGTTCCCAAGACTTAGAAATGATATTGCTACTCACTCACCAATGTGAATTTACCAGTGAAGGAAAAGTATCCCTTCTTGCTGCTTTCAAAAGGCTTCTGCTCTTAAAGAAGTTAGCATCTTGTGCCTCTCCTGGCCTCCCTGTGGTAACATCAGTGTAAGTGATCTTCCAGCTGTCATAGACATATTCATCCCTTTCTTTTTATGTCTTAAGAAGCCAGGAAAGGATGAGAGAAATGTCATATGTATAATCCATATGAAGTACAACTACATTTCAGGAAATCCGTTATCTTTAATCCCTGTATTCTCTCCTGCACATTGTTCAGTCATAAACTTGTGCAGAAGAAAATAAACTTGCATACCTGAATGATAGCACCTCTCTCACCTTTCCAGTATTAAACAGACTGCTTTTTAGCAACTAGTAACTCCCACAGCACAATCCTAATTTATTTCTCAATAATTGAAACATCTGTCATGTTAGCATCCATAAGGGTGGTCAACTTTGGAATACGGCTTTCTGACATTACCACTGGCCAAGATTTGTAGTATGATCCAGTGCTACCAAGTGATTTTATTTTTACTGTTCAGCTGCCCAGCAGTGCCTTTTCCTGCACTAGCTGATGTCTTTTTGTCCAAGCATGCTTCAGTCAGTTCTGAGTTTCATCATTTCACTACTGTACAGCCATTACTGTAGTCTTTGAACATTTCCAGATAGAGAAAAATCAAGTCTTTATAACAAACACAGGAGTTTTGTATTGACACAGCCTCCTGCAGTGGGGTTTTACTGAAGTAGCAAAGGCAGCCAGTCTTGCTTGTACTTCTGGAAAAGTCATTGTCAGTAGCTGCAAGCTAGGATAAATGCACTTAGCAGAACTTTCTAGTGCAGATCTGCCCTGACTAAACAAACCAAAGACTGCAGAATGCTAAGTTGTGTCGAGGACATCCTCTTTCTAGCTAAACAGTGTTATTACTGTCAAAAGTACAGCACAGAAATATGGCAATTAAGGGCCTGGTAGAAGAAAATACCATCAGTAGCTGACAGAAGCTCCTATAGGAGTGTCTTTGTTGTCAGATTTTTAGATGAGAGGTTGAAATGGTCCAGTACATACTAGCACACACCCTACCAACACTTCAAAGAAGCATATGACAACTTTTCACAAGGAAAAGAAAAGAACTTAATGGAGATGCATCATATGTTTTTCTTGTCCTTGTGCTGTTAGTTCTAAATGTACTGATAAATGTACTGATGTACTTCTTAGCTTCTATTTTGGCCATTAGCTAGAAACACATACATAGTTGTCTCAAAACTGTAGTTTTCAGATGGACTTTAAATAAGAATTAACACTTTTTTTGAAAAATCTGGGAAGAGTCTATATAACATTTCCCTCTTGTTTCTTTTTCAAGAATCCTTATAGTTCTCAGCAATAAGCCTGATGAAGAAATGAGGGATATGATTCACTTGGGCCTTTTCTCTGCTGGCAGTGATATAACAGCAATGAATTCAGGACAGTCATACCGGCAAAAATCTGCAAAAACATATTCAAACATTAGATTTTATAGTATTGTTCATTGCCCAAATTTCTTGCCAGAACTTCCATTCAGATACTGCATATGCCATTTTCATATCCATAAGTGGTTGTCTGTTCTGTTTCTTATGGAATATTTTGGGAGCAAATTGTTCTTTTTTTAAAAAAGGGTGCAGCACATCTAAAACATACCAACTTGGCTCAGAAACCATTGGCAAAAAAGTGCATAAATATCGGCAAGCTAAAAAACATGGTACCAACACTAGAAATTAACAAACAAATGCCGGGTCTTACGCTTTGGCCATAACAACCCCCGCCAACGCTACAGGCTTGGGGAAGAGTGGCTGG
>RSEF01000002.1:25482571-25543689 GCA_003993805.1 Himantopus leucocephalus
TACAGGTCTTTTCCAGTCTAGGAGATTCTGTGATTCTGTGAAAAGTATTTGCCTTTTTCTACCATTATATCTGTGAATCCTTGCAAATGATATTGTCTCAGACATTCTCCTTTCCCTAGAAACTGTTTAATCTTGAAGTTGAAAGAATTAATTCTTTCGCTAGCTATCATAGACCCTTAGGCTGCATTTTTCTTTGCCTCTCTGTTTACTGGAATTAAAGCAAAACTTGGTAGCCAGTTACCTTTCTTAATATTCATTCTCTGTTTTGATGATTTTCTACAAATGCTTCCCAACCAAGTTAGTCATTACATCACTTTTGGCCAAACAGAGGTTTTCTTCATTTGATCACCACCAAAATTCAAAGCATAGTAGTCTTTTTTTACCATGGTCTGGGAAAGTCAAGGCTAATACATTTAACTCAAATCTGCAGAGCAAAACAAATACAGGGTTGTTAAAAGGGCAGATGCGCAGAAACGGTGAATGACCCCTGTTAGCACTACCTTCTGTGGCATACTCGAGATTACATGATAAGAGGTCCTCTGCAGGGTGCTCTGGGAACCTCCTGCTTCATGTTTCACCCGGCACTACCTGTTTGTTATAAACTGCATCGTTGCCTTGTCCTGCAGTCCAGGTATACCAGTAGTCAACAGCTGACAGAGAAAGGTAAGGGATGGATTATGCTAACTTCAGACAAGTGGATATAGGCCATTGTGACGAAGAAGCAAACTGCACCTCTCTGAGTGATAAAAATCTGGAGTGTTAAGCCCAGATCTCTTCCAGCAGAATTGCATTGTTCCCTAATCGTGAATCTTGGAAGTGATCTACCCTCACAGTTAAGAAACAGGGAACTTTTAATTCCCAATCACAACTGGTGTTGTTCCAGTTACTTCACTGGGATTGTTCCCTGTTTGCATACACATCCTGAAGTTGACTTCCATTACTTAGAGTTTGGGCAAACATCATCTTCATTTCAGCTTTGACTAAGGCCTATAGATGCTAGCAGCAGAGGTATGTTGTACATCAGTGTTCAGTTCAGCCTGTAGTTTTCAGAACATGTGAACTTAAACCCACATGTTGCTAATTTAAAATAGTGTATAGGTAAGAGATTTTAACATGATGCCTAATAGAAATGTTAAAATAATGGGTTAGAGCTGGCACATGAAGGACCAAGTACTATTATCTCTTCTTTTTTCCCTGTTTTCTCTTTTTTCAAAGTCTACACTTGGATACATTGCTCTGCTCATAAGTACTTTCCATGTACTGATTTACGGATGGAAAAGAGCTTTTGAAGAAGAGTATTACAGATTTTATACACCACCAAATTTTGTTCTTGCCCTTGTTCTGCCTTCCATTGTAATTCTAGGTAAGATCATTTTACTTTTGCCATGTGTAAGTAGGAGACTGAGGAGAATTCGAAGAGGATGGGAGAAAAGCCATGTTATAGAAGAAGCAAGTGGGTCTGTTCCACATCTCTCCCCAGAAAGGATAACTGTGATGTGATGATAGACGAATATACCAATATTTGTCAGCACTGTTGCAGATGTTTGGGTGGGTTTTTTTGGTCATAAACTTGTATTTTTAGGAGTTTAGTAAAGTCAATGTGGACTTGCTTGGCATATAGTACAAGCTCTCAACCAAACTATGAGAAATTTTTAACTAGAAGACTACTACTTCAGGTAACTACAAAGATAGTTTTGTTTTGAATTAGAGCGGGCAGATGATTACGAAATCAGAATTTTTTAATGCTCCTTTGCACAGTTACATCACAACAGTATTTTATTATAGTCATGCTTTCCAGATATTTCTTTGACGTGGACCGTATGTGTCAGAGTGCTATTTATTAATACCACATTTTCTGGGCAGTGTTTCTTTTATTAAAACCACACTTCTGGGTTAGTGAGTTCAGAACATAGACTAATAGGGTTAATAATTTAGGAAATAATCAGGTATTGAAACAAATTAATTTGTAATGATGTATTGTACATGTACAGTATATTTATTTGTGTGTGGTTTTACACCATTCCATGATTTGAATATGCAAAACCAGTTTAAATTATGGTGTAATTGTACATCCTGTAAGCAAATGGTATTGTACTAACAGGGTCGTTTTTGTCAAAGTATCACATAGGATTTTAGACCTTTGGCATATCTTTATTTCCATACATCATATAATGAAAATTCAGAAGTGTTACACATGTATAGAAAGCCTTGCAGATATGTGTGCAAGTAACTAGGTTTTTATTTTGGAATTATTTCAAAATATCAGAAAATATTCCAAAACAAAAAAAAAGCTGAGAAATCTGCAACAATAAAAATCCATTTTCACTGTGAAACTTCCAGTAAGTTGATACAACAGGGAAGCATCACAATACTTATGTTCTATATGTTTCTACACTGGAGTTTCAGTTATTATATATGAATTTCCCAGAGTCTGTCTTAAATTCTTAGTATCTTTTTGTGCAAATCCAATCTTCTATTTTTATATAAAAGTCATACTTTTACAACAAGTATCTCTGGGATATGCCTGAATTTTTGAGAAACAAAATTATTATTCTTATACTTAAAAATGAATTTCTCTCTAAAACTTGACATTTGCATTTCCTGTGGGTTTCAAAAGAACGTTCATAATTATTTTTTACTACTGCTTTGTCAGGTTCTACTCTTCTCTAAAAAAACAGCCAAACTCAACTCGTACCTTCAGGCTACTCCTGCCTAATTAGCAAAACCTTTATTTCAGTCGACCAGAATGTGTATTTGGTCCTAATTTTCTTTACTTGTATGAAATTATATTATTCTTGGCTATATTTACACTGTTTAGGATCTCTTTCTTAGCTGAACCTTCACTTGTTTATTACTTTGCAAGAATTTGTCATCGATACGATACATCAGAAATACACAGTACTTAAGCTTGAATTTATCCTTAAACATCACTAGTCCTGTAAATCTCATTATCTCTATTTGTAATGAAACCAACAGCTCTACAGAAAAAGAAGAATCTAGAATCGAACTCTGCCCCCAGTTACACCAACCTAAATCTAAAAAGTTCATTTTAGTTGTTCTTAATTTCATTTCAAATTAAAAAAATCTACAACAGTTTTATGTTTATTGTAGTATCCATATTCCCCAAACTTACACATCAAGCCTGTGTATATTCTGGGCTTGTTGCAAATCAAGAGACAGTTGAAATTTCTTTCATTTTAAGCATGTTCAAATCTAGAGATGAAAAATAAAATATTTGCATATTTTTTTCCAGAATTAAAGCATTTTTTCACATGTCTTTAAACATGTTTCATATCGAATGAGAGGTCAGTGAATTCCTTTTAAAAATGGAGGTTTGATACACAAGCACAATACTATTTTATCAAACATTCTAGACATTAAGTGAAAAATCTGTCGTTCTTGGGGATAGACAGGAGCCTAAACTAGTACGAATGAAATTTTCACATAAAAATGAACAACAAGTGACAATTACAACTTCTAACTTACTTTACCTGTCTGTAAATACATTCCAATGTAGAAAGCTCTGTATTTCTCGAAAGGCTTGCAGAATTACATGTAACTGAAATTCCTGGCCTGTTTCCTATTCCATTATTGCAGAGGGAAACCACACAAAGCTTAGGCATTTGCGCTTCAATCCTTTAAATAAAATTAATTTTAAAAATCTTATAATGCAAAAAGTCTTGGAGAATTTTAATGGGATAAATATTCTCCATTCTACCCCAGTCCTGTGCACGATACCTGATTAAAACCACTGGAATGGGATGGTATAACTGAGAGCAGAATTTCATACCTCTGAACAAATTTAGGGCAGAAACCATTACTGTTGACAATCTGATTACATTTCAAAATTAGATATGCTGCTATTATTTTATAGTAATTCTACACTCCTGTAGAATAGATAATTAGCATACATGTTCCCTGCAATTATCTAATTCGTTTGATGCAATAGCGATAATGTTGCAGAACTAAGATACTGTACTAATGGAAAATTACTGTTGAAGTCCATATATATTGTATTGTAATGCAACCACTGACAGTATATACAGAAATGTATTGACCCTCTTTCCTATGCAAAAAGTTATTTCATCATTAAATTCCTTCAAGAATGTTTAAACTGTTAAATTTTGAACTGCCAAAGGTGTCTGGAGAGAATAATGATGTGTTGTTCCTTTTTTCAGACTGTGTGTGTAGAAAATTATAAATGTGTTTTGATTTTATAAGTTACTTGAAAGGTTGAAATATTAAAGTATTAATAAATAGAGGATATTTTTAGATCAAATATATGAAGACATTTTGTGAAATATTTGTGCTACAAAATGACATATAGTTTCCCATTAGGCCATGTATTTACTTCTAACTGGAGTAACAAGTTGACTTGTGACTTAATATTTTGTAGTGCTCTTTAAGGACCAATTCACCCTAACAAGACACTGTTAAATTGGAAAGTAAAATGACACTCATGCATTTACTACACGTTATGTGTCATATCATGCATATGCTTAGTCACATAAGGAATCTATTCATGTGATCAAACACATTGATTTCTATAGAAGAACTCACATTAGGACTTCTCATTGGAAAAAGACCTGAGGATAAAATTTTATTTTTATTTTGGATTGCCTAAATATAATCAACTAAATTCATTTAGATGTCTTAGTTACTTAGGAGAATAAATACATATTTTGACGAATAGACTGGTATAAAGATATTTTTGTGTAGCTTTATATAAATTGCTTACTGCCTAATGAAAAATGAATAATGAAATAATCTTTATTTCTCTTCTTTACTGTTCAGTAAAAAAGAATAGTGCTTAATATGTAATACAGAACTGTACACATCATATTACAAAACTGAAACCTCTGTATTTAGCAACAGGTTATTTGTTTTCCATGGATATTAAGGTATTCTTCCTTAACATTGTCTAAAATACAGTTCTGTTACAGGTTCCATATGGGTCTTTAGTTTTATCTTACAATTCTACTAACTGTGGCAAATATGTACAAGTTAATTAAGTACCTGTGCTCTTGAATTATTTAGAGATTAATTATTTTGTAATTATTTTGCAAGTTCTTTGCGTATCTAGCTTGTGGTAATGGTTACTGTGAATTGGTGCCACATTTAACTTTTTGTTCCAACATTGTGCATTATATGCTGTGCCAACATGAGAAAGTACATTTGTATTTTTATTTGGCATTAATTGCCTATAAAACAGTGTGTCTGTGTGTGTGTGTCTATATGTTATTAGGTATACATGCTGCCCAGCTAGCACTTACAGAAATTATTAATTAATACAAGGCAATGAGTTCCCAAGAGGCTATAAATGTCACAGGAATGAATATAGTTAGGAAACAGCTTTCCTCTGAATGTGAAGATTTCCTCTGGAAGTTAGATATATGAGGTGCATAAAAATTAGATAGAGTTTTTCAGTGTAATATTTTCATATATGCAGTGGTAATGGATGCATATGCATAGTTTCTTTCAGACAGTGCACCTCCTAATACACAAGTTTTTTATTTCTTGGCTGTTCATCCTGTAGTATTTTCTGTCAATGTAATGAATAATGTTGCAGTACTGATATTGGATCAGTATATGATACTGCTTGAATTAATTAGATTACAGCCTTTAAAATAAGTGACGCACTGAAATGACTTGAACAATGGTCTCCATCATTATATAAATTGTTTCTCAAGCCTTGCTGGCAGTGTCCTGCAGTAAGCATACTATGTCTCCCACGTGCAATATTCTCTTTGTAGTTGTGTTTGTCAATTTGTTTGTGCTGTCTCACTGAACAGGGCTATTATAAATTATTAGTAATGCTTTTATCTATTTTTCCATATATGGTGTTTTACACAAAAAATCAATAAAAAGTCAATGTCAGGTATTTGGCTTTTTCTTCTGTGCTTATGCATAATAAATTCTAGCTTGCTTTTCTTTATAATACATGACGTGTGCTCTGATCAACATTGTCTCTGAGAGGTAGATCTTGCATGCAAGTTCATAAAAAAAATTCTGAAGAGCAATTTGTTTGTATTACAATGGCTGGATAACGTATATTTCATGCAGACACACTGGAAAGCTATATCCCATATCCTACTGTAAGGTATTCTCTGTTTTTTTCAGAACACAGAGCGAACACTATGGTACTATCAGCATATATAGTCAGTCTACTTTTCATTCAACAAACAAAAAGTTTGGCAAAAGTGAGACTGCTGGGCACAAGTAAGTTTGCCAGGTGGAGACACTCTTCCTGTTTGCTTATGTGTGTGAGAAAGCATTACTGTTTAAATGAGAAAAACAGGTGAACCACTTTGCAATCCTTCATCTGGAAATATATAACTTTTCTCCAGAGAGGCTTATGCCAACATAAGAGGAAAGAGGAAGATAATGCGAGAGGTGAAATCCTGCTTAAATAGAGGTCAGCAGCATAAACTGTTCTGAGTTCAGAGAAGTCAAGATGCATGAGTCAGTGAAGCTGGCAGGATTCACATTGCTTTCACATTAAGTTACATAGATTTCTAAATGGAATTTAGGTATTTTTTAAATTCAAAATACTTAATGTGTATTTGTGCCACACCTGACATTATAGTAACATTTTGGTCCTTGAAATCTGTCTTTTCTTAGCTTTTTTTTCAGTCTCACCCTGTTTCTCTGTATCACAGTGCTTGTTTTACTGAGTGTTGATACTATGCTAGCGGCTGGGGCCCTGAACTTACACCTTTGTCCAGCTGTACCCTGTACTGTACAAAAGTGTAAGTTCTGTCTACTGTGACTTCAATTTCCTTACAATAATAAAGTTCAGTGTGAAAGCCACCCTCAAATCCATACCACCCAATGACCTGAACACTGTATTTAATGGTATAGGTAGGTAAATCCATATGTTGGAAGCTGTGTTGACTTTACAGGATTAAGGTTCTGCTTAATCTACTGCCAGCCACCTCACATGCCTTTTCTTTTTTCTGTGGGTATCAAACACAGGAGGTCTGGCAGGACAGTTCTGCACTTTCCTGCTCCTATGCCCCCGCTTCTTTTTCCCCTTCCTACTGACCAAAAAAAGAAATGAGAATGAAAAGGAAGACAAGTAGTCAACAGACTGATTCTTAGAAAGATTCTGATTTCTGTACTACAAAGACCTCAATGTCGTCTTTGATAAGCAGTGCAGGTGGCTTTGGAAAATGTCTGTAAGTTCAATACAGCCAAGGAAAAGACATCACTTGGCTAGGGCTGGAGACCCCCAGGTGCATCCTGTACTGAGTAATAGTCCTTCAAAAGCTTGCAACCTAATTTGTAAGACAGCAAATACAGAGGGGTAAAGGAAATAATTCACTCAGCAAAGTCAACAGGAGATTAATGGCAGACCTAGATATGGAACCTTGATCTTTTAATGCACAGCTGTGTCCCACATGTTCGACTACACAGTCCTGTCGTTTTATGAAATTTACCTCAACAATAGAGCTTGCTGGCATGTCTCTTCACAACACAAGAGTTTGTCCTCAGTCAAAACAGAAGTCCTCTCTACATCAAGTCTACTTTTAAAACATATTTCCTAGCATTTATAAGACAACATTTAATACGTGTGAAATAATACTCTTAGAAGTAAGGCACTAAAGCCTTGATGTCTCAAGTGTTATTTGTTACTAAGGGAAGAGGTAGATGTGATAAAAATACAGTATAAGCCTGTTTGGGGCGGAAAACTGTTAAGTAAATATTTTCACAGTTGATTGCAGGTTTTTGAGGATGGACATTTGCCATTTGCCAAGGGCAGCAGAATCCCTGTAGTCAAACTTGCACAGTGTAGCTTTCATCCCAGTTTTTAAAAGCTTCATTTATGAAGAAGGTGCACAGAGAGCAAATGGAGCTTTGCAATATGATCTTTGGAACAGTCAGCCAACAAATGGCATGTGACCTAAGCTTATAATTTACAGACTAAGTTGCCCAATTTACTTATGTTCTCTATACATTTGTCATTCAATACAGGCAACAGAACTTAAAACCACTTAAACCACAATAAAAGTAAATTTTAGTGCTTTTTTTTTTTTCATAAGCTTAAAAACTTTGAATACATACAACTTCCGTTGAAGTATCTGGGCACCAAGTAAAAAAATAGATAATCCAGTTAGTTTGTTCAGCACCAACTGCTTGCAGACCTATAAGCATTGTCATTGCAATTCATCTCAAATGCTTAATAAAAAAATCTTGTTCCATCCAGTGTAGGCCCAAAGACAAGACAGCCACTGAGACAAACGTTCACAGAAACAAATGTTCAGGTGGAATGTGGAAGGGTTAGTAAAATGGTTAGGGGAATGGGGAGATGTGTGTACATGGATGGATGAAAAGCATCAAACACCAGCTCCGACCCTGGCAGCCACGTCGTTGCATTAGGTGAATGCACTACAGTGGCCTACAGGTCCTGCCTTTGTGTGTGACCTGTGTTCCTATGAATGCAACTCAGGATGTTACGCATGTCAAAGCGGTCATTGCAGTTTCCAAATTAGACTCCCATTCTATGCTAGGCTGTATTTTTGCTACCGTTTTGGAGTTGTATACAGGATGAACTTCTACAAAATGCAGAGTGTGGATGGGCACACGCAGTATTGTGTATTTTCCCTTTGGCGGAAGGAGAACTGTAGAGCATCTGTGAGTACCAAACACGATATGCATCTTACTCGTTTCTGAAGAAGGCAGGTATGAAACGGCAGGGGTGTAGCGTGCACGCTGGGAAGAATGAAAATAAGAACCGTGTTTGTTATAGTTAGTATGCGCAGTTTGTCCAAAGCGTATCCAAATCCTGCCAAGGGCAGCTGAAGCGAGCAGCCCGGCAGAGTGCCTGTGACCACACTGCGAGGTGTCACCTCTTGCTGCAGCCGCCACCTCTTGCTGCAGCCGCTTCTGGATACCCATCACTCCTCCTGCAGGCGTAAACCCAGCACAGGGAGGGCCTGGTGTTCCCGGGCAGTTTGGTGTTGGCGCGCTCGGCCACGCTCCCATCCCGGAGACGGCATTTCAGAATCGCAGCACAGGCCCGTGAGGTGTACGCGTATCCCCACAGGACAGGGGCAGCTGTGCTCGCAGCCGAGAGACGCTGTAGCAAACCGAGGGATGAAAACTGAGCAAGTAGAAAACATCCAAATCTCCTTATGCTTCTGTCCCTGCCTTTATTACTCTCCAGACGTTAGTCATCCATTTTGTATCAGTCTATGCAGAGAAATTATTCCTTGCACCCTCCTCCCCACAGCCAGGCTACCGCAGGCCGGGCTGTCCCATCTGCCCTAGGGTTTGTCGTGGTGGTCTATCACGGTGCATTTTTTCATGATCAAAAGTTACGGCTCGACCAGCTTGTCTCCTCCAGCTCCCCAGCAAGTGGGAGAAGCCCGGCATCAGCACTGCGCAGGGGTGGGGAAATGCTTTTCTCGCCGAGGAAGCGTTTTATAACAGGGCATGAAATGGCATTACTTGGTAGGGTGGAGGAGGGTATAAAACATGGCTGCCGCCGCAAGGGTGCAGGGATGTAGCACCGGAGTGAGGCGGGAGGGGCAGAACTGGGGCCTCCAGGCCGGGCGGGGGGGCATGGGGCGCGCAGCTGCCCCGGCTCCCGACACCCCGGCGGTCCCCACAGGGACCCCGCCGCCCCGCCGGGGGTGCCGGCAGGCGGAGCCGGGCTGGTTCGGCGGGCGGGGGGACACAGGCGAGGCCTGGGCCGCGGCGGCGGGAGGTGGCGCCGCCCCGCTCCCATGGCAACGGCGCGGGGCCGCGCTGCTGCCGCGGGCGGGCGGCGGTGGCGGGCCGGCACCATGTCTTCCCTGGCCGAGCCCCCCGCCTCACGGGCCCCCTCTCGCTCTCCGGCCCTCACCCCGGCCTTATCGCCGGCCTACGGCCCCTCTCGCTGCGGCGGGGAGCGGCGCAGGAACGCCTCGGGCACCGGCGCGGACCTCGACGCCGTTCAGGTGAGCTCCCCCGCGGCCAGGAGTCACCCGGCCGCCCCACCGCCCGCGGCTGCCGCCGGCCAGGAGTCCCTGGGCTGCCCTTGTCCTGGCCTGGCCTTGCTTGGCTTGGCTTGGCCACAGAGCCGGGCTGAGAACAAGCCCCAGTTTGTGCTCCACACGCAGCCTGGATTTACCCGTCCGTGGGTAGGCTCACGTTAGTTCAACGTGGCACTTTTACGTTTTAAGGTTTAAGCACTTTTAAAGCACTGTCAAAAAAAAAAAAAGTTAAAAGTGTGACTTTTCCAGGACACACATTTAAGATCAGTGGATTTGAATCACGTCATCAAACTCCTCGAAGATTCAGACTCAGTAAGTAAGCCTGATACCTTGTTATTTCAGTTACATAAGTAGTAATGGGGCTTAGAAAAATGTTTTATACTTTAGTACCCACCCTAAACAGAATCATAGAACAGTTTGGGTCAGAAGGGAGATTTAAAGGTCATCTAGTCCAACCCCCCTGCAGTGAGCAGGGACATCTTCAACTGCATCAGGTTGCTCAGAGCCCCGTCCAACCTGACCTTGAATATTTCCAGGGATGGGGCATTGACCACCTCTCTGGGCAACCTGTTCTGGTATTTCACCATCCTCATTGTAAAAAAATTTCTTCCTAATATCTAATCTAAGTCTCCCCTCTTTCAGTTTAATACCATTACCCCTCGTCCTATCGCTATACTCCCTGATAAAGAATCCCTCACCACCTTTCCTGTTGGCCCTTTTTGGGTACTGGAAGGCTGCTATAAGGTCTCTCCAAAGCCTTCTCTTCTCCAGGCTGAACAACCCCAACTCAGCCTGTCTTCATAGGAGAGGTACGCCAGCCCTCTGATCGTCTCCTCTGGACTTGTTTCAACAGGTCCATGTCCTTCTGGTCTTGGGGCTCCAGAGCTGGATGCAGTACTCCAGGAGGGGTCTCACGAGAGCAGAGTAGAGGGGCAGAATCATGTCCCTTGACCTGCTGGCCATGCTTCTTTTGATGCAGCCCAGGATATGGTTGACTTTCTGGGCTGCGAGCGCACATTACCGGGACATGTCCAGCTTTTCATCCACCAACACCCCCAAGTCCTTCTCCTCAGGGCTGCTCTCAATCCCTTCATCCCCCAGCCTGTATTGATACCAGGGGTTGCCCCGACCCAGGTGCAGGACCCTGCATTTGGCCTTGTTGAACCTCATGAGGTTCACACAGGCCTACTTCTCGAGCTTGTCCAGGTGGCACTGGTGGCTGGGGCTACAGAGCACAAAGCTGAAGTATTCGTACTGGTATTTGAACACTTCTGAAGATGGTTGTTGTAATAGAGAATGCAATCAATGATGTTTTTATATTAAAAAAATATTGATATAACCCAGTACATCCTCATACAGCCTTTTTTTAAAAAAAAGAACCCAACCCCAAAGTATGTGCATTTAAAAACTAGACGTGCAAAGTTTCTAGTTTATCTTGGAGTTTTTGAGTGCTGAAATCTACAGATGAGAAACAGAAATACATACAGAGTTACTGAAATATGTCAGGAATTTATGTAATTGCCCAAGTTAACTGCTAACATTTCTCCAGGGAGGTGATTTTAAAGGAAGGAGAAATATACAAAGTTCAGTGTAGAGGAACAAATATGTCTACCTAGGCACAAAGGAGAGCAGCATCTCATGGACTTCTACAGACTGTTTTTGGTCTTCACAAAAAGATTTGGGAGACTAAATTCCCTAAGCCATCGTTTAATTTTGATCCAAAAACCTAATAATTTATATTCTTAAAACAAGAACTTGATTAAACATAACACATTTTGAGTTAGTGTCCAACAGAGAAGTAGTTCATGACCTTTTCTCCCGCCTTCTGATGCAGAACTGATAGAATAAACTTACTGAAGAAGAGTGTGCTGGATGATATTGTTTACAGCTTCTCTAGAGGGTATAAAATGCCCTTAGGATTCTAGGCTTGTAGATTCCTGAAACAACTTTCTGGCCTGCCTCAAGTTGCAGCACTCTTGCCCAGCGTGGAGGTGCTCAGAACAGCTGGAATGAATGCTGCGTATCACTGACACACCCTGGACATATCTTCGTTTCAGTTGTTTTCAACTTTGAATTTGCAGATTTTTTCCTAGTGGTGGCAGAGCTCCACCCTAAGCCACATTTTTACCCATTTATGTCATGTGTGACATAGGTTTGGTTTTCTTAGTTGTCTTTCAGAGAATCCCAAGGAATTTAAGAGAAAAAGCCCACGCATTTGAGCAAAAGATAGTTTTAAAAAGCCTTTTCTGTTACAAGAGCACAGACTCTGTACTTAGAAACGAGGCTTGATCAAGGAGCTAATCCTGCTGCAAAGCACTTTCAGAATTTCATTATGTCTTGTGATTTTTTAATCTGGTTTCCACTTTCATTTAAACTTAAAAGGGGATAAACATAAGCATTTAATGTTCTAAGGCAAACTGCAATTAAAACCTGCTTTTCATTCTTTTACTTAAGAAAGATTTGGAAAAAGAGCAGCTGAAAATTCTCAAGAAGGTAGTCAGGCGTTTTGAAAATGGGCTTGTATCCTTTTTGCCACTGTAGAATTCTAAAGTCATGGTGTTTTATGTATGATAATACTCTGACTTTTCAGCAAAGCATTTTATGATGTGCTGTGCTTCCACATGGAGAGCAATGGTGGTCCACGTACATTCTCATCATTTGCCTTCTTGTGCACATATAGCCAAGGTTGGTAGGTTAGCAAGATTCTTGGATGCTAGATTCATTTGCTACAAAATTCAGTAGCGGGATCTCACCTGTACAGTGGTTGGAAGTGTTCAAAATGTAATTAGTGTACTTTCAACTCAGAATAGACAAGCATAGTAATTGTCACAACTTAAGAAGCATCAGATAAAATGTCTCCTCCAGTGAGGAGACATTTTAAAGAAAAATAAAGTCAGACTAATTTATCTGAAAATCTTTTCACATTTAGAGTACAAAATAAAAGGCTTTCAATAATCAGAAGTACTAGGGAGGGTGTGGGCATATGGAAAAATGTGATTAATTTCATACACTTCAGCTAACTGCCACAGTGATTTAAACTATCACATTACTTCACAATTAAGTTGTGGCTAAGGACTTACAAGCAGTTTCCATGAGTTAGTGGATTGGTAGCAACTTCTCAGTCTCAGTGTTCTATTCAGATTTGATCTTGTGCCTCTACCCTAAATTAGATAATCTCAATATGTGTTTGGGTCCAGATTTTCAAATTTTATTTGGTCACTTGGGACTAGAGTGGAAAAGAATTTGAATACCTCAAGGCTATCTCAGCATTCTGATAGGTAAATCTAACACTGTGATGTAAACATTTTTCATCCTGTATTTTTAGATATTCAGTGCTGAACTTCCAGTGAATTCAGCTGATAAGAAAGCTAAATCACATCTGCAAGAGTTGTACTTCGGTAAAAGTAAGGCTGCTTTGAAAAGCCTAAGTATTGACTCATGCTTCATTTTAGACATCTAACTTTGAAAGCATTTGCCTTGTTTTTTCTTGGTTGTATCTTTGAAGTCTGATGAATACAATTTTCAACTTTTTCTTCTGATTCATAGCAGTACAATCTGATTTCCTTAACTTTAAATTAAAAGCCCCTTAAGGATTTAGCACAAATAATTGAAATTCTTAACCTGTGTGCAGAAAAATTGAATGAACAAGAAGCTTTCACTGAGCCTTTGTGTGAACTTATTAATTTATGTGGGTAAGTACTTCAGCCCTTCTTTTAGAGATTTAAACATTGCTTATTAACATGTTCATACATTTTCTAAGGCAACGGACATATCTGTACAGTGTCTATCTACAAGACATCTATAACTGCAAGGCATCTATTGTATCACCTTTCCTTTTGTGAACTGTGTTTTCCTTGGGTTCAGTTTCCATTGGCATGAAAGAGGGACGCATTTTAGCAGTTCAGTGTCTGTGGAGCTACGTATTACATCATTCAAAACTGTATTGTAGTTGGCCCCAGCTTGCTTGGAAGCAAGACTCCCCAAGGTGTTTTAGTGCCTGAGAGTAAGCTGGTCTGGGGCTGCTGGCCTCAAAAGATTCAGCAGCTAACTCCTGCAGAGATATGTTTTGCTGTTTCAAACAAGCTCTCTAAGTAAGTTTAAAAACCTGAGGTGACACAATGACACTTTAATACCTTTACGAAATGACAAGTCATACTGCAGAAGAGAAAGAATCACAACAATTGGAGGATTTGGGGTTTATAATTTTAAAGACTATTGCTTGAACTTCTGGGCATCTTCATTGTCATACTGTACTTTAAATTATTTGTAGAATTAAAATTCAGGTGTCATCCACACTTGTCAGTAGTTTTCTCCTCCTCAATGGTTTAATTTAAGTCACTTATGGAATGTGTGTAACTACAGTTACTCCTGTATTTAATTATAATTGGAGAGAATGAGGATGAGAAAAATTAATGTCAGACAGAAAATGAGTCACATAGTAAACCAGATATTCAAATATGTTTTTGCATAGCTTCCTCTCAGCTATTAGGTTTAATAAACTCCTAGAACTCGGCTGAATTAGTTCCCGGTGCACTGTCAGTTGTCCTGCTTTCCTTTGCTGCCACACAGTGGAGAACGAGAAAGTACATTACGAAGTTTCATTTTCTTCAGTGTTTGGCAGAAGCGTGACAAAACTGAGAATGAGTGTATAAAGTCAATAAAATGTAGTTGTGAGTAAGACTCTTCAGCACTTACAGCAGTTCAGCAATAATTGTGCTTTCTGCAATGAATATATTTTGGAAGATTGCACCTTTGGGTTTTGCCTTAATTTCTGTACTATGGAAATTCCCCCACAATTCACTACTACTTCATATGATAAAGAGAAGCGTATAAGGAGAGGGAGGGGCTGTTATTTAAAATTTCCTTTCAGATACTAGAATTACTGCAGTAAAATTTTCCACTCTTTCATAACTGCTTCTGTTTACCTTTCTTCTTCCCACCTTTTTTCAATGTCTGTTTCTCCCTCCCCCCCCCCCATTTATTCCATTATTGCTCTCTCCTTTCTTTTTCTATGTCTGTGTTTACAGAGGTAAACCTACCGGAAAGCTCCTTCTACACAAAGAGCTGCAGAGACCTTAGCATAATATTGTAATGTTTACTGTTAGAGAATTTTTAGCACTTATGTCCTATCTGCGTACTTTGCAAACGTTATTGAATATTTCATAATATCCTGTTTTTAAAAATAAATTTGTCCTCGGGCTATTTGGAGTCTGTTTATTGGTTTTATTTTTAACCATTTCAAGATGTCTTGCCCAGGGCTATGATCTTTTTTTTCCACCTCTGCACCTGTCTATGCACAGTCTAGCTCTGCAATAGTCTGATAGTCCCTAGATTCCAGGATTCCAATCTTCCACATTTAAATGACATTTTTTTATTCAGTATTTCTTATTGCATCAAATATGAATTATGAAAATGTTATATATGGACATGTACCACTAATTGCCAAAATGTAATTGCCAGATTATGGAACTGGAACTTTCAGTGTAGAATCAGCATTGCAAAGAATGTATTTGTCCTGGGAAAAGTGTCCTTATTTGCAAAAAATGTCAAGGAAGAAGAGAAGAGCTATTGAGCTTTTCTGGTGACTTGATTAAAGTATTATTCTGCAGTGTTTTAAGCATAATTGTGATATTTTTAAATTTCATTTTGCAGGTTACCATTTCAAAAAAAGAAATTATCGGATGAAGTAAGCTATTCCATGGCAGTTTCAAAATCCATTGCACAACTGGGTGAGTGTAAACTGATATGCCACAATAGAATTATTATTATACTGTAATAAAATTAACTGTATTGTTAGCATGATTTAATTGCTTGTTACCTCCTTGGTAAAGGTAAGTCATTTCTTTCAATTATTCATTCAGTCCTCTGTGATCTTGCTGTGCAGCTAACCTGCAGATTAGCTAGCAGAGTTACCTATTTGCCAGTGTCAGAAGCTACGTGAGATAACTTTATCAGTACAGCTGAAGAACTAAATCTGTCTATAGCCTGTTTCATTTCATTTTGCTCTGAGAAATTGGGGTATTACTATAAACACTGAAGCCTGGGATGAAGGGAACTTGTATCCTTCCTGGGTTTTTTGAAACTGAATGGAAGAAACAAATGAGAAACAGTAACTCCTGACTGCCAGCTCAAACCTTCAAAACCCAAAAGCCCGAGACCTAACACCTACAAAGGCAAAATACACATCAGTTTAGCCATGCCTTACTAGGAGTAGCAGTTTCTGACTTCAGCCTCCTGCTGCATCTGAGCCGTGAGCTTCTATCTTTCAGAAATCTGTTTTAACAGAGCTGTTGAGGAAACGGTGTCAAAAACTCATGTCTTAATGTCACTAGACCTCTTAGTACCGAAATATCTTTTTACGACCTTGCATGTCACATTTGTGATTTTGAAAGAAAATACTGCAAGCACTGTAGGTCAAAAACAATGCAGAATAGAGCAGGAGTGATACATCAGCTTGCTTAATGGTAAGATTTAAATGGTGAAGATGTAGCATAATCAGCCTGTGACATATGAAAAAAAAGATTATCCTTGAAATGGGTGAGAAAAAAATATTTTTAGAAGTCTTTATTTTCACAGGTCCAAGGAGATAGCAGAATGGCCTCCTGGTTTCAGATAGTTCCAGATTATCTTTGGAGTAGCATGTCCAAAAAGACACTAAAATCTAAAAGAATGTTTATATTATCCATGTTAGGCACTGGTAGCTCTCAATGGAATTCTCTTTATCTTCTGCAAAAAGGATCTCTTTCTGTGCTCCCTCTATATCATATCATATCATATCATATCATATCATATCATATCATATCATATCACATTATATCATATCATATCATATATCTGCTAGAAGAAGAGTTTCTGATATGGTAATGATGACGACAGCCTAGTGTAGTAGCTTTCTTCTGAATTCCACAACTTCTGGAATAACATCCAGTCTCTTATAAGGATCTGTAGCCATAAAGCAGAGGAGGTCACTTTTTGATTAACCTTATGCTACTCCTCTAAGACCCTTTTGTCCTCTTTGGTGTGGAAGTCCCTGTCCCTGGAGTATTCTATGATCAAACTTTGCATGAAATGACAGATTTGTAGGGGGTATGACCAAAGGAAACACTAAGTACTGTAAATATAAGTGTTAAGATTACTTTCTAAAAAAATGAGAAAATTTGTAAATTACATTTTTTTTTCTGTTTCTGACAGGTTGTTTGATGAGGGTGCCAAGCTCTCAAGTTAGAATACAAATCTGTAAGTGTATTGTTAGCTTTTATAATACAGAGCTACCGAGAAAACTACTTTCAGGTAAAGCACAATATTTTCAAGTGTCACAAGAAATCAAGTGTTTATCATGCCAGCTACTTTGAAATGGCTTTTTTAATTAGCTATGGATTAATTTTGCTTTATAACTATAGTTGTTGTATCTCATATATTAAATATATAGCATTGGCAAATGTGCAATTAACATGTTTTTATAGAAATGCATACTCAAAATCTGAAATTAGTTCATCATTATAAGGAATTAATTGTTACACTTATGAGATTAGGATTACATAGCATCCAGAAAATGTGAAGTGGTCACAAGTTCTCTGAAACATGGATAATGGAGGAAGAAAGAGTAGTTGGGATCAAAATTATAAGAAGGGAAATGTGATTTTCAACTTTGTATATGTAGCCTGGAGAGAAGCAGCTCTGTTTTCACTTGTGTTGCTTGTGAGGGATAGATCTTAAGCACATCTAAATTTGATTGAGTTCATATTGTATGGGCACATTTGAGGACAGGCTTTGAATAAATTGTGTGACTTGTCTCTGCAGAAAGAGGCTGATGATGTCTGCATATGAGCTCAAGCATGATCCTCTGGTACTATGGATAGGCAGGCAGACTCTCATCAGAATCCACTACTATTTATTCCTTTGACTCTTGTGATGGTGCCAGAGGCTGTTATCAGGCAAAGTCAGTCATGGATCTGCTCCTAGAGGGGCACAGGATCGCGTGTTGTGAGACAGCGCTAGATTTATAGGCAGCCAAGCTACAGATGAATGTTGTCACAGTGTGGATCCATAGCGCAGGTGAGGGGACATGCTGCATGTCAGTGTGCTCCCTTGCTGTGTTCCTGCAGCGTGACACTAGGTCCTGTGCCCTCTTGCTGGTTTTCGTTTATTTTAGAAGGCCTAAAAGCTGCAGCTGCAACAGCCCTCACGAGATTCTAGAAATATGAAAGCCTAGATGTCTTTTTTTAACTTACAAACAAGACTCAAATCCTGCAAGCAGCTATGTGTGCATCTAGTTGTATATCTGTAATAAACAGTTCCATCAAGATAAGTGAATATTAAATACTGAGAGATTTTATTACTCACCTCCAGGTTTAGAAAATCAGATATGTAGTCTGAAAAATGAAGAATGTATTTCAATCTGATTTTTTAAGTCAAATTCTTCATCTCTAAGCATATATGTAAATCTTGCCAAAGTTTGATCCTGCAGTTCTCTTACCTGTAAAGTAATATCAACTTAGAGCCTGTCAGAGTTTATGCTTAGTTAAAACTTGTTTCACCATGTGCGTTATCTGCATTTATCAATCCTGCATTTCATGTCATTTGATATATGTATCTTTTTAAGCTACTTAAGATAAACTTTACTTTCATGAGTCAGCATATATAAATATAAATTTCTCAACGCTTCCCCTTCCCCCATAATTCAGTAAGGAAATGCATATTTGCATATGCATGGACAAAAGTAAAAACAGGGACACATTAGAAAGTCAAGCTTATAAATCAAAGGTTGGATTCACATATTTTAAGTAATACGCTAATAAAAGGCATTAATTCTCTAGTGAATAGGCTACAGAAGAGAACTAGTTCCTGCACCAACAACTTACTGTGTGACCTGAAAAAGGTTTTTCACCTCTGTATAACCCTGCTTATTCTTTCATTCTGTAAATTGTAAGAAGCAGTTATTTTGTTTATATAGCATTTTAGTCTTCTTGAGGGTAAGTCTGTTGGATATGCTTTAGGCACTATTAATACTCAGATATAAGAAAAACAGCTCTTGTTTATTAGATTTTTTTCTTAAGTGATCTTATGACTAAAGAAATATGATACTCAGTTCTCAATCCTTTCTTGAGAAAGGATGAATATTTTATGAAGTAACCAAAATTCTGAATATTTACTGCATTATAACTAAAGCTATTGTATGTGCAGGTTACCAGCCAACAAGTGCAAACTATAAAATTCAGATGGCTGAATTAGGAGGATTAGCAGAAACTCTCGTTTTGTCACTAGCATTAGTTGAAAATCACCTTACTGAGAAGTTGTGGGTACTTAAAGCTCTTCAGCATCTCTCCAGCTCTGGTTAGTACAAACTGTTCTTTCAACAGTCCCATTACCTCTCATCTTAGATCATTTGTTCTCTGAACATGCCTAAAACAATTACTGACCTACAGGGAATTAATTATTCAGATTTTCATAATTTCAGGAGTAAATTGCAGACTTATGATGAAGGCCCAAGCAGCCAGCAGACTCTGTTTGTACCTAAATGATGTTGATCCCTCAGGACAGCTGGTGTTCCGCTCCTCAGAAATCCTATGGAACCTGTTAGAAAACACCTCAAAAGAAGAAGTTGTTAATCAGCTCAGTAGCTTGGAATGTGTACAGTAAGTACCGGGAAGCATTTTATGAATTAGTATTGTAATTTTGGAGACATCTAAAGCATTCTCATTGTGTATCATTTTGTTTGAAACAAATCGGGAGAAAATACAGAAGGGTAATGGAGGTCTCTTATTATGTCCTCATTAAGTTTTCAGTATTAACACATCTGATTCTCCAAAATGGAAGCGCTACTGGATCAGACCTCATAGCCAAGCAGCCCATGATTTAGACCCCTCGGGCATCTGTTTCTGTTTCAGCAAGTTAGATAGCGCTGTGGCCTGTGAGATGCCAGGAAATGATCTATGATACCAGAGGTAGCTGCCAGGTAGCTTACAAACTCAGTGGCCAGGGTCCAGCTAAAAGCACATCCAGTCAACTCCAAAACTATTTCATTATCAAGCCTCTCTCTATTTCATGAACACAGCGATCCACCACCGGTTGTTTCTGTTGCAGGGGAAGAGGGAGATCAAGGTGCTCTGCTACATAGTGCAGGGGGTATAGCCCTATTTATTGCTTTCTATGATGAAAAAGTCAATTGCACCATTCTCAAGCTGGTGTTAGGCTCGGTACGCCAGTATTACTGCACTGTTGAAATGCTTATATTATAAAATTAGTAGGAAATTCTATGCGATGATATACAAGGCTTAGTTCTAGATCCTCTGCTGGAATAAAAAACAAGTTCTTCCTTAATGAGTTACACTGTTGTAACTATTTACGATTAGACTGTTTCTTCTCAATAATCATTCAACAACATCCAGTTTCATGCTTGAGTAAATACTATGTCTTTCTATTAATTCATTATACTACATACAGTGGAAGGTGCAATTTGCAATACATGCACTTTGTGTATATGCTTAATATGGATGTCTAGTGGTACACATATGAATCCGTTTTGTAATAAAGTTTTAAGTTATTTCTCTTGCAGTTTAACACTAAGGCTTTGAAAAGTATGATGCTGAATGAGGATTCATATGCCCAGAGTTGTCTAAAATTAGAATATGAAAAGAAAGGTAAAATGCATTTCACTTTCTTTTAAGTGCTTTGAAAGAAGTATTTGTAGACCTTCTTATGCATGGTTACCGGCATTATGATCGTCAGCTACGGAATGACCTCTTGGTGATTGCCACATTGCTAGCTGAAAACCCTGCAGCACCTATGATTGTAAGTATATATAGTTACATTCCAGAGACTAATAACTTCTCCTTTTCTATTATATACTCAGTACTTTTCCCCATAAGGGTTCTAGTATTTGTTCTACTCTGTCTCCAGTGCTTTCCTCTTTCTCAGATTTGTTTAGCAAGAAACCATTTTTCTTTCTGCAGTTCCCCTTATCTCAAAGAGACTTCAAATCTGTAGGTGATTAGCCTGGAGTACTAGCATCAACCTTATTTAATACTTAGAAAATTACACTAACACTATTCAATGTGCAAAAGTTAATGTTAAGTCCTGTACTCTGTACAGATTCTCAGGTGTGCCATTCTGTTACAATGAGCTTTGCACTAAATCTCATTTGTTTTTTGAAGATGTAGGAGTACAGGCTGTATTCAGATGGCCCAAATTCAATTGAAGTATCTGTGGCTCATAACCAGGAGCAAGAAGGGTCCTCCAAAAATCAGCTCAGAAGCTCTAAATAAGATGCTGAGAAAATAGTTATCTATATCCAGTTAATAGAGGCACATCAATTCTTTCTAAGACTAGGTCACATGAATGTAGTCCAGAATGCGCTATTATGACTTGCCTAATAAGTAGATGACTCATTCTTCTGTAATATTCCAGAATTTTTATGAGGAAATGTCAGAGAAGTTAACTTTTTATAGACGTTAATATTTTTTACTCTCGTTTTACAGTTGAGATTTAGAACTTTAAATGAAGTTTTGACATACATACTGAATAATTACGCAGTCAAATTCCTGTAGATCTATTGGCTGTTCAGGAATGGATTACTTTCAGGGAATTCATTTCTCAAGTTGAGTAGAAGTTTCCCAATTGGCTGTATTACTAAATAGATTTTATAGTGTGTAATGAAGATTACAGATTTTTCATTCAGGCTTTCGATTTTATCACTAAACATTATGAAATGTCTGTTACACTATTGCAGCAACATATTTGATGTCTAAAACATTCAAATTCTTTATCTGGCTGTAGAAACAGGGCAGTTTTTTCCTACAAGATAAATAACCCGGGCACATTCTTTTAATTCCTTATGCTACAAGGAAGAAAAATTGTTTCAATGCAAGGAAAAAATGAAAATGTTTAGATTCTGTATTCTCAGCGTCCCTAGAGATTTTACTTCATTTGTGGAGATAAGGTACAAGGTATAAATATCAGGTAGACATAAACATTACCATTACCACTGAATCCTGCCTTATAGATAATGCCAGAGAAATTTTCCTCAGAATGTTCTCTTTTTTTCCTAATATACTATCCAAGCAACTTCAGAAAACTCGGTCTTGTATTTAACATAATTCAGAAAACAGCACAGGAGTCTGAGCCTTTGAAAAGGAAAATCATTTTCTCACCACAAGTAGACTGGCAAATATATGTATGTCAATTATGATTATCTCTGTGTTAGAACAAAACTGTCTGTTTGGTAATTGCTTACTAGTTTCCCTCAGAATTTAGTACTGCATTAATCAGCAAGGAGAAAACATTAGTAAGTTTTAATATTGTTTTTTATTTAACCACTTTGCAATGGCTTTGTACAGAGAATATAGATACCATAGAGACAAAAGCTAATAGGCGATACAGTAGTGTACTTCAATAATTTATTTAAAATTACTTTTGCAATATTTTTGTGATTGTTAAAATCATTTGGGTGTATGCTAACTTCCAGAGCTAGGCCAGACAAATCTGAGCCCAGGTTTTTGGGGATGCGTCTAAAAAGCTGCTGCAAAACTAATAGAACCTCCTGATTCTGTGGGGATGTCTGTGTAGTGTTCTGTGAGCACTGCTCCTGTTTGGAGCTGGTGGAAAGCTCTGTGGTGGCTTTGCCGGAGTACTGAGGCCAGGCTAATGTATTTTGTTGCTCAAGAAGAGCAATGTCCTGGTAACCACGGCTTCCCGTCAGTTCAGAAACAAAGCTCTTTTGCCTTTGGTGTGCTGCATAGACACCTCCTGGCCTTGGTCCTATCTGTTGTTATATTAGACATAATTGTCCTTCTGTTAGCTCTCTAGGAGCTGTGAATGACAAGATTTTATTTTCAGAATTTTTAACATGTAATATTTGTAAGTGCATGTTGTTCATACATGTAGTTTTCATGTGCTTACTTGTAAATGCACAGGTATGAAGTTGAATATAAGTGTATTAGTACACACAACCAAAGGCACAAAACTGTATGTACTGATGACCCTGATGTGTAAACTTGCTTGTGCACAAACGCGTATTAAAAACACACTGTAACAGTACTGAGAATACGGTTTTCTTGTGTGGTAGATTGTAGTAGTGAATACATGTGTTTGGGACTTCCCCATACAAGTTCAGACTTGTACTAAATGAGACATGGGTTTAACTAATTGTACCCTTAGGACTGTAGTTAGTTAGTATTGTACAATGTCCAAATGGTTGATCTCTTCTTTGTTAAAATTCTGTTTATTCTGCCATAGGATACATTAAACTCTGTGTTCTGAAGAAAAAAGCAAAACTAAAATTAAATCCTAAGTCTTAATTTCACTGCCATTTAATTTAATTAATGTATTTTTTTGAATACCTGTTAGGAAAGTGGATTTACAAAGCTGTTAATAGTACTTGCAACATTTACTGAAGGTAAGAGATTTCATACTGCATAATTACACTATTTTTACTTTTAATTGTGATTTTTTTGTAACTTATCTACAATTTCCTTCATAGTTAAAATTCCCAATCCCTTGGTGAAAGGTCTTAAACTTACCTACTCTTATGAGGACTTTGAGCTGAAGAAGTTACTATTTAATTTAATAGGAGTCTTATCTAAAGACCCATGTGCTGTACAGGTAAGCTGTAACAGAACACAACATACAGTAAGCAGGGAAAAAAAACAGTCAAAAGAATCACTGGAATATTATTTAGCTGTGCATTTGGCATAGTCCAGTAGACTGAAATCAGCTTTTCTCCAAATCAGGAATTCATACATAGCTTCAGACCAAGTCCTGCTGTTTGAAAGCAGCATACAGTTTCTATTTTAGAAAAGTTACAAACCTAGACCATGCTACGAAAATCAGCTGACAGGTGACTGCAAAGCATTATTGAAATACATATGAAGAACAAAGCACAGTTTGTGGGAATGCTACAGAATATAAACAGAGTTTGTCTGTACTTGTACCGTTCATGACACACTTTCTCAATAAAACATAATTTTCTTAGTGTAGGACAGATAAAGTTGACTCATTGCTTTAGATTTTTCTTACTTGCATGTGAAACCTGTAAGCTGTCTCTCTCTCTTTGTCTTGACTCTGCAGCTTCTCAGGGAAAATGATGTGATGCCAGCTTTGCTTTATTATGTAAAACCAAATCAAAAGCCTGGATTTCATGACTGGTCGGCTGCCCAATATGAAGAATTACAGCTTCATGCAATTGCTATTTTAGCTTCAGTGGCTCCCTTGTTAGTAGATAAATATTTGTCCTGCCAAGCGAATACTCTTCTCCTTGTGTTTCTAGAATGGTGTGTAGGCCAAGGTCAGTAGATGCTCATGGCTTTCATACACAGTAACCTCAAAACACAACTCAACTGGACTGACTTTCTTTGACAGGAAGGAAAAGTGTCAAAATCATGAAGACAGAATAATTCTTTTTCAATGGGTCACTTAGGAAACTAATCTTTCTGAAAAAACAAGAACTATAGTATTTTTTTTCTGCTGAAGGGTAAGCTGGTGGCCCATTCCCTGTGTACCTCTGTATCAATATTCCTTCAGTTGTGTGGGCAGACACACATCTCTGCTGCCTGTGTTTCAAGCTCGCCAGATACACTTATTGTGGCAACAAGTCCAACCAGTAATTCCTGCCGTGAGGCAAGATGCGTTAACTCAAACTTAGAGCTGCACACAGTAAGACAGCTTCCAGACTAAAGCTGGCTCGTGGCCATCGGCTAAAAGTATGGACTAAGCAAAAAGATAACTAACTGCACCCAGTTTCAGGGACTGTTTTTCTGGGGATGGCTAGTTTTTGTCATAAAATTGGTAAGTTTTCCTAGAAAGAATTTTTCATTTGGGTCTAATGGAGATCAAAAGGTAGATATTACATGTCATGCTAGAGAAGATAGTTTGAGTTTTGGAGACTGCTCATTAACCTAGTAAGATTAAAAAAATGGTTGTAACAATCTTAAATGTTCACCAAAATCATACCTTTCTTATGAATGTGAAAAGTATAGCCCTACACAGAAAGGCTTATTACTAGATGGTTTTAAACAATAAGCCTTTCAACATTAAGGGATTTTGTTTGTTTTTACTTGCTTACACTGATAAGCCTTTTTTTTTTTTCCGAAGCACATTATTATTCTGACCATACACTGTCTGCCAAAAAAAATATTCATTGTGATTGCTCCACAGATCCTTTCTTTGGTCAAGGTAACAGTTTCCATGGAACAGGTGGTCGTGGCAACAAACTTGCACAAATGCGCTACGGCCTGAGAGTGCTGAGATCTGTTGTGTCCCTTTATGATGATGCTGTGAACCTTAATTTGTGTGACCAGGGAGCAATTAGCCAGCTACTAGGTAAAGCACAATTTGTATTGCTGTACTTAAATTAGTACATTTCTGCTGACAATGAGAATGTTCATGCCTTTTTGTGTGCTGTGGTTTTAGTGAAAACTAAAAAAAAAAACCAAAAAAACAACTAAAAAAACCTAAACCAATTAATCCAAGAGGTAATTAATTTGATTTTGAATTTTGTTACACTTTAACACACAGAATTGAAGGAATTAAGCAAAACAGACAGTTGTAAAAACCTAGGTGTGTAATTTCAGAGTGAAAGCTGACCCTTCTCTCTTTCTTTTATTATACTGCATTTGTTACACCTTATTTTCATTGTGGTAGCCCCTAGGAACTCCAGCCATGAGTCTTGTTCTACTTTTAAGTATATTATGGGGTTGCATTCCATAACTCCTCTTTCTTTAGAATAGAAGAAAATTAATAACACTTAACTTTTATATCAATAACGTTACGAAGAATAAAAGCAGAATAAAACCGCTTAACCGCTTGCAGTTTAGAGCATTTTCTTGTTCAGTACCACATACTTACTGTTACATTTGGTTTTAAGTTCTGCTACACACTGTTTTAAGTTCTTTTCGGACATGGTTTAGTGGGACTTGGCAGTGTTAGGTTTGCAGTTGGACTCAATGTTCTTAAAGGTCTTTTCCAACCGAAATGATTCTATGAATAATAAAAAGTTTCCAGTACTCTGAAAGAATCATACTGGAAGGAATAAATAGGTAAGATCCTTTGGAATTCAAAGAGTAGTTCTAATAGAAAGCCTAGAAATAAAAGATCTTATATCCTCAATTGAAAATTGAACTCCAGTGAAAACTGTGGAAACTTACAGATTTTAGTGACAGCAAAATTAACGCTATACCTTACACATCAGATTCAAGTAACTTTTCTTACTTCGGGATAGTTCTGTCTCTGAATGTGCTCTTTCACATAGTAGTTCCGAGGCTGATTTTCTCAGTAGTGGTGGTATTTTATGTCTCTCCCACATTTCCACTGTCAGTACAAATGTTTGTGAGGCTGTACAGTAGAGCAAATCAGTAAGTTCTTTGCCTTTTTCTAAGAGTTGCTTAATTCAGATGGGTTCCCTGAATCCATTGCACTGGCACAATACAAGGGGCAGCACAGACACAGGAACAAGGGGCTGGCAGGAGAAAAAAGTCAGTGCAAGCTGCTGTCATTAACTGTCACCAAGAGTAAAGTCCATGAAACTACAGCATCAGAGTGCTGTGTTGTAAAACACAGGAGATAAAACCCAATAGCATAAGTAGATTCCTTTAAAAAATCTCTTGGTGTTAATTTGATTTTTTTAAAAATCAGCAGCTGTAATAGAATTCTGACTTGTGTATAGGACATTCAAATGTACAAAATATATTCATTTATAGACATCCTAAAGTATGCAGCAAACAAATCTAAAGAGAAAGAAGATGCCATTGTACTGGAAATCGAAGCTGATATATTATTTCTTTTGTCTGCTCTCTGTGAAAATGATCTCCACAGAAAGGTATGTATCCTTCTACCTCATACTGTGCAGGAAATGTCAAAACATGGTATGTTTTCATTTAAATGATACTGCTTTTTCTTTTATTCAAAAGCAGACGTCAGTTGTAGTTCATCGCTAACAAGTCAGGGCTGATAACTGATTTCTGTGACAGTGACAGTTAAAATGCAAAATCGCTCAAAAATACACTAGCAAGTGTCTCACCTACTTAATTGCTAATTTACATCATTTTTTAATGAATGGTGTAAATGTGTGTTAACGAATGGGATTAGCAGATTGGAAAAACTGAAAATCTCTTTTTTCTTATGTATATCATAAGAAATATATCCTGCTCTAACAAGTGGGCCAAATCTATTACATGATAAATATTTAGATTTTTCAATTTCCTTTGTATTTTCCTGTATATAGCTATCTAATTAAAGCAATATGTTTCTTAAATAATATTTACTGTTTCAACAGGAACTCTTCAGCTATGAAGGAGTGGATATACTTATTCTATTCATTCAGATGGATCCAAAGAAGTTATATAGTGGATTAGGCCATAATCATCTGCTTTTCAGTGCGCTTGACTGCTTGTGGTTAGTAAAGAACTGTTTTAGTGGCAGTAACTCTTAAAAATGGCAGGTCTTGTATTGTAGGTCTGCAATACTATGGCCTTTCTCTGCACATATAGGCCTTTTTTCTATTTAAAATGTGTAAAAATCCTTCATACAATTAGACTAATTAAAAATGATACAAAATAAACAGAATATTTTGCATGTATTCTCTTCTAAACAGGGCCTCAGTGTGACAACCTGACTCCCTACATAGCAGTCTAACTCCCCGCACAGAGTGACCTCCTGACACTTAAGTGCAAGTTACCTAAAACTTTTTTAAGAGAGGAGTATGGTTAGAGTCTATAAATAACTTCAGAGAAGTAAACAGACAGCAAGAGTAGACCAATATTAGCTAAAAACTGTAAGCATAAGAAGTGTTTGTAAACTGGCTATATATTGGGCTAGAAATTTGTAAAAGGTTACTATCAGAGAACACCAATACATAGGAGGATAAACAAAAGTTAATTTGTTTTAAGGCAGAGGTTTATAAATATATAGAAATCCAAATGATACGTTTGTCTGGGAGAAAAGACTGGCTTCAGTGATTCAGGAGATCCCTTCAGTTTCTGTGCTAATGACCATAAGTGAGGAAATGAGAGAAGGAAGCAATAGCACTATGAATGCTGGTTTTGTGACCATTTTAAGCTGGGAGAAGCAAACACTGTTGCCAAAAGAAACAGTCGTGCTTGTCTCACCCCCTTGATTCTGCTGGCAGATATATTTACACAGCCCTGCAATAAGCCAGATCAGGGACATGACCTAGCTAAATTTTAGCCTCTTTTACTGAGTTAGTTTTAGTTCAAATCCCTATTCTAATGCAATTAGTTGTGAACCTGCCAAATTTCTTGGGCTGCTACAAGGAAGGTGTGCCACCTGCAAGACAAGAAAGAGCAGTCTAGTAGGGTATATTTAGTTATACAGTGTAAATGAAAAGGGATATGAAACATGATTGTTTCATACCTGAAGGTATGAAGTGTGTTGCATACCAAATATATTTATGCAATTGAGTAAAATAAATGAGATGTTTGCAGAATGTTCTAAAGCATAAAAATGTTTCTACACAGTGAAACTATTTCTGTTAAAGGTCCTGTGTCATTGGATGTTACATTGCAGAGGATTATTTTCTTGAAAAACAGGGCATTTTTCTCCTTCTGGATTTGTTGGCAGTAGGTATTCTTATTATTGTTGTTACAGAATGAAAGGGTAGTAAAACAACATTGAAAACGGCATTTTTTTAATAGTATCTCCTAAGACTATTATAATACTTACGAAAAGACCGCTGTATGTAATTCCCTGAGATAGGAAGGTAATCAAACACCAGGATATCTGCTCAGAAATGATTAGACAGATTTTCCATGTGTTTTTGTTGTGGTTTTTTTTTTTAATAAGTATTTGACAGAGGGAGTTTTAAATTTACCAAAAATACACTCCTTTTTAAAAGAAAATTCAAGCTATGCTCTTATTGTGGATGACATCTCTGTTCAGAAAAGCACCTCCGTTCTTCATTTTGAAGTTAGTAAGAGCAGAGTTAGCATACGCTTCAAGGCTTTAAAAGTTTTGATGTTTAAAGTTACTTTGTATGTGTATTTTGTATGTATGTATGGGTCTTGGACCTAGAGCTGGCACAGGCATTTCACCTCTCACAAAATAAGCATGCCCCTTCCTTGTTTCATTCCCTCCTCATTCTCGCCAGTGGTACTGCCAGCCTCTGATGCCCTCGCAGTGCAAGGCTGCAGACCCTTCCCTACCCTCAGCCGCTGCTAAAAGATCTGGCCACAAAATAGAACAGGTGCTGCGTGGTACCACTGAGCCACTGCCTTCAGAGTCTTTCTTACAAAAATAAATCTTGGTAATAGTACATTCTCAAACATGTGAGCCCTGAGGCATGTATACAAAACCTATTATGTAATTGTACACACAGGTATGTGCATCTTACACAATCCTACACTTACTCCCCTCATATTCCTTGATTTATAGAATTTTGCATGGCAGGATTCCACAAACTTGAAAGATTTACAGGTTTATACACCAGTTTTGTGCAAATAGTTGTGATGAACAGCTTGCAGTTACTTGATTACATATTACACAAGTACTCTATTTTTTTTTGAAGGTAGACATCGCTGTCTTTTGAACAGTTTAAAACGTTTTTTCCTTTTCCCTTCACCAAGTTAAAGCAAAAGAGCCTGTGCAATATAATTCTTGGAATCTTGGTTGAATTTTGTGACAACCCTAAAACCACTTCGCACATCAGCACCTGGCGAGGGGAGAAAGATCAAACAGCAGCTAACCTTCTAATACAGTTGTGGAGACAGGAGGAGTTGGACCTAGGAGTCAAACGTGATCAATATGGAAGGATTGTTGGTAAGTTCTATGATGCGTGTAAAACTGTGAGCAGTTCCACTGGATAAGGTAAAACAAAGACAGTATTTGCTTATGCAATGTGAACCCTGATGAAAGTAAATGCCAATATTTATAGCTTTGTGTTGTAATTCTTGCCAAACCCAAAATACCTTACATCTATTTCGTTAGAGTCTGGCCACTAGATGGCATTTTCTACATTAGCTGGGAATGAACCAGGTAGTGAACAGAGCCTTGATGAGTATCCTGAACAGCTTTTCTAATTCTGGACAGTTAAACTACTTAATTTCTTCCACAAACGCCATTGTGTTTTGTTATTTGTTGTAAAAAGAAGTAAGGAGAGTGCTATGGTCTTGCAAATCTTTAGTCATGCTAATTAATATTTCCTGGCCCAAATTATGTTCAAATTCTTGGCCAAACTATCAAAATGATTTACATAGTGTCCACAAAGACAGAACTGCCTTCTTTTGGAGGAGGCATCACAGAAAAGAATATGTCCGTAGCTGCATGTTAAAGAACCTCATACTTCCTTACATAGATAGCATTTCCTCTAAGTTTAATAGCTTTGAGAACATACTACCTCTTCACTCTTGTTTTGTATTTTGAAATTATTAGACATGAAGAGACCTATTGCTAGCAGCTTCCAGAAACAGCAAGAGGTCATCCCCGTTCCTGCCAACTGTCCCAGCTTTGCCATCATGGAAATTTCAGAAAACATACGGGCAAAACTTTATTCATTATTGTGCAAGCTAGGTAAGACAAGTGAATTGCCTTGTCAGTGTCATATTTGTCATTAAACTGAACTTGTTCACTGGCAATCAATAAAGTCGCTATAAAAAAAAAAGGTCAAAGGAAACTTCAAGATGCATCAACACTCTGTTATTAAGAGATGCTTGCTAATCCTGTTCTTAAAAGTCTCTATTCGACTTCCCCAGTAGTTTGCTGCCCCTACCATTAGGAAGAGTTTTCCTAGAATTAAACCTAAAGTTTGCTAGAAATTTTTTGTAATTTGTTTTTCCCCACACAATATCTTTTTCACATATTTTAACACTTTTACATTTCATTTTTTTTCCCTAGGTTAAGAAATACTACTTTCTGCAGATGTTACTCACAGCTCTCATTTTCTAGCATAACGTCTAATTGTTCTCATTGTTTTTTTATTGAGTCTTTCCAATTGGTTCATGTTCTTCTTGATCTGTAGTTCCCAAAACTGAACACAGTACTCCAGCAGAAGCCCCTACATTCCTCTACTTATCTTGTAAATAAACATTCTGACATTAATATAAGAGTTGCTATATTCACAGTGGTATGATATTGTTTGCTCATTTGACTTAGGATCTTGTCCAGTCATCTACCATCCTGGATTTGTACAGATGACTATTCCTACATTTAGAATTTTTTATTTGTCCTTACTGAATTAGATAATTTTTCAGATTGGCAAGATTAATTTGCATTCTAATCTTTTCCTTCGAAATGCTGCAGTCCCTTCTAGTTCTGTGTTGTTTTCACCCTGACTATGAATGCACATTATACAATTGTCTAAAAACCTAAACTGAAGTCAAGTTACATGATAAATTCTTCCACATCTGTAAGATTTCTTATCTGGTTGTAGGCAAAAGCTAAGTCGAACAACATGGTGTGTTTTTACTAATTCATGTTGGATGTTAATATTTTCACTGTTACCACTTAACTGCATAAACATTATTTGTTTAAGTATTTGGTTCAGTCTTTTTTCAGGAACTGAACTGAACCAATATTCTCTTGCTTCTCCTTTTCCCCTTTTAAAAATAGGCATTATGTTTGTTTTTTCAAGTTCGTCCTCCACAGGTTCGAAGATGGTCAGTAATTGTTCTGACATTGCTTCAACCAGTTCCCTGGGTAACCTAGAGAATGACCTGGTTTGAAAACATCCTTAGTTTCTCTAGTTAACTATAGTTGGTTCTTCCTCTGTTGTAACCCAGGTTCTTACTAATTTTTATTAGTGTTAGTTATGTTAAATGTTGGATCACAGCTAAATTCTTTATTAAAGCAAAAAGGCATGAGATTTTGTTCCAGCTTTCTCCCATATTCATATACCTCCTAAGTTAGTTATATACATTGTAATGTCTCCTGTGAAGTACTGAAATGACAGGGAAGTGGATAGTAAAAAACTGAAATATTTTTATAGTCTTTTCTCAGCATCTTCCTCTTACTGTAGTCATGCTCCATAACAGCCTGTTACATGGTGATCTAGAAAAACAGTGTTAATTGGTCATTATTTATGGTATTTCTTAACTTCAAAACATGATGTGATTATACTTTGATAGATAGATAGATAGATGCTACATTCCCAGTTACCACATAGATGGTATGATGAAGTCTAGAATGAGATTTGATAGACTATATAGGTGGTTTTTTTTAAAAAAAAACAAATATAATTAGCATTCAGCATGCAAAAAAAAATGAGGCATAGTCTCAGCAACCATCCTTCTCTACCTTATTCTTTGACACATATTGTAAACATATTTTTTAAAAGATGGAGTCATTATGCTCAAGGCTCAGATCTATGAGATGGAGGAGACCCTCATTACACAGTTTTGAAACAAAGTACTAGAGACCCTGTAATACAATTCTCCTGTTGGCTACTTCACAGCTAAAGCAAAGTCTATTTGTGCTGAATTGCTTCTTTAGTAACTGTGACCTGTGGGCTCAACTGTTTGTCTTCTTTAACGGAAGATCAAACCCTTACCACAAAAGCATAGCAAATGCAGTACCATCCTGGCTTTCCAAGTGATTGGAAGTTCACTGGAGACACTCATAAATAAAGAGTTAGTATAGAGTGAATTTGTTATGGAGAAAGTAGGGGTTTTATCACCAAAAGCCTGGTCAGGATTAGAAGAGTGACTGACTGTTGTATGTGTGATGAAGATTTTGCATGTCATTATATGACAAGTAAGATGGAGTCTTTTTTAGAACATTGTATTTTAAGATAAATTCATCACACTGTTAATACTGACATGATTAATATTCCTTTAGGGTTTGAAAATTTACCTGGCTTATCTGCTAAGGATTTTGTCACACTTGCTATCATACGGCGTTATATTGACTTTAAAGTGAGTATTGTGGAAGAAAATATTACTGCTGTATCTCCATTTGCAAAAATAGCAACTATATCTCAGGATACAACAAACAAATAAAACTTCAAAAGCTGTCACCTATGTCACAAGTCACCTATAGTTTCACAGAGGGTAAGCCAGAATTTACCATCAAAATAAACAGTCCCACTTCCATGATTCCAGCACTCCCCAGGCTCTTCCTTTGTACTGCTGTGAATGTTTGTGACTACATAGAAAAAAGACTAGAAATCGATGCTAGTTAGAAATAACTCCGAAAAAATAGTTTTTACTGTTTGCCAGCTCAAGGAACAGGAATGCGCCAGGATAGGAGTAAGAAATTGGGGAAGGGCTAGAAAGTAGGACTACCTCTGCGTGCACTAAGGTGAGTTGGGGTGGAGGGGCAGTTTGCTGTAGTCATCAGCATTCCTGTTATTGCTCTGTGGAGCCAAGCCTGGGCTTGGGAAAGCTTAGGGAGGATTATCATGAATGAATTTGGCATAGCACTACTGAAGTCTAACCTTGCATAAAAATTCTGGGAAGTGAAACAATAAGGAGAGAGATTGTTGCTTTATTGTACTTTAAATAATTGGAACTGAAAAAAGAGATAAATATCAAATAGTGCAGTGTGTGTTTCACACACAGGTTGGAGAAGTTTGGAGTGAACTGTGTGCAGAACTAAAAGAAGAATTCAGGCCTGTTGCGTCAGATGAGGAAGCCTTGAAAGTTATTTCAGACGTATCAGAAGGTACTGGAAGAATAGTTGCTGCTCTGCAGACTGAAGTGCTTGAAAGTCAACATCACCAAGAAATCCAAGAGGAGGAAAAAACATATGCAAAGGTAAGACAAGGAGTATTTAAACAAGTAAAGCCAATATAAAGGGGTTTTTTTGTCAACTTATATGAAGACTTTCGTATTATATAATGTTGAGAATTCTGTATGTGTACACTGCTTGAAGATACTTTAATCTGTCTCAGCAGTAAAATTTTAACTTTAAATTAAACTAGGTTAACCTCAGTTCTCCCAATTTGTATAATTTTGCCAATATTTAGAAAGCAACTTGAAAAATTAAGCAGTATCATCAGCGATGCATCAGCAATGGGGTAATGAAAAATTATTATTGTGTTACTATAAGACTTGCACCTGTGTTCATCTGTACTAGGTAACAATTTAAAGCACCTATTACAACTACAGCTGCTTCTTAAAATGAAACATAAGCCTCTGTTATAAGCTCCCTTGGCTGAATATTCACAAAGCTTCGTTACTTCACAAATTAGTGCTTTGTGCTTCCCAGCATGATGAGAGTGAGCAGGTATAGACATTTTGCGGCTTTGGTTATATGGCAAGAATTTGGCATTTTTGCTCATCTACTGTCTCATCCTCTCCTGCTTTCTGAGAAGTCAGATCAATTGGTCTAGTTGTCTAAAATCTCATGCCAGCATTTTTGAAGGGATTGTCATGCATTATGATCTCCACTTTTTGTCACCAGAACTGATTCCATCCCTGTTATTCAGCATTTGAGAGTGAGAATATACAGAAAGTATTTCTGAAAGAGTTGGGGCTCTTCCAACATCTGTGTGGGAAGAGGGGAAAATTTATTTGCAACAGAGAAGGTAGCCCTTTTTTTTAAATGCAGTGCATAAGTGAAGTCTTTAAAGCACAAGTACATTACTACAACATTATCATCCAAACTCAAGTGAGGGGGGTGAGCTAAGGTAGCTGACGTGGCATAGGTGAACATACTATCCACACAGCACAAGCAAAGAGTTCAGGAAAGCTCATGAGAGTAGGATTGTGTTGCATCTTGTAAACCTCATTTATATTACAGATCCAAGCTATCCATAAGCAGAGAAAAATGGTAAATAAATCTTGGGAAAATTTCTTGACTCGGACATCAAACTATGAGGCATTAAAGGTAAGAAATCTGAGTGACAGAGCAAAATTTACATTCACCGTGTAGTTATAATAATTGGGAAATTCCAAACACATTTCTTAATGAATTACAAGGATATTCAAAGTAGAAGTTATAGCAAATTTTATATTCACACAGATGTAGAATAATGAACCATAAGATGTATTGGCAAAGCTACACAATCTTTGATTATTCTGCTCTTCTATGATTCTATGATTTGCTCTTCTGATTACAGTCACTAATTGGGGATCAATGTTTTTTATTCACTTGCAACTGGGGGGGGCGGGGGCGGTGTATGTGTGTATACTGCCACTTGTTCTCGTGGGGGACTTCAACTTACCAGATGTCTGCTGGAAATACAATACAACAGAGGGGAACAGTCTAGGAGGTTCCTGGACTGTGTGGAAGATAACTTCCTGACACAGCTGGTGAGGGAGCCAAGTAGGGAAGGTGCCCTGCTGGACCTGTTGTTTGTAAACAGAGAAGGACTTGTGGGTGGTGTGAGAGTCGGAGGGCATCTTGGGCACAGCAATCATGAAATGACAGAGTTTTCAGTTCTTGGAGAAGCAAGGAGGGGGATTAGTAGAACTGCCACCTTGGACTTCTGGAGGGCAGACTTTGGCCCGTTCAGGAGCTGGTTGACAGAGTCCCTTGGGAGGCAGTCCTGAAGGGCAAAGGAGTCCAGGAAGGCTGGACATTCCTTTATAAGGAAACCTGTAAGGTGCAGGAGCAAGCCGTCCCCATGTGCTGTAAGATGAACTGGCAGGGAAGAAGACCAGCCTGGCTAAACTGAGAGATTTGGCTGGAACTCAGGAACAAAAGGAAAGTTTGTGGCCTATGGAAGAAGGGGCAGGCCACTCAGGAACACTACAAAGTTTTTGTGAGGGTATGCAGGGAGAAAATTAGAAGGGCCAAAGCCCAACTACAACTTAATCTGGCTACTGCAATAAAAAAACAATAAAAAAAGTTTCTATAAATACATTAACAACAAAAGGAGGGCTAAGGAGAATCTCCGTCCTTTATTGGATGCAAGGGGAAACATAGTGACCAAGGATGGGGAAAAGGATGAGGTGCTTAATACCTTCTTTGCCTCAGTCTTTAGCAGTAAGACCAGTTGTTCTCTGGGTATCCAGCCCCCTCAGCTGGACGACAGAGGAAGAGAGCAGAATGAAGCCCCCATAATCCAAGGGGAAATGGTTAGCAAACTACTAAACCACTTAGATGCACGCAAGTCTATGGGGCCAGATGGGACCCACCCAAGGGTACTGAGGGAGCTGGCGGAAGTGCTCACCAAGCCACTTTCCATCATTTATCAGCAGTCTTAACTAAGCGGGGAGGTCCCAGTTGAGCGGAAGTTAGCAAATGTGATGGACATCTACAAGAAGGGCCGCAAGGAGGATCTGGGGAGTTACAGGCCTGTCACTCTGACCTCAGTGCTGGGGAAGGTTATGGACAAGATCATCCTGAGTGCCATTATGCAGCACGTGCAGGACAACCAGGCAATCAGGCCCAGTCAGCATGGGTTCATGAAAGGCAGTCCTGCTTGACAAACTTGATCTCCTTCTATGACAAGGTGACCAGATTAGTGGATGAGGGAAAGGCTGTGAATGTTGTCTACCTAGACTTTAGTAAAGCCTTTGACACCATTTCCCACAGCATTCTTCTGGAGAAACTGGCTGCTCATGGCTTCGATACACTGGGAGGTAGGGTCACTATTCAGAAGGACCTTGACAAGCTGGAGGGATGGGCTGACCGAAAGCTCATACAGCTCAGGAAAAGAAAATGTGAAGTCATGCATGTGGGATCTATTAAGGTTGTGTCGTGGTTTAACCCCGGCTGGCATCTAAGCACCACGCAGCTGCTTGCTCGCTCTCCCCTGTTGGGATGGGGTAGAGAATCGGAAGAGTAAAAGTGAGAAAACTCATGGGTTGAGATAAAGACAGGTTAATAGGTAAAGCAAAAGCTGCACACACAAGCAAAGCAAAAGAAGGAATTCATTCACTGCTTCCTATCGGCAGGCAGGTGTTCAGCCATCTCCAGGAAAGCAGGGCTCCATCACATGTAACAGTTAATTGTGAAGACAAAATGCCATCACTCTGAGTGTGTCCCCTTTCCTTCTTCTTCCCCCAGCTTTGTAGGCTGAGGATGATGTCAAATGGTATAGAATGTCCCTTTGGTCAGCTGGGGTCAGCTGTCCCAGCTGTGTCCCCTCCCAACTTCTTGTGCCCCCCCCAGCCTACTCGCTGGTTGGATGGTGTGAGGAGCAGAAAAGGCCTTGAGTCCGTGTAAGCAGTGGTCAGCAATAACTAAAACATCTCTGCATTGTCAACACTGTTTTCAGCACAAATCCAAAACGTAGCCCCATACTAGCTACTATGAAGAAAATTAACTCTATCCTAGCCAAAACCAGCACAGGTTGCCATGCATCAGCACAGCCTGGGGACTGACTGGCTATGTAGATGTGTGCTATGTATGGAGTGACAAGCTGAACATGAGGCGACAGTGTGCTCTTGTGGTGATGAAGGCTAACAGCATATATGGCTACATTAGAAAGAATATAGCCCACAGGTCATAGCAAGTCATTATTCCCTTCTCGCCCTTGTGAAGCCACGTCCATTTATTGTGTTTTCAGGTCCCCAGTACAGGAGAGAGTCACAAACCAGAGGGAGGGTGCTTACAAATAAAGGCCAATAGAATTACCACCTCATTTATTTTGTCATTTTGTTTGTATGTTTTCTAACAAGTGCAAATGATACAAGTCATTCTGATTAAAACAATTTTGCCTTTTTTCTAACTATCTTTAGAAAGCAAAAAGGCTTCAGGAAAAATCAATAGAGGCTTCCAGATCTAAATCGAAGACTCAAAACGGAGCAGTACATTCTACTGATATTAAAGGCCTCGGTACAACAGTAAGTTATCCCTAATGACACTGTTATATTTTCATTAATGTGTAAGTGGTTTGGAGTACTGACTGTACTCTGACTGTATATGTGCTGCTGCTTACTCTTTCGTCAATAATGTTTATGTTGACAAGCTCCAAGTATGTAAGAAAGAATCCGTATCGCCTGCAAAGCACCACTTTCCCTTCTGATATATCCTCAGACAACTCGTAGTTGGTCAGAATGAGATTCAGATCTGCAAATTACTCATGAAAAGTGTGGGCAAGGTGGTCCCTATGCTACTTGACATGTACCTTTGCGAGACAGCCTTTTGTGAAAACCTTGCTGAGGTCAAGACCTCCTTCATTCATTGTTGGGTAAATCTGTGTTACCCCTACTATGTCGGTAGAGGTGTCCTTTGTCAGTAAACATGTTCCTGACTGTCTCCAGATAAGTCGCTCATTGCATCTGCAGAAAAGATTTTTTTTTTCTCATTTCTATCAGGTAATTGACGTGTGAGAAAATAAAAGCCATTGTTAAGATCTTATTTGGAGGTGACAACATAAATATTTAGATGTTGAGTTTTGACAAGCAGGGGTAAGACATGGGAGAGTTTCCGTTCCAGTCAGTAACTGCTTTGAGCTAGCTGGATGATTTCTGCGTAAGCATCACAGTTAAGGAGGATTTTAGGAGGAGAGATAGCTTCTTGGTTGCTTACAAGTTACTCTTACATGTAAGGAGAAACAAGGAAGAAAAAAAGATGAGGTGCTATTTTCAAACTTGCACAGAGGCAAGAGATTGTATTATCATGAGCTCTTGGTCATGAGTAAGTAATGACAACTAAGGTGGCTGCATCCTGAAAAAGAGGCAGTTCATGTTTGATGTGATGAAGAAAGGAGGGGCTTAATAGGCAGCAAGGGGATGGTCTCAGAGTGCTGGACTAGGATTTTTATCAAATTATCTTTGCCCTAAACTTCTGACGGATATAGAAGGACACATCTGTGAATGCAAGATGAAATGGGCTGGAAAAATTATTTAGTTACGTGCATATATATCAGTGAGACTGTTGATCAGCAATAGTTTGCAGAAAGTATCTGGAAAATTTAAATACAAACATGAGTATTCTGGAAATTTTTTAGTAGAGAGAAATACATTGTTAGGTTTTATTGTAAAGACTTGGACCTCAAGCCAAGATTATTCATTTCTTTGGAGGGAGAGGATTTAACAAGAAAATATCTTCATGGTTCTATAATCAATATTTCAACAACTGTCTACAGACAAAAACGAGAAGGTTGGTGCATTTTGCAGAATAAGTGTATTTAGAAAATGAATGCACATTGGCAACATCAGATAAAATTCCTTGGGTACATTGCTTATAGGAATTACAAATTTTTTTTTTATGGAATGATCTTATTTCCTCCTCTCTGCCAAACACTCTTAGTAGGGAGAGATGAAAATTAAGCTAAGATGGTTGTTTCAAGCCAGTCAAGGTCAAGTAATCAAACATGTGAGCCACATGCGCTCAAAGAGTTGCATTCTTTGTTTTAGTAGGTCATGGTTAGAAGATAGAGCTGTCACTCAGGGGTTTTTATTCAAAGACCTCAACCTATTCAGTATAAAGAGTAGTAATAAGACTGGAAAGTGTATGTCTCTTTCAGTTTCGGAGTTTTCCTGGAGCACTAGTTAGAGGCAATTGCATTCTGAGAGAAACAGGGTCTGTTCCCTTTTTTTCTTTGAAGTATTACCATATGGTGATATTCTGAGGACAAAAACTGGCTGATATTATATAAAAATCCAAATAACATTGCACAACAAACTTCTATTGTAATAAGGGCTTGATTTTCTTTTCCTCTGTTCATAAAATCAGACACGAAGGCAGAACGGCAGAGTACATAAAGGTACCTGCTGAAAAAACATTCTGTCTTCTCCTTTGTATTGATGGGAACAATTTGTGAATTTAGAATAAAGGATAGTTTGAGTGGACCTCAGAAACCTCAGCTTGCATCTCCACCAGCTGAATATTTTTGAAAGACAGTTCATGATTTAACTTTCATCTCATTTTAAATGCTAATATGAATGCCAAGCAATGCATTTATTTTGTTTTTCAGATTGGATCTGGTCGCTTAGTAACTGTGGAAAGTACACCTCCTCAATTAATTGGAGGGCCACTGCCTGTTACAGACCTTGCTCATAGAAAGCCCTCTGTTTGTGAAGGAGCCTTGAAAAAGATCAAAAGAGTTAAAACATTAGACTCGGTCAAGACAGCCTCGGTACCTGTAGAATAGATAGCGTTCTGAACAGTGCTTTTAATATTTCGGTTAAGTGTCTGTGCATTTTAGATACAAGATAAAATCTGTTTGTAATGCTTTGATAAATTGCATAGAACATCTTGAAAGTAAAATTATATTTTGTCTTAAGTAATATAAACATGGGGATGATTTATCAATAAAGTACCCCATACAGTGGGGTACAAAGGTATGTTGAGTCTAATAATTTTGTGTGCTAGTGTCAGGTTACCCTGATCCATTATCAGGAGGTCCAATATTTAGATTTCCATCTCTTGTTAACACATCCCACACATTGCAGTTTAAGTATCTCTTTCTTTGAGCAGGGTGATGAACTTTCACATGAACACATTCAGTTCTTCATTTTCCTGGATACCGTACCCACGAGGTTTTTGTCCAAGTCCATTTTGTTTCTTGAACTGCATCAGGACTTCTGACTTCTATTCTCTCAGTTTTCATCTAAAGACTCACTAAGAAGCTTGTCTGTGCCAACAGTTCTCCGAGCCTGTTGGAGAGACGTGCTGAAATGTCTTGCTCCTCATGGGTTTCTCACAGCTCTTTAACTGATCTTATTAGACTAATTATTTCTTGGATTATTGCCCATATTGTCTCCAGTCAGAACTCATCCTCTTCCACCCTAGCACCTCTAGAATACCAACATAAACTTGTGAGCAGCAGACCTTTTTGTCGATGACTCACTTTCTAAGCTGTTGTCTACTTTCCTCACTTGGGCAAAGCCAGAATTTGCTACATTAGAGCAAGATTCCCTGAGGCTGTTACTTCATTTTAAAACCTGTTGCTCTCCAGTGCTATGGCATAAATTGCTGTGACATTGCAAGGGGTTCTGTGACATTGCAAGGGGTTCTGTGACATACAAGCTCTGGCACGTAGTCTGTCATTTTTACCTGTAAGCAACATTTTGAGAAAAGTACAAGCTTTCACTTTGTTAAATGCCAAGTTGAAAATTGGAAACAAATTTGAGCTAAACATGTAGAATTTAGTTTCCAACTCCCTTTTTTACTTCCTGAAAGAGGGATGGCGGGGGGGNGGGGTGGGGGGGGGGGGGGGGAGTTTATAAGTGTTTCTTAAAAATCTGTTTGTCCCTGTAACAAGACATAGCAGTGCTGCCATTAAAAATGAAGGCAGAGATTTTTGTTTAAAAATTGTCTACTTAAATTCCATAAAAGGAGAACCCAAAGAAAATAATGAAATAAAATGAAACAGACATATGAAATGGTACTTAAACTTTAGAGAAATCTCCACATGTTTAGTTTCCAAAGAACAGAAGCATTTTCTTATGGGCAGGTCTGTTAAACATTACATTGTAGAGTAAGACAGTCATGTAGTACTTAAAGCTAGAGAAATTAAATTAAGTTTTGCTAATTTAATTTAATTTTTATGCTGGCCTGTTGCTAACTGGTAATTTTTAAGTATAATCTCATTTCATTCTGACATTTTTTCCCAAAATTATCTGCATAAAGTTTAAGTATGTTTTCTTAAACAAGCCTTTATGTGTATTACTTGCCTGCCAGCAAGAAAGGTAAGCTAAAGTATAAAGAGATTATTAACTAAAGTCCTCTGTGTCAAGTAAAGTCTTGCTCAGTTGTTTACATTTATATTTCTCTGACAACTCTTCAGCAGCTATGTTGCTTTATTACTGTTTTAGAGAATGTGAAAATATATCTACACACTGGGCCACAAAAAATATGCTCCATTGTCTTTTCACAATTAAAACCAAACAATAAATATTTGACTAGGAGAACAAAGACTGTGACATTTAGATTTTTTTATATATGCTTGCATATATGTGAATGTGTGGGTGACTTATTACTACTGGCAGCAAGGCACGGACCCATCGTTTCCAAAAAAACAGACAGGACTCATAAGTCCTTCCAATTTCTGAGCAAAAGCTACAGCAGTGCAGTGTAGCCAAGGTATGGATATAAAAGATCTTTTAACTGGAAATCAGTTTATATTTATGCTTATGTAAAAACTTTTAAATCAGGCACAAAGTGAGCCCCACAGCGTCCCTCCCCCGGCTGCATTGTGCTTTTGCTACAGACACCCTGACGTTGCAGGCAAGTAGCTGCACAGGTAAAGACTGGAGAAGGAAGGGGACAGAATTTCCCGAAATGCTGACATTTATACTTCATAAATGAATACTAACACAAGGCTTCATAGCAGCATAGACAGCAGTTGATTTTGCCAGCCAGCCATGGACTGTGGTCTGGCTCTCGGGGGGGAACCCAAGAAAACTGGGCTTGGTCTTCCTGCTGTAACACAGGGATGGAAGGAGCAGGAGTGCTGAGTACAGGTGGAGGAAAAGATCAACCCATTCACTGTTAATCCCTCTTGTAGAGACCTGAGGAGTAGCCAGCTGGCTTTCCATGGCTCTGTCATAGACAAAACGGGTATTTCCACCTGGAATTTGTTTTGCTGCTGCTGCTGCTTGTGGTGCTGTGTTCCTGTTGTTCACAATCACCTGCCCCTTTGGCAGACACTGCAGGGTCAGTGCAGCAATAGATTGTTCAAGCATTCTGGAACCAATTATGGTAGGCACTAAGCACCTTTGTCCCCTATAGAATTAAAACAAAGACAGTCTGAGGAAAGATGGAGCTTTTAAAACTACATAGGATACCTTGCTCTGACATTCAATTAAAAGATCACTAATATTGGAAGTATTGACTTTAAAATGTTATGTTAAAAAATGTTAATTAAATGTTAATTAAAAATGTTAAAAATGTTAAAATGTTTTACACTTCTGTAGGTGATGAATACAATTATCTGTAGATGTGAACAAGGGGAATTTATTTATCTGGTTTATGACAGTTAAAACACTTTATTTGTTGCAAATGCAATACAATGCATAGCTTTATAAGCTGGATATTGCTGGAACAGCCGCTCATCATGATGTATCAGTTCCTGAAACTGCTGGGTTTGGGTGTGTCATGACTCCCTCTATTTGCTCAGAAGAAAATGTGTATTTAAAATATTTTTTGTGTCAGGAACTTACAGTTATATTCATGGGTAGGAGAAATTATTCGCTACTTTTGTACCCTCTCCAGAATACTGTACGAGAAATATTTTACAAGATGCAGTTCAGTAATGTATTTACCTAAATGAACATTTGCAAATTGATGAGAATTATTGTATATTTCACGAACTATATATGAGCTAGGCTCATATGTGGGATGATGCTCATTATGTGGGATGGGTTTCTTCTTACTTATGAAAGTTTTTATGCTGTTACTGTGTAAGTACCGTTTCCTACAATAATACCTGGTTGGGATCCCATAAAAGGCTAGAACGCAACAGGGACTGAACAAGCTGCATAGCCCAAGGAGTAAAGCAAAGACCAGTGAGCATCTCTGAGTGTTCCCGTTTGTTCTCAGGCTTTCTGTGCTCAGGAGAAATGGATTAACAAGACAGTTAATTTCTCTGAATTAGCTTACCCATGCTGGATCGTTTCTTGTAATGGGAGCAGTAGTCAAGCCAGTCTCTCAGTCTTTCAAACCACTTGATGCATGGGTCTCTTCTCAACTGGGATGTTGCCTGCTATGACAGGGGTGGACTCTATCACCTTATTTACCTGTATGAACGGCTAAATAAAGAGCAGTCTTGGGTAAAATACTGTTCTTAATGTAATGTAGTAGTGGTTTTGCAAATAACGTGTTAATAGACAAGAAAATGACTACTATTCAGACCTTGCTGCATACAAAAATACTTTAATTAATCCATAGTCCAGACTAAGCAGTGATAAAATACAAAGTTTAGACTGCACAGGACATTACAATGAGCATAATCCTTCCCTTTAGCTTGATGTCACACGTTGCAATTCTTAAAAGTAAAGTTGATTGTATGTGCAAGACACTGTATAAAATATGTTTGTTGACATTTTCTCCATCGCTTAACGTATAAAAATATATTGGGTTTCCATCAAAATTAACTTTTAAAAAAGAGAATTATTGGAAAAGATGAGCCTCTACAAAAATACGACACTGGTTCAGACTTACAAGCTTACCTGAGAGAACAAAGGTGTTGCCTCAAAACACAAAAGCATTGACACATGCAGTGGGAAAAAGGCAACCTTGGTAGATTGCAAGACAGGAAAGCAAAAGGGACAATGTGGGAGCTCATGTACTTATCAGTTTAGCAGTGATTAAGTACTTTATACAGAGAAAATAAAAAGGTTGAACCATGCCAGTGGATTTGTCTAAGCATCTACAGTGTATGCTGTGCTTTTGTGCTCCTTCATTTGGATGTTGCCTTGCTGAGGTATCTTCATTTTCTCCCCTTTTGGCCTAAAATGGGTTGGTGAAAGCAGACCCTGCAAGATTATGAAAGAAAGGTAGTTATTTTCCAAGCAATATGGTTAGGAATGCTAGGATTACATTATCTCCATGTTCACTCTGGAAACTTAAAACATCTGACTGGGTACATCAGAAAAAAGTCTATTGCCGAGGAGGAAGGAAGCACACAGATACAGTTAATAAGATGTAAAGCAAATCACCTACATGATCTCAGTTCAGAGTCATCCCAGACCACGACAGCCAGAATTTGTCACTGTTTGATGATTCACAGTGACTGTGAGATCACATTATGTGTCAATAATTTTAATGGGAAGAACAGGGTTCAAGCAGTCAGGGATTTGAGCTTCCCTTCTCAGAGGGTTGATTCCCCAAAGTTGAGACTGAAGTCCAAATACCAGGAAACTTTTAGCATTGTAATGCCGTTTATATGCACACAGCGATAAACAAAGAATGCAGCGTCCATTTCCACACACTCCCACATGCACACCCGACATTTTTTACACTTTGTTAAATATGGAAATGTGGTACCCTAACTCCTTTTGACTCATGTATTGTGAAAGTAGCTAGCATTGAAAGATGCAAATACTTTGGACAAGTAGAGACAGAAAACTGGAAATGACTGTATTGAGTTGTCTAAACAATCAAGGACGAGGATGGAACAGTGGTTCAGTTTAATGTTAGTACATAACAGACTAACACCATATCCTGTAGTTACCTTCTAAAGTTCTGTGTGAGTATGTGGAAGAATATTTGGGAGACATTAATTGTCTTCTGCCCATTCCGTGGGATCTTGAGAGCACACAGTCTACATACATATCCCAGAAGTTCTGGGCTAAATCATTGAAGAGTTCGTTGTGCTTGGGCTTAGGGGATTCCTTTAGGAACATCATGAAGTCCCAGAGATCAATGACCGTATCCGCTACCTTGAGTTTCTTCATTTCCACCAGCCCATGGGATGACACCTCCCAGCACTGATGGTCAATCTGACCCAGACTTGCAGGAGTTTCTTTCTGATAGTCTAGATTGGCGTAAACCAAATTCAGTATCAATATACAGCCCAGCTGAAGACACCACCTTCGTTTCCATACAAATTCCATACTCCAAGAAGATAACCTGAAAGCAAGCGTACAAAGTCAGTGATTCTGCCATTATGTAGTTCATTCTCACGTAACTTTCCAGGATACCCCAAGAGATGATTTATACATATATACAGAAAACTATTTACTTTCAAACCATGGAATAAATACGAGTCAATGAACCCTAACGCTGGAGCTAGGTTTGCACCTAGAGATTGTTAACGCTGTTTAGAACATGAAAACCTGAAGCAGAAAGTTTGAAGTGATTGCAGCCTAGTCAGAACTGCTCCTGGAGCTCCAGACTTCTTCCCTTAAACTCCTGTGCTTAGATCATTAGTAAAATCAGATTAATAGCAGATGCTGACAGAATCCTCGTGGTATTCTGTTTTAAATGACTGCAAACAAGTAACAGAGTTATAAAACAGCCAGTCTTTCACGGAGCAGTCCAACTCAGAAAGGTGGTAATGAAGGACCGGTAAACCAGACCATTCGTTACACTGTGTTGGGTGAGCGTAGGCAGGTTACGAACTCATTCAGTGGCTGTTGCAAGACCAGAAAAAAGGCATATTCCTTTCTGGCTTATGTTAGAAAATTAAGCAAACTTTTGGCACAGTTTTTTCTAGCATACATGCCAAACACAGAAACTATCTGGAGAACTGGAGATGGAAAGAGTAATAACACAGGAGGGATAATGAGAACTTCAAAGGCTGCAAAATATGTAGTCATTATTATACATAGATTCCCTCTGGGAAAGCTGCAATTTTCCTATGGTGCATACTCCACATGCTCAAAGCAGGTTTAGACAGAACATCACTAAAACACCTGATAAATTTTTTTCTCAGTCCTTCCTATCAAGACACAGTGGAAAAGGAGAGTAAACATAAAGCAGAAAACAAACAAACAAACAAAAAAAGACCAGTGAACACAGGAAGAAGTCTGAAGAAAAAGACAACAGTCAGGACTCTCAGATAGTGCCCTTTATTTTGGTGTCCTAAATCAATTCTACATCAAATAGTTGGAGCCACGCTCATTCCCACCGTTTCCAATCCCCTTGACAATTCAGAACGTAAAATACAATTACAAAATGCTGTGAGGTTTTGTGCAGACTCAAGGCAATGTTTTGGGCAACTGTGCAAATTTTACTGGGACCTTGGCCAGAATTGCAAGTGTGCTCTCCCACTCACAATATCTTTGGGCACTGGCAATATGAAAAGTTAGTCTAGGATGTCTTCAAACTGTTAACACACCGATGTCCTCTCTGCAGCTCCTAGTGATGCAATTAAAGAGAGGATAATCCACAGATAATACAACACGTATGTGAACTGTCAATAAGAAGGCAGAGTTGAGGTGACACCACGGAGTTCACAGTCATACCAAGCTGGGTCAGGAAACGGGACCTGTGGCCTCAGGGTTCTGGGATGATTTTTAGTTTGAATGTGCCATTACCTGGCTGCAGCCATCTGAGGTCCCTAAACTCACGTATTCCTTTACCTCACCGTCAGGACTCAAGGGAATGGGGCAGACCCCAACCTAACTCCTTTCTAAAACTACACTTGCGAGCTCCATTTCGGCAGGCAGCAGGATGACCTGCCTCAGCATCCCGGCAGCTTATGAATATGCATTGAAGTTTCTCTTCCTTGGGTTGTTAGAAAACTGGCTCCAGCAAACACGCAGGGATGGAAATGCTGCTCGTCTCTCTTCCACTTCGTTAGGCACCAGCATTTAGAGGAAGGACACACTAGCAATTTAGCTACAAAGTAGGAAAACAGCAGCCTGGAAGCCACCAACATTTTGAGTTGTTTTGATTTCATGTTTTAATCCAGCTAAAAACTAAAATGCTAAGGGACCATTTGAACACCTCGAACAGGAGCAGAGACCACAACAAGCCTTGCAGAGGCTTTGAACTAGTAACTCCTGCTATTCAGTATGAGACAGATGAGTTTCACAAAGGCAATAACTAAAGAGCCACGGTAGAAGTTATACTTACAGTCTTCCTGTGACACGATGGAAAGCAGTAGCCTTGAAACAACAGTAGTCAGCCACTTGGAGGATAAAAGACAGAAATTCCTGAGAGGGCTGCAAGTGCCGGGCAGCTGCTGGATGCTCCGAGGATGCCGGGATTACACTGCACAGGGACGACTCTGCCACTGGCAAAGCAGCAGCAGCAGCAGCAGCAGCAGCATGAACTCAGGTGAGCGGGAAAGGCGGGAGGGAGCTGTGGCTGTGGCTGTGGCAGCCCCACCTCCTTCTGCAGCAGGCAGGGAGCGTCAGCCCAGCCTGGGCTGGGGTCTCACCTGGAGACGCTGCGTGTGCGCGGAGGGTGGGGGTGTCTGGTGAGGGAAGGGGAGAGGCAGAGGGCTGTCAGAGGGAGGAAAATACGATGGATAGCAAAGCTTCCTCCAAATCAGTAACGTGAACGCCCTCCCCATTTTATACACCCAGGTTTCCATCCACAATCCTGTCTGCCCACCGGAACACGCGCACATCAAAGACAACATTTCAAGATAACGGAAAATGGACGTACAGCCCAGAATTTATAGGCACAATGTGCATCCATTATTCCAGTTCCCTTTTCGTAGAAACTCCCTGACTTGAGATCGATTTTGCACTATTTTTTAAAATCTCCCATGACTTGGTTGCCAGAGAGGATTTCGGTGCCTTTTTATTTGTACTTGACAACATCCCCTCCAGAAGCTGGCGCCAGCGCCGGCCGCTGCGCTCTGATGTTCACGTCCCACATGGTCCAGCCAGCAGCAGCTCAGCTGTGCCAGTGGTTGAAGACTCTTCTGCTGGTTTGCTTCTGGTCAGTTATTTTCTCTGCTAAGGAACGAGGCTCATGCACACATTTAGAAAAGCTTCATTTCCTTTGAGGGAAAGAAGCTTATGAAGAAGCTTACTTAAATTTCTAATTATTTCTTCCATACTTGTTCTTGTGATACACCGGTTATGATGTCTCATCAGATACTGGAGTGTAAGACCAAAAATAAAGAGAGGCAGATTTTTGTTCCAGCTGCTGCGGATTTTCCAGAGTTCTATATGTTGTAGGTTAACCCAGCCAGAGCCAGTACACTATATAAAATAACTTACATATCCTGCTAGTAAAACAAGGTTAAAAATTAAGGGGTGTCAGGGAGCCCAGAACGTTAAGATCTGCAAAAGGCCTTGATTTCCTGTAATGGAAGATGCTCTATGGGCGTTCCTAAGGACAAATTCCTGTCCATAAATTCACAACTCTGTTTCTCCCTCAGTGCCGGCACTCCTCCTTGGGTAGCTGGGGCAACTCGACGCTCAGCCAGCTGGATTTCTGGAGCCTGTTCTAGGTATCTGCTGTGCCTAATTCAGGATAGGTTGCCCAAAACTGAATTCTACACGGATGAGGATTGTCACAGCTATCTTGTCTTACATAATTAAAGCTTAAATTTCTCTACACAGATTTTCCTGACAAATTTCTCAACATGTATATTCAAATCACCTCTTAGATCACCAGGGAAAATGGACTGGGTCATATTCTGAAATGCAGATGATTTTTGAGAGAACTACTCTTCATACATTGCATACGTGCTTTCTAAAGTCTCCATGGAGACTGTTGCCGTCAAGGAAGATCATCAGTCTTTCTCCTTCAAATGCACTAGAGTTTATTCAAAGTTTGTCAAAGTAAAACCATCAGCAGCCAACATCATTAAACTCACAGCGTGTTTGCAAATACACTGAAATTCTTTGTTTCTTTCTAACCTGTTGCGGTTCAGTGTCAGATTATAACTCTGAATGTAGCTGCCTCTCTTTATGTCACTAATTCCTACAACTGGGGATACACAACAAGATCAGTTACAGAAAACGGCAATGCTATCGATCACACCTCGGAAACATTCCAGGATTCCTGTGCCCACTTCTGCGCTAAAGGACTGGATCACCAAAGGACAGTGGAAACACTGAAGTCTCCCACTTCACCGGTGTCTCAGTGCAGCTCATCACTGTGCAGAAGAACAGTTCATAACCCAAGAACTACGGCATAAGGGATGTCTCAGCCCTCTTCCCATTGCATATAACGGAAGGAAGTCATTTTACTCCCTCCTCACCTACTGGGGGCTGGAAATGCCTCTTGCCAAGAGAAGAAGGCTGGGAGTTCCTGTGGCCCAATGCTACGTGCTCTGGAGTGGGCTTCATGAGTTACTTCACTTCATCTTTTGGTCTAGATGTCCACTCACAAAGAATAACTGGCAGACCTGGGGCTTTTACCGGTGTGATTTCCTCATCTATTACCTTAATAGACCAGAGTCTGTCCTGCATGGTGTGAGGATGAATGTAAAGTGCTTTGAAGACCTATGGCACATGGAACAGTAAACAGGGTTACTCTGCAGAACCAAACTTGAAAACCAAAGGAAAACATTATTTGCATGGAAAGCTCAAGTAGAAGACAAATTTCTTTTTCATATACAATCATTCTAGCACAATGCGGGGACAAATGCTTTGTCTGCAAGTAGTGTTCAGGCAACTTAAAAACAAGTGCTCTGAACGTCATCGGTCTGGTGACTGCCTCACAGAAATTACGTCTTTGTAAAGGCTGCGTGAAGGTTCACAGCAAATGTCAGGTATCCGAGGCACTGGCAAGACTTGGGCTCCCTCACAGCTTCAAAAGCTGGTGTTCAAAGTACAATGAAAATGCTGCATCTGGCACCCAGCAGAAGATCACTTCACTCTCCAACACCGGGTCCATGTAGAAACCAAACCGCGCCGAACCTATGCGCAAAACCAACAGCTCTCTCCAAGGCTGTGTGCATAGTTCCACATCAGTAACTCTCCTGCGTGAGACATTGCCTGAAGGAACGCAGTCTGCTCTACACATGGAGAGGGCTGATGTAACTGAATTGCAGCTCCTCCTTTCTTAAATTTGGGTGTCACCCAACAGCTCAGGACTGTGATTTAACCTTTATTTTTCTGTGCAGTACTTTACCACATATGAAAAACGATGTACCCAGAACCGTGATGCCTGAAGCCCGCAAAACTGATAACAGTCCCAGTTCCAGAGAACCTCTTCTCTCTAAAGGAAGGCATGGCTGATGAGAACATAGCACAAATACGTAGTAAAATTGGGTGTGTTAGGGTTTCACAACATGCTCTGGTGGAACACAACATGACAGGAACAGCCTGTTCTTTCAAGTGGAAATGTAGTAATTTCTGTCATGAAAACGATGTATACAGTACTTGAAGGCAAATACAAACCTGCTCTGAAATGACAACATTCAGAATAACTAGCTATCTTCTGGAAGCCTTTCCAGCTAAGCAATGTAAACACTCTTTCAAAATGTTGTTTCAGAAAAATAAGCCATGTTTGAACCTACACAGCTATATAGAAGAAAACATCAGGAAGACTGGAATATAGTTACCTTATCTCTGAACTCTTTGTATCATTGAAAGGAGCTAAAGCTGTATTAGATGTAATTACTCCTTGAAATTCTAAAGCAGCCTTCATAACCAAGGAGATTAAAGCATTAAGAAGACGGTACAAGGAACCTACCTTTAAGAAAGCTCTTTCGTATCATTAATCAAAATAGCTTTCAGTAAATTTTCAAGTTAAGAAAAGCTTTTCCTCGTTTGGTTTACTTTATGCACTATCAAATTTATTAGCGTGATTGATCTCACAGTGCAACAGCCAACGTTTCAAAGGCATTTAAAGGCACGTAAAGCAGTGGGTAGTTGCACGGCTGCTTGGCCACTGCATCAGTTCCTTTTTGTCATTTCATTCCCACTGAAAACATCGAGGTGCAGTAGCACTGGATACTGGTACAAACACAGTGACTTCATTCTACTCCAACAGCCACTGAGGGCAGCCCTCAATCCCTTTTCTTCAACGTGCAGAATCGTGTTTATCACGCTTCTCATGCTTTTCCTAATCTAGTTAATAAATTCACCATTTTAAATCTTAAAATGAGGTATTCCTAGAACACACCTATAGAAATCAAAATGCTAAGGAACAGATTTCTCTTAGGAAAATCTTTTCAAATAAAAAAATTCTCTTTTTCAAGTGCCACCTCATCAACAATGTTCTCTTAAGAATCTATGTGAAAATTCTTTGATAATATCTAAAAATTCACCTCCACAAGTGAAAATGGTTCTGAAGGTTGACTTTCAGAGTTCATTTTCCTTTATGGTATTATGCATCTTTGTCATGCAGGCACTGAGGGATCTTCACCTATGGGATAATGACACCTGGAACACGGATGAACCTGTGAATTTAAATTGACAGAGATCAAAATTATTGGTAACTAATTACCCAGCAGGATGTTACATGAAGTTTGCAGGATGGAAGCACCATGAAGAAAGACACTGATCATGTTTATTAGGTAAGTATTGTTATTACAATTTCTACTTCAGAACAGGTAAAGTCAAGGAAAGTCAATCTGTGACCATCTTCATAAAATCTAATGTACCCGAAACCTACATAAAAGCTTGGGCTGTAGGTGAAAACCCTTAAAACCGGAGACTCTGTCCACATACTTGGGAAAGCAGATTGTTTTCAGCTGGTGACTAAACATAAATGGGATTTAGAGAAAAATTGTATTGTGTTCTCCGTTCTGCAGGCGTTCAGGAAGATGCAGCGTATGCCACAGGTAAACTCACAGACTCCAGCACAGCCGTTTCACACAGTAAGTTTTATGAGATGGGATTAACGACAAAAGTGGCTATTTCTGTGATTTTGAGTTTTTTAATTGATAACCAAACTTAGGCAAAATAATTTTTTTCCCTCAAAATTCTTCCAACATCTATAGTTTTTCTATAGCATGAGTTTTGAACTGTTGTACTTCAGCTTATTCTTTTTATTATTGCAGCTGACGTGCCTCCATCTAGTGGCACTTCATTGTACTGAAGAGTGTATCCTTGGCATTGGTTATATCTCTTAAGGTTTTTTTAAAAAATAAAACTGTAAAAGTAACACATCAATTTTTTAGAACATCTGGACCTTGGATATGCTGGTGTAGTTATTTCTTTGAACTATGAAGAGCTTTATGCCAGATTCCCAGAATTGCAATGAACCACTGTGTGCATGTTCAGAAAGGCAAAGAAATCGACTTGCATTTTTTAACTATTTCAACTCTACTTTAAAATAAATCTATATGTCGCTAAAATATTTCAGCTTAATTCTTAAATATTTCCACGCAGTTAGTTCTTCTCTAGACTGAGAAAAACAGCACATAAAGTACAAATTTAAAAAAAAAAAAAAAACCTGCTGCTGGAAGCTTTAAAATTGTTGGGGAAAGATTTTACAGCTTCTTCTTGTTAGAGTTGATGACAGCGCACTACCTACAGATTTATATAATGAGAGAAAAGAAACAGAGTGGTAAAACCATGATTTGATGTAGCAGTACCCTTGTGATTTTCAAGCTATCATATACCAGTGTGTGACGTACACAACGAGAACAGAAAGAGCAGGAACTGAAGCATTATTTGGCATGAAACTCAGAATATGCATTGACTATGTATAAATCAGTTTGGAGAGTTTTAAAACACTATCAGCCTTTTGTATGACAGAATTACAGATATCTCTGTGACTACACATCTGCACACTCTTACGTAAACAGGATTCACTGAAGATAAAGAATTGAGTCACCCTCTGCATCACTGATTAGCGGGTCTGAAGTAAAGAAATAACAGAGTGATGTCCTATGATCAGGCTTGACAGTGAAGTGCTCACAGCTCTGTTACTTAAGTTCAAGTACGGCACAGCCACTAGTGATTAAACAACAAACGCAAATCAAAAGAAAAAGATGATAGAATCAGTGCTGCCTTGGCAAAACAGAAGCGTCTCTTCAAGTGACAAGATTCATTTTGAAGCAAAGTATTTAGAAAATAAGCCATCTAGATATCCTCAAACTATGGAATTTTAAATGATTCAGTTTCAGTATTTTTTTAGCATCGTGTATGTGTGATGATGTACTTACTGGTACAAAAGGTTCCAGAAAATACACAATGGCCCATTTCAAATGAAACATTACTTAATTTGCTGTATGAGCTTGATGCCATGAGCTTGCTCAGTGCTGAAACAGATGTAGTGTTATGTCAACGGGTTTAACACCTTCAACTCACAACATACACAGGAGATCAGTTTTTCTTTATTTCTCTTGTTTGAGGTTGAGTTGTGGATTGAGTCCATAAGCTGAATTAACTTGAAGAGTTAGTACCTCTATTGGCATCTCTGGAGAAGTCTACACATTAACCTGTTGTTGGGTTTGACCTCCTGCTGTGTGTTAAGGAAGTTCAGCTCATTGAACAGAAATAAGGCTCTGCTAAGTCCACAAGCTACAGACCCTGCTGCTCTCAACAGGCGCAATGACTCAACAGTACTACATTCAAACAGTATGTACTGCAAAAGCAGAACAAAGCATGAAAACGTGGGGTAATTTGATATATACTTGTACTGGTATTCAAGGAAAGCTCAGGGCCTATGACTTGATCCTTGAAGAACTTTGCTGATATTCTTCTTGCCATCTGCAACTTCCCTGCGCTTTCTTCATCTCACTTAAAAGTTCTCTTGCTTATCTCCTTTTTTCCTATTATTTTCTATATAATGCTGACATTGTATGCTTTACTGAAGTCACGGTAGCACAATGGAACTTTTGCATGTGTGAGGACTTCTGAGCCCTGCCTACTATTCAGATTGGACTGACAAGTCCTTCCCATATTATGAACCATACATCTGGACAAAATGTTCTGCTATTTGTACTATGAATTGGCATGGTGACACAGAACAGAGAGGTCCTCCTGAATGACAGGCCCTAGCTCCCTGCTGCTACAGAAAGCTCAGTTGTACAATCGCCTCATGAATTTATCAAGCTCCATATTAAGAACCGGTATATCTTTGCTCCCACTAATTCCACGGAAAAGCTGTTTCAGAATTTGATTGCTGTAATGACTAGAAACATTATTCTGATTTCCTGATATATTTATTAATGAATAGGACATACCTGTTTGTTCTTGTGTCAACATTACCTTGCAAATTAAATGGTTTTCATCCTTCATGTTTACTTTCCTGATATATTTATAGACAGCACTCATATCTCCTCTCTGTTTCTGTTTTATAGAAGTAAACAAGCTGAGCCATCCTAAAATCTGTTTGTACGAAAGGCTCTCAAGCTCTCTGGTGATGCACCTAACCTCCTTCTACCCCTTTCAGTTCAACCTTAGCTCTGCTATAGAACAATTGATTAGAAGTTTTCACAGTACCCCAAATGAGATTTCACCAGTGCCTTAAACAATGACATTAATACATTAATACATCCCTACTTTAAATGAAACACATCTCCTGAGATACTTTCTGTACTTATGGTGATTCCTAAGTATGTATCATTACCAGACTTCATCAGTATGCTCTTACTGATTTTATCAGGGCTACTACAAAAAATGTCAAATAAGACCATCCTAAAACCAACCCTTTAAGGCTGACATCTTCCATTTCAACCTTACTTGTGGCTATCTCACTTCACAATTTGTCTCCTAACCCCCATATTCTCATTCCTTCCCAGGTGATACCATATCAAATGTTTTATCAATAGGGTATTCATATGGAAAATTTTAGTTTTTCCTAAGCTTTGCATGAGATTGAGACCAGGCTTTGGAGTCTGTGGTCAGCCAGGTCACTTTCTGCTTTTCAAAGGTAAGTAATTACAGTCCACGTTCGCACTGAGGAAAGGCATACTTTGAATATGCCATTTGAATGCCATAACAGTATGACACAAGCATGTTCAGTTAGTAGAAATTACAAGTATTTTTAGCTAAAGCAGAATACGTAGTTGATTGGTAAAAATAACACAGAACAGCAGAGAAAGCAGGTCAGTAATAGTCAACAGAGTGAAAAGCTGTTGAATGTATTTTTCCATACACGTAGGTGGAAAGAAAAGGGTCATAAAGGGGACTAAGGCCTTCTAAAAATACTACTAAAAACTCCCATGGAATATGACACTTCAAGACACAAAAAACCCAAACATTTTGTACTGTAGTATCTTGTAAAATTGTATTCCGTTGAAGTATGCTATTATTTTATTCATTCATTAAGATCATCAAAAGCCATCAAAAGCCATGCTTCATCTGTACCTTCTTCTGAATAATCCAGTTGCAAAATAAACAGTTTGCTTTTTTAAGTCAGAGAGAGAAGTGTGGGACAGCTGAAAAGCAGAGGATTAGGAATTTGGATTTTTTATTAATTCTTACCTGATTTCTTGTAAATTTTTTTCCTTAATTTATGTCTAAAATATTAGCAAATTGCCCTTTGCCCTAATTAACTAACTTTGTAGAACTATATATAGGCAGGTTTTTTTAAATATGGGTATTCACCCAACTTTTATAGTGTACAAAATAAAGCAAAATTACAGCAAACATGAAGCCCAAACAATAATACACAGCAGAATCTAACTATGCAACTACTATTTTGCATGTATTTTGTAAATCCAGTTTCCAAATCTGGTGTCCTCGGCCACGAAGCAACTAAGAAACAAAACTAACAGCTATCAAAACCAAAATTACGTTCTTAAAGTGGCACTGGACAACACTCACATGTTGTGAGATATCCTGGATACTGCTTAAATGTTCTGTTGGGCCATTTAGCATGTATATGGAACAACACTGTTTTCTATTTTTTTTTATGTAACAGATAAAATCCCTTGTTGAACTTATTTTTAGTATTAAATTACTGTTAACGGTGAGGATTCTCCTCAGGCAGCTAATAACTGCAACTGAGATTGTATGACCTTGTGGAAAGGCTGTAAGAAGGCACAGAAGAGTATTTAATTTTTCTTTTTTTCAAGAAGAACCCACTGAAAACATGTTCATACTGTCTGAAAAATACTTGTCTATAAAATAAAGACTTGTGGAAGATCTAACTTGGGGGCATTTTTTCATCAATTTCATCTTACTAATGTCATGACTTACAAAATAATTTCTCATTTGTGACCATTTAAGAAAAGCAAAGCGCTATAAGCCTCATTAAAGCCATGTACTTTCAACACGGTCACCCTTATCCTCAAAACTCGCTGTGCTGAAAGGTCAGGTCCCAATTCCTTGAGGGAGCGCACATTAGCAGTATGACCAACAGCCTTTAAAGGGTCCAACTGCATGGGCAAAGCCGGGAGCTGATACTGTATCTAATCAGCACACAGCTTCCAGGGAGAACACACCACTGGACATTGCAGATCTCGCCCAACACCTCGCAGCTCCGCAGCCGCGGCCTTGCTCTCCCCTCAGGTGTCCCCGCCCGCACCTCGGCCCGAAACACCCCAGCGCCTCTCGGCTCCTCTGGGGGACGGGGAGGACCGGAGGGAGGAGCTGACACGTTGCAGCAAAGCAGGCGTCTCCCCTGCCGTGCCGACGGCTCCGAGGGCACCGGCCCCGCGGGAAGGGCCGCGCCAGGCCGCGGCGGGACGATGGTGCAGGGCCGCCACCGAGAGCGGGAAGCGCCGCGCATGCGCAGCTGGGCGGCACGCGGCCCCGCCGCCGCCGCTGTCATGGCGGCCGCCGGTGTGACAGGCATGGAGGGTTCGCTTCCCTCCGCGCTCCGCCGGCTGGCACCTGCAACCCTGGGGCCCGGGCGCTGACTCCGCCCGTCCTCTTGCCCTGTCCTCTCCACGCACACCCCAGGCGCCCGGGCCCGCCCTCCCTTGCGCCTCAGGGGCCGCTGCTCCCGCCCCGGCCCGCCCCTCTCCTCCCGCCGCCGGGGCCCGGCCGGCGGCGGCTCCAAGCATGGTGCGGTGCGGCGGGGCGGTGCTGCGGAAGGTCAGTGTGGCGGGCCCGGGGAGTGGTGGGGACGGGGCTCTGCCTGCGCGCAGGTCTCGGGCGGCGGGAAGGGCTGGCGGCGAGCGGCGGCTCCGCTCCCGGCCCCGCGGCCTCTCCGGGGCGGGCCGGCGGGTCGCTGCCTTCCCCCGGGCTGACCCGCCGGGGGCCTCCGCGCTTCCCTGCCTGCACTCGCCGGGCGCCGGCTCTGCCTGGGGCTCTGCAGGCCGGGCCGTGAGGGATCGCTGCCGGGGAAGAAACATCAAGTATTTCACTCACTGGAAAAATGCCTGGGAGTGTTGCTTGTCTGTTTTCTGACGTTCATTATTGCCATCAGGGAGAAGTTCTATCTAAGCCGTTTTGGCCACCTTGATTCCAGTGACCACAAAATGAAATATAAACGGAACGTAATGCAGTTGTCCCTAAATGAGGGTTCTTCACCCGGTGTGTGAGAGCCAGTCAGGAGACTGAGTCGGGATATTTGTTTTTATTTCAGTTCTGTAGGATGAGGGGCTGGGCATTTAGCAACAGCCAGCACACCACACTTTTCCAACCACCCAATATTTAGAACGATAAAATACAGCTGATTGGTTACTTAGGATTCATTTGCCACTTCTAACGATACATATGCATGTAAGCCCATGTTTAAAATGTTTAGGGAGGTTACCTGATCAGCATACTCATTATTCACAAAGGGCTGTGTATTTCAGCGTTACAATTACCCAAGGTTAGTTTGGGATACACTCTTGGCTTGAATTTGGTCCAGAAGTTATATTTTTTGCTATCTTATGTCTAAGTCAATAACTGCAAAAGAACACGTAAGACACATTTTGTTTCACGTCCTGTTCAAGGTTACATACATTCCTTGATGTCTCAACCATGTCCCAAACGGAACTTCTTGATAAACTCTTAACTTTGTTCTTTTGACATCAATACTGATATGAAACTTGTTGTTTTGTTAGTATGGCAACTTTATGGACAATTTACGGATCTATGTGAGAGGAGGAACTGGTGGAATGGGTTATCCTCGTCTAGGTGGGGAAGGAGGGAGAGGTGGTGATGTCTGGTTCGTCGCCCGAGAAAGAACTACCTTAAAGAGTATAAAGGACAGATATCCCCAGAAGCGGTTTGTAGCTGGAACAGGAGCCAACAGCAGGTAAGAGTCTGTTTAATGAAAGTTGTTTTATACGTCTTTTCCAGAAAGCAAAATGTCAGCTTAAGTTACTAAGTCTGGTTTAATTTCTCACAGTGTTAAAGCACTAAAAGGTGAAAAAGGAAAAGATTGTGAAGTTCACGTGCCTCTGGGAATTTCAGTTCTTTGTGATGATGGCAAGCAGATTGGTAAGAACTTTTGATTTGTTTTTATGTATCTAGTAGATACTGTCATATTTACTGATAGCATCTAGCCAGCTTCTAACGCTAGGATGTTTTAAGGTTACACATCTCCCAAAATATGTATGTGTTTTCCTTTGTTTGGACAAAGTGTTGACAAAAAATACACTGTAGAAATTGTTGGAAAAGCAAGGATCCGTTACAGAAATTAGCAGTAGTCAGTTTGTATCACTGTATGCAGCAGAAAGAAAATTGTCCTTGCAAACAAGTGTTAAAGGCTGAAAGCTTTCTGAAATCCTCCACAGAATCATTAATGACCTTACATAAATGATGTGTCCATAAACTCCCTATAACTTAACTGAATTATGACATTGCTTAAAAGATAAAGATCCTTGCTGACTGTCAACATTTCAGGTTATCTAAAATACTTATCTGTTTTTTACTCTTTTTTAGAGAGTGGTACTTGGTAGTAACCAGGAAGATCTCTTTCGATATGGTGCCCTTGGAATAGCTGTCAATGGTTCATTTGCAGTTTGTCAGAGTTTTTCTTCTAATGCTGTTCAGAGTTCAAACTAAATTCACAAATGACTCTGATTTGGATGTTTAACAAAACAATGTATGGCAAGAACTGTTTATGATGTAGGCATGTCAGTGTCTAAAGGTGTCCTTGAATTATATATTCAAATTTTGCTATTTTTAAAAATTATTCTAACTCTAAGGGAGGTATTATAGTCTGCATCTTAATAAAAAAATACGGAACATCTGAAGAGCTTGCTGTAGCCACATCTCTACCAATGCAGATCTTTCCTTGAATTCTTGAATTCAAGAACTGGAGGCTTCAGAACTGCCATCTTGGCCATACTTTGCCTGCCTGTACTTAGCACTTTTCTTGAAGTGACTAACTATATGACAGAGGAGAATACTGGGGTGTGATTGCTTTCATTTGTTTCCAAAGAAGGAAAAATATCATGACCCTGAGTGTACAGCTCTTGCAAGGAAGCATACAGAAAATTGTCTCTTCATTGTCTCTCTTAAATCTGAAGATAGATTTAAGTGGAAAATCACAACTGAACTACTGCAGGGGATTGTGCTTTTTCATTAGTGAATTTATTTTCAGGAGAGCTTAATGCAGCAGGAGATAGATTCCTAGCAGCTCGCGGAGGTGTTGGAGGCTCTTTGGTCACAAACTTCTTGCCTTGCAAAGGTCAGAGGCGAATTGTTCGTCTTGATTTGAAACTTATAGCAGATGTTGGCTTAGTTGGGTAAGTACTGTAGTTGAGAACTGATAGTAGAAAACAAAGTAGTAAATTTCAAATGGGATTTCAAAGAAACTTGAAAGTTTGGAGAATGAGCGTTATTGTATATTTGCATTGCCACTTAAATTACTTGCAGTTTGCAAAAAATCAGAGTTGAAACCTATTAAAATTAATTATAGAATTTGGAATGTATTGGTTATGCTTTTGCAGGTGAGGGGCTTTATGAATCAGGGTAATATATAATTACTAATAAAATTGAATTTAGCAATTGCAGTAGTTATCAAAATACTGTTAGCTAATATGTATGAAGTAAGTAGGAGGTGTGAAACAGCAAGAACACTATCCATATTGCATCTTCAACTTTGTGGTACTGGCACAAGTGGATCCTTTCAGTAGTAGTTTTTTTAAAGAGAGTTTCAGAGGGTATGTAGCCTACTCTCCCAAATAAACAGGTTGGAAGGAAGTAACTATAAACTAGAACAGAAGGACTTGCATTTCAATGTTGCTTCTTTATAACAATGCAGATAAACATATTTTTATTTGGAGAAGACTTTCAACGAACTACAATGCTAAAAGTATTGGTCTACTCAGCATCGGCTACCCCCCCACCCCATAGTCCTTATTAATAAAAAACATAGGAAATGTAAAATGGCAATGAGTTTGAGGTGAAAATAGTCTAATTGGTATATACTATTAAAGAATGGAAACTTGAAGGCAGCATGGTTTTCTACCTACATTTTTCTTCTTTTGCTTATTAGAAATAATTCTGTTAATGTTAAATTTATCTGAAGTTACATATTTTTCAAGTAGTCTTCAGTAATTACATGATAAAGAATGTTTTTCTTGTTTTAGTGTGTGTGAAAATATAGGAGTTTTATGACACTGGTGATGCTTCAGTTTTGCAGTTTGGCTTGTATTTTGGCTGACAGTTTCCCTTTAAAATGGATTAAAAGAGTCATTATCAATTAATTAGAGGAGCATGTTATTTTCTTGTTGAGAGTATGAATCAGCCTCTTATAGTTTGTGGTCGTACTTTGATGTCTTTATGTTTGTTATTTTTACTTCAGTGGATTTGCAAGTGGTTTGCTATCAGATCAGGTAAAAAACATACAGACTTGAGAAAGGCCCATCAGGTTGGGTACAGGTTGTGATGTGTAGTGTAGGTTGCAATTTGAACTTCAAAGAACATATTGTACCTCAGTGGAAACAAAATACTCACTTGAGGATATGACCAGTGTAACCTTCCAGAATGTCTTTAAGGCACCTCTCAACATCAGAGCACATTAAAACTACCCTCAATAGTTTTCCTGTTCCAACAAGACTCATTATGTCTCTTTCTTTTTTAAGAAAGCCCCATATACAATCCCTGTATAAAGCACCTTAACATAATACTAGTCTTGTTTTTCATTAGTGCATGTTCTTATGAGTTATCCCTGTTAACAGGTCATAGAATCATAGAATCGTTAAGGTTGGAAGGGACC
>RSEF01000002.1:25543789-25593904 GCA_003993805.1 Himantopus leucocephalus
TAGTTCCCCGGGTCCTCCTTCCGGCCCTTCTTGTGGATGGGTACATGATTCTGCATGTATTCAAGTGGATAGTATATGGTCTTCTGTGTGACACATGCCTTTGTATCTTGTGACCAATGTTTAGTTGCCTGTAGACAGTTTTCCTTCATCACTGTTGCACTGAAACTTTGTGCTGGATAACTGTCTGTGAATTTGACTGGAACACAAGTCTTGTGTGGTCTCCTGTATGGAGCAGGTGCTATGGTCTTTAAGGTCCCTTCCAACCTAAACCATTTTATGATTCTGTGATTCTATGAATAGTCTGTCCTCTGATGTCAGCATTAGCTTCGTTTGACATGGATCAAGGCTATTGTGTTTTTTACAGTTCAGATAAATCTCTAAAATAAGCATGTATTATAATTTCAGTTTTAACTTAGGTTTCCATTTCAATGAGTAGGTGTATTCTGTGAAGAAGCTTTTGTAAAAGCTACCATATCCCTTAAGGAAGTTTTTTGTTGTAGTATGCAGGTATAGCTATCCCTTGTAAAGGAAAAAAGTCACAACAGTCAGGTCTGCAGAGACCAGCTCCTAGGGCTTCACTGGTATTCTTTGTGGTTTATTTGGTAATGAAGCAGGTTAGTCCTAATTTCAGGATCCCTCAAACAACTTTGTTGCCTTAAAAACATACACAAACTCTGTCAGTGTGTGTTTGTATACACAAAGTCTCTCTCACTCTTCCCCCCTCCTCCCCATACAGATGCACTTACGGAGTTTACGTATACTTTGCTACATGAGTTAAACTGTAGCATAGGTATCATTGGTACTTAAATTGTAGAATGTTTCATTAACCACGATTTGTATACCAAAAGACTGTAAATCCAACTGAGAGATGCATTTGCATGACAGTGTTTAGGACATAAACGTAATTTACAGAATTAGCTATAGGATGTGAAGACTGAATTCAAGTAGACCTGGATGCTTATGCTGTATTTCCATTGGAGTGACTTTGAAAGGTTTCCCTTAAATCTATTACATGTGTATTTACATACCTCTCTTGCCTGCATCCTTGGGAAGGACTGTTGGATTGAGAAAAATTATTCAGATTTGATTAAAAAAAATCATAATGATCTGGGTTTTGTTGTTTAGTTTTCTTTTTAAAAAAAAATCTGAGTAAATAAGTCTGCAAAAATTAGTTGATAACATTGAGTTTGACTAAGGTAATAAAATATACAGAAATCACATGTGTTTATTCAATGTATAAATCCTGACTTTCCTTCCAGGTTTCCAAATGCGGGAAAATCATCCTTGTTAAGCAAGATTTCTCATGCCAAACCTGAGATTGCAAATTATGCATGTAAGTTCATATTCTTATTTTGAGAGCAGTGATATTTCCATGAGAGCAAGAACTCTTTTCTCTGACTTGGTTTGCAGGTTTATAATAAAGAATAGGGGATAACCATGTTGCCTGCTAAATACATTACACGGATTTTTAGTTGTAAGAAATACTTCAAAGAAAGAACTTGCTGTTTCAGTGTCCCATTCCTTTAAGCACCTCATTTTTTCATGCGTACACCCTCATAATGCTTCACCCTGTTGATACACGGTCTATTTAACATGTATTTTAGTCTCAGCCCATTTTATTCCATCGAGATTCTCCATGGTGTGTAATACCCTCCATGTGCCAAATATGCACGATCAAGTTCCTTTGCATAAACATGTTGTATGCTTTGGAAATAGCTACCACCTGTTCTTGCAACAGAGTAAGATTTTGGTTTTGAATCTGTCCACTGAAAAATGCCATTTTTATTATTTTTCTATCAGTAAATTAGGATTAGCCATCTGATCATTCTTTAATTAAAAAGCAAAAGTTCAAGTACTGATAATTCTTACCAACCTTCTTGCACCACTCCCAAATCTCTACAGCCTTTTTATATTCTCAATTTGAAGAGTCCTATCCTTATTTTTCTTTATCTGGAAGTTATTCCATAGTCTGGATAATCCTTTTTGTGTCTGAGACTTCTGTAGCCCCTCTATTCCCTTCTTGGGGTGATGGGAACAGAACTGCACACAGTGCCAAGATTTGGTGAACCATTGGTTTTTTTGAGTGGTCTAATTTTCTTCTTTCTTGTTTTGCTTTTTCTGTATTCCTTTTCCAGTAATTCTTAACATACCATTTGCCTTATTTTTTTTCTGCTACTGAATATTTGTTTCATTTAAATATGAAGTGAGAAAGTCATAGAATCATAGAATCGTTAAGGTTGGAAGGGACCTTTCAGATCATCTAGTCCAACCATTAACCTAACCTGACAAAACCACATCTAAACCATATCCCCAAGTACCTTGTCTACCCTTTTTTTAAACACCTCCAGGGAAAGTCCTGCAACATTTAAATGTTTTGTAACATTAACGTTTTTTTAAAATGGTTTTTTTTTCCCCTCTTCTTTTTTCCCTTGTCATAGTTACAACAGTACAGCCTGAACTAGGAAAGATCATGTATACAGATTATAAGCAGGTTGGTATGAAAGTTCATTCTGGTTGTTCATTAAAGTTGTATATAACGGTTAGTATGTTGCTTAACATAATTCTAGAAAGAAAAAGGAAACCTGTGGTTGTTTTCATATGTGTATCTGTAATGTATAAGTATAAAATACAATTGCATGGACTTAATGAAAATTGTGGAGAAAGTACTATTTTTATAAAGTAATAAGAAGAGAGCTTTATAGCCAAATGCAATAATATGACGCTTAGCTGATTTCAAGTCACTTTAATAAATGGCTTCTCATTTTCCCTTGTCTCCTTTCTGTGGTTCTAATCCTGCTTTATAACCTTAGAGGTGTGAGCTCCTGTGCGGAATTGAGATTACTGTGTCCTACCATACTCTTGTTAAGTTTAGGACAATAAAAAAAATCATTGTTTCAGAGACTAACCTGTTATTTTTACTTAGAAGAGGCAAATTTTCTGTAAGTTTGCTATACAGAGAGCTCTGGAATGAATGAGTCATTTTCAGAATGGATTTTAAATAGGGGCAGATTTGTCCAATAGCTGCAGATCTGCAGTAGTAAATGACAGGGAATTTAGTGAACACAACCCAGTTACCGTAACTTACTGTTCTGGATCTCTAGGTTGGCTGCTCTGACTTCCTTTTGTGGTTTCGTTTCTGTTTGGGGTTTTTTTGTTTGGTTGGTTTTTTGTTTTGTTTTAATAAAAAAATAAAATAGTGTGAAGTGATAGTGATTGCCTGAACAGCCAGGTTAGTGCACTACCTGAGAGGTGAGCTACCTGGCTCCAGTTCCTTTTGTAGTACGCTGTAGCTCTGGAGGACTGGTAGAGCTACTGCCCTACCAACTTATTTTTTGTGAACGCAACTCCACCCAGCTTCTTCAGGTAAAGTTGTCAGATATTCTGTGGTACCTGGAATCCTTTCTACAGCATCCACGGAGCGGGTAAAAACCAACGCTAAATGAAACTCTTACTAATAAGTTTTGGACCCCACATTCATGTAAGGTTACAGCAAACATTTTGATTCCTCAAGCTTGAATCTTCTTTGATGTGCTTTTGTTTTGTTTTTTAAGTGTATGATACATGCAGTACTGGACTCATCACTTCCGAGATAAAAGGCAAATGCTAAAAGGGTTTCAGATGAGTTAACCAGAAGTGCGTACCTCTCAGATGTGAAAAGACAGAAAACTTCTCTTTTCACTTTCAAAGGCAGTAATCTTAGGGGGATTCAGTAGCTGATGCTTGAAACCTTCGTTTAACAAGCTTTAACAAAACTGTATAATAAAGGAAGTACATCTAGTTTGTCAGGTTCCCTGTAGAGATGCACACATCTAAGGGAAATTGTATGTTCATTTTATCTGCTAGTTTAGGGTAACTTATCCTAGAAAACTGTGCTGCAAATAACAGGATTATTTATAGCCTTTTAAAAAACTACCTACCTGCCATGAATCAGGACCTCTTGCTCTTACTGGTGTGTCTTTCTCCAGCAGAACTACTTGCACTCCTGTCTGTCTTTTCTGCAGTCTGTTTCACATCATAGCCAATGACCCTTATTTTTGGGTGTTTCTGCAGTTGGTTTTTATGGCTTTTATACTACAGTGTTGGGTGCTATATAGGAACTATATGGACAAAATATCTCTTTTTCTAAAATCAAGGGACCTAGTGATTGTGATCACAGGGAATATCTGTGAGTAAGAGGAAGTACTTCAGCTCTCAGAATTGCAACTGCTGAAAACAAAACAACGTAAGCAATTAAGCGCAATAATTGAGGTGACTGTTCTGTATCATTCAAGGGAGATCGGCTTATTATATCTTTTTTTCCCTCTACAGAACCGTGACATTTTTAAGGAAATATGTGGCAATTTGCTTATTTTATCTTAATGCATTATAAAGAAGAAAATACATGCAAGTTACCTGGTGCTGTCTGTCATTACTACTTGCAAAAGAAAAGACACAGAAGTAGAGGATCTGAGTATGAGTCTGGCTTCAGGTCTTAGTCCCAGATCATAGAAACTAGCAGAACCGTCTACATTTTCTACCGGAATATCTGAACCAAGTGCTGTTTTGAGAGAATAGGAGTTTCTTTATGAGCTCCGTAAAAAATATTCTTTGAAAGAGAACTATAGTTGGGGAAGAAAAGTGGTCATGATGGTACTACAGCACCCAAACACATCACATCAGGAAGTGGATGTTTCTGTTTGAACTCTCTGGTTATTCTCTCCTATTTCAGTTATTCCCTCCCTGTTTCTAGTTACAAGTCTGTGGTTCACTGAGTTGTGTCTCGTGTCTCTGTAGATAGAAAATTCTGAAGCAAGGCTTCGAATATTTGGGAAATGCATAATGGTTAAAAGTTAGTGTGACACATGACTGGGAGCATAACTCACTCATAGCAGAAAGCCCCCTTCTGCAATAGGTAGCACACTGGAAATTTTATTGTGTGCTGGCTTTGGGCATTGTTTAATTGAATCCACGTGCTGTCTAAATGGGTATTAGATAGATTTGAAGACTGTACTTTTGCTCTTCTTTGCTTCACTGTCTCAGCTTTCTGTGAGTTACTGAGTGGATATTTGGAGGTAGCCCAAAGAGCATGTATTCTGCTCTTTTATGGTCTGTCTCAGCTCTCCTCTATAACTGTATACAACCCTCCCAACCAGCAGATAAAATGACAAGATCCCTGTCCATTGTGGCAGTCTTTGTTGGGGTCTCAGTGGAAGCTGATACACTAATCAAAGTCTCATTTCAGTTGAAGAGCAGAATACAAGTTCTTGGAGCTTCTCACGCTCAGGGGAGCAATGTTAAGTGGGTTTGCATTTGGAATGATGATTCTCTGTGGCCACAAGGAACAGACTTTATTTCCTTTTCCAGTGACAGTTTGAATTCTATACAACCGTGATAGCCTAATCTTCTTGCCTTTCAGAGTCTGTTTTATTCTCAGAAATAGGTAAATTTTGCAAGATCTCTGCTGAGGTATTATTACCCTCTGTTTTCTACTTTGCAGGCAGCTATAAATAAATAGACGGGAGAACGTGAGGAGTACAATGTCTGTGTAATAGTAGCATTTTGTTTAAATCTGCTTCTGATGGTAGACACTAAATGTATTGAAACAGCCAGTGCATACTGCTGGAGAACTGATCCCCCACACAATTCCCAGGAATACACATAGTTGTAAAAGGAGTCTCTCAAAATAGAGATTCCGGACATTCCTTTGTCTGGGTTCTTTTGTTTACATAAAATGATAATAAGTGTTGATAGTTTAAAATCACCATTTTGGCTTGTTGGAAATCTTTTGTTTGCAACTTTTATTTTCCTAGATTTCAGTAGCTGATCTCCCAGGACTGATTGAAGGTGCACATGCAAACAGAGGGATGGGCCACAAATTTCTCAAACATGTAGAAAGAACCAAACAGCTTCTTTTAGTTGTAAGTTAAATAAAATTTACAGCTTCTTGAAATAAAAGGCAGTGCAGTAAATAAAATGTCTTATGCATTGTAGTTGGAATTTAGGAACTAATTTTTAATTTGCATGTTTTGTGATAAATATAGCTGTAATACTGTTCTCAGAATGGAATGCTCAAACGACTGATGATAAATTAAATCCTTAAATAGAATTTATCATTAAAATTTGCCAATTAATTTAGGGCAGTGAAGTGTTCCAAGCATAATAAAAGCATGGAGTGATTTTTTTTCCTTCTTTTTTTCTGTAAGATCCCCTTTAAAAAGAGGTTTAAAAATCAGACCTTTGAGAAACACTGTATCAGAATCACCCAGTTTGAGCTTCCAGTGTCTGTGATGTTGCTTTGGTGTATCATTGCCCTCTGTTATTTGCCCAGGAATGAGGGCATGTATGGGGACATTTTACTGCAAAGTAGTTGATGGAGAGTACCTTGAGACAGTAACATAATCTGATAACACAAAGCTTGTTTTTATGTAACTTTTTCAGGTTGATATTTCTGGGTTTCAGCTGTCTATTAAGACTCAGTTCAGAACAGCCTTTGAAACTATCTTGCTTCTAACAAAGGTAAGTTCTCATCTTCCTAATTGGCAGTTGTAGTTACGTGTTGAGCCAAGAAAGAGGCTCAGTTTTGATCAAGAACTTTTAAATTTTAGTGTGTCTTCTGGATTTAGAATATAAGGCCAGTTAACAATCTTAGGATTCTCCGAAATTATGACATTTTTATTTTCAGCTGTCCAGGTGAAACTGTTCTATTTTATGTTGGGCACAACTGTGCCTTCATTAATCTGTGTAGCATACGGGATATTTCTTACAGTCCAGCAAAGGTGAAGAGACGCATGGTTTTCAGTTCCCTGGTCTGGTAGCATTTTAGCAAGTAGAAATACATGGGTATAGTTAAATCCCTGCCTTGATGCCTTTATCACATAGCCTAATGGAGATGAGACATCAGACCCCAGCTTTGTAGACATTCAGCATTTCCATCTCTTGCCATTGCTTCTGATTAAAGTAATACATTTTACATAATTTCAAGTTTAGCAGCTGTTCTCTCTCTAGCTATCTAACTTAAGATGAATCTTCTGAATCACAGCTATTGCTGTTTCTTTTTATCTGGTTCATGGTTGTGATTTTATTTCTGATATTAACCGCAGTCCATTAAAATGCTTAAGAATCAGAAAACTCCCCAAAGAATTTGCTTTTTTTTTTTAGATCTGAACTTTTTCTGAAATTGATTTTTGTGTTTGTGGATATCAGAAAAACAAAACAAAAACTGTGATTCTTTTTATAGGAGGCTGTTTCAGAATTGACCAGCCTGTTTACCTGAAATATCTGTGTTTGAGTAAAAAAATCACTGAACGTTATTTTCTTCTGTCAGACTGCTTTAATACGTCAACCTTGAGCACCTGAGTAAATCTCACAGCTGCCTAAGCATGAAAGACTGTTAAATAAACGAGAGAGGAGATGGAAAATTGAAGTAGCATTTGTTAAACTACAAATACTTATTAAGGCAAATTTACATGTCTTTTAAGGAACTGGAGCTGTACAAAGAGGAACTTCTAACAAAGCCTGCACTTCTTGCCATTAATAAAATGGATTTGCCTTGTGCAAAGGATAACTTGGATGAACTTATGAAACAACTACAGAATCCTCACGGTAAATTATCTCTCAACAATAACCTTTGGCAAAAGTAGTTATAAGAGTTCATCAGGGGTAACTCTGCATTGGCAAAGAGCTGTTTGAAACAGAAGTGACACCAGCTATTAAATTTATTATTTGAACGTATGTTTTAAAACCACTTCCTGCATTTAGAGCTCTGTTTATATGCATCTGTAGTGCTGACTTCACTGTTGGAGAGGTATTTTAATAAAATAAAGATATCCTAGAAGATCTTTTCCAGCTATGATATGGGAGAATAAATTTCCAGTCTAGGTGTCTCAGATAACAGTAACCTCCATTGCAGGTCCCCTTACAGACACTTATATATACATTTTATCATGTGACTGGCCAAAACACATGAAAATTCTGGACAGGCCTACGTAGGGGGTTACTCCAGTTTTGCTCTTACATTGGGGTGAATTTCTTCCTATGTCCTGGAGTGTATAGGAACCAGGAAGGCTTTAAATCATCCATCTCCCATGTTCTACAACTTGGAATTTCTCTGTACTCATCTTAAAGGAAGGGTACAGAATCTTCCCATGAGGGTGTAAGTATGGTATAACTGCTATTTTAGTGCTTGTCTTCTGACACTTTAGCTATTTTTTTTAAGATTAATTAAGCAAATAATACTTCTATATTAATTGAGGTTGTGTTTATTACTGTAATTTATTAAATTTTGTTTCTTAAATTTAATGGGATTTTATGGCTTTGTAGTGATACACTATTTGGGGGTTGTACTAACTCTTTCAATATGATTTTTCAGACTTCTTACACTTACTACAGGAAGAAATGATTCCTGCAAATACACTTGAATTCAAAGATATAATTCCTATATCTACATATACCGGAGAAGGAATTGAGGAACTAAAAGCACGCATAAGAAAATGCATAGATGAGGAAGCCGAGCAGGAGAATGAAGAATATCGGAAAAAGAAACTACTACTTTTACAAACTTCAGAAGAAGAACAAATGAATAGAAGCTAGCATTCTTGGCTGGATCCAACACATTTTAATATTTTTAGCGTGTATGTGAACCCATTGCTATGCAGACCTTCCATTTAATTTTTGTTCCCTCTACCAGCACTGTCCACTTCTCTGCAGCCCCCCATTGTCTACATTTCTTTTGGCACTTGGATAGAGCACAGTGGGGAAAAGAACAGGTTTTTCTGATTTATGTTGGCTGCTGACTCAACAGAGTAAAGACCAAAATACGTGCAACTCAAAGCACTGCTTAACAACTGATGATCCCTGGAATATTTTTTGCCAAATGAGATGAATGGAAGGAATGTAACCCTCAAAAGTAGCAAAGGAGCAAGTTCAACCACTCTACATCTTTTGCCATGGATATCAGAAGTACCCAGGGAAATTTCTGATGGGCAGTTTTCCAGAGTCTAGTGCTTCTGAGGTGAACCAGTTCTGCTGTTTTGACAGGCATCGCATTGTGGGGGTTTTGGTATTTTTAAAGATCTAAAGGAAAACAGAAATAAATGGCTGCAAGGAAGTGACTTGGAGCATGAAAATGCAAGGCTGATGTCTACTGGGTTTTTTCCACACCTGCTGGTGCCTACTGTAGTCCTCTTGATCATATAAATCCCAACTCCAAATTCCCAGACTTAATTTGGGAGTCCCTCCTTTTATGGAGTTGTGGGTATACGTTACTCTTTGGTGAAGAACACAATGACTGCTTTCCAACAGAGCTATACATTTTGGGGAATAGTTAATGTATAGTTTTTTGTATTATGAGCAGGCACACTTACATTTTACTTTTGGAAAAAAACATGTAGAAGTCCTTTATTGTACAGGGTGTTTTCTACTTCAAAGCTATTAAATCAATTGCAAAACAAAGTAAGACTGAATACATCAAAGGCTTTTCAACTTGATCTTGTTTTGGTCTGTAAGGATACTTATCAAACCCTGCTTCTCCATGTTTTTTTAAAAGCAGTGACTGGGAAGAAAGGTATGATTTCTCATAATACAATTATTTTATCATTAGTATTTGTTCTGATTTTCCTCTAATCTTATTACGTTTGGGGCTAATGTGTTTTCACTAGAGCTAAGTATGGGCAGTCAATAATTTTTGATGCTCCATTTATTTCATAGTAGAAAATAACATTCTTTTTTTTTTCGGTCAGACTTCTTGAACACTGGTCTTAATCTCACATGTAAATAAGAGGGGGAGAAGTTTGAAACAAGGGCCAGCTTGGCTTTATTTCAGCTGTGTACGAGGAGTTACGTGAGCTTGAGGGACGAACGGATAACGAGCGAGCGCAGGACTGGACCGGGCTCGGGCGCTGGTGGCTCGCGGGACTAGCGCCAGCCATGGCGCTCCGGCTGGCATTGGCCCAGGCCAGCAGTGAAGCACCGCACAGCTGCTCAGCCGCTCGCCAACACAGGGCAGAATCGGAGGAGAAAACGCGATATCACTTGTGGGTTAAGGTAAAGACAGTTTAATAGGAGAAGGAAAGAAGAATTATTTTTTTTTTATTAAAAAAAAAAAGGCAATGAAAGCGATCGCTCCCCACCTGCCACCGCCGGACCGACACTCAGCGGCTCTCCCGGTGAACGGCTGCTTTGGGAAGTGGCTACTGGTTCCTCTCACTTTACTGACGCGTTTGAGGAACGCGTTTTAAGGCGCCGTTACCTCCGCCCGCGGGGTCCCAGCGGGTCGCAGCACCGCCGCCCGCCCCGGCCCCGCCCCCGCGCACCGCCCTGCCGGCGGGCGCCGCGGGGGACGCTGGGAGTTGTAGTGCGCGGGAGGGAGAGCCGGGCCGGCACTGCGGCGGCGCCGGACTACAACCCCACAACCCTCCGGGCGCCCCGCCGCCGGCCGCGGCCTCCCGAGCGCCTGGGGAGGAGCGGAGCGGAGCTGCTCCGGCGGGTGGAGGTCGGGGAGCGGAGCGGCCATGGTGCGCCCTGACAGGAGGGTGAGCGCGGGCGTGTGGTGTGGGGGTGGACGCGGCTCCGGCTCTGTCCCAGCGGCGCCCGGCCCTGAGGGGGCTGCCGGCCTGGCGCGCTGCCGCTGAGGGGAGGGGGGAGCTCCTCCGCCCGCCGCCGTTAGGCGTGTTGGGCCGGGAGGGGGGGATGGTTTCTGCGGCCCTTCCCGCTTTACTCCCCGCTCCCCTTCGCAGCGCGACGGGTTTCGTGGGCTTTGGTTGGGGTGCGCTCACCGTGAGGCGGTGTCGGCGGCGCCCGGCCTGTGCCGGGGCTGCCCGGTCCCCCCGGGGCGGGGGGCTGCCCGCCTCAGCCGCGGCTGTGCGGCATCTGCCCCTTCTGAATCGGTTGGTAAAACAATCACCCGTACTGCGGGTTGTTGTTGGTTGTTTTTTTTTTTTCCCTTGAAACTCCTAGTATGTTACCTAGGAATGTTAATTCTAATGCTTTACGTGTAGATTTAATTTTTAATAGGAGTTTTGTAGACCTTGAAACTGTGTGATTGCTTTTTAGAAGAAAAAAACCTGACTGGTGGCGCTGATTCTGTATCAGTTGCTTCCAGTTATCTTGAAACGAGATAGCTGTTGGTCTCCTCTCTCTGGTGGCCTGTTCTCCAAAACTCGTAATGTGTTTTTAAACTGCTAATAGTATTTTGGATGGCTTCAGAAGGCATTTGTTTATAAATTGTGTTTACTGTGACCTCCCACCTGCAGGTCTTTACAGAGCAGCAGTAAGTCCCAGGCTGTGGTCTTCTCAAGGCCATAAAAGGAAACAGAGCTGGCTGTACTCATCACTGAATTATGTCTCTAAGAAAGGCCTTTTTTTTAATTTGCTTCATTTTTTTTTTTAGCTTGTGGGCAGTTAATGATTTACCAGTTTTTACCCGGCTTCAGCCAGCATCTCTTGTTACAGCAACATGGATCTTTAGAATACGAGTCGTGGTAAAATCTGTCCCTGAAGTGGTATTAGGAATGGTTACTTTTGTGCATCAGATACAAGAGCCTGAAGTACTGTAGCTGTAAAATGCTTGGGATGTAAGAACCTTGAGTGTAGAATCTAAGGCAAGAGAGGGTTTCACCTATGCTGGCCAAAGTGTGCTTTCTTCCCTTGGACAGCTAGTTCAGAAGTGGCTGAGGTCCCTGGTTATTCAACATCACCAGTGACAAAGAATAAAATCAGCTGGCCTAAACAGCTAGAGAAAGAAAACTCCAAGTCTGCAGAAATTGAAGTCTTTCTGAGTTGGATATTGTTGAATATTTCATACCTGCTCTGTATCTGTTTATTACAACAGCTGGTGGCCACAGGTTTTCATCATTTAATGGGCGTGACTTTTGGGCTGGGCACAGCTTCCTTTCTGACTGGTTTGTTTGCAAGTACTAATTTTCTACTTAATTGTGGGAGTTACTGAGCACTGGCTGGTATTTTGGGGTGTGACCCTGCAGAGGGAGGTCTGTATGTTTACTTTAGCTTAGGTTGCTGCTAATACACAGAAAGCTTGGAAATTGCCGAGAAATGTTAGTGAATAAAAACAGGTGCTCTGAGCTATGCAGTAATACTTTTTTTTTTTGAGTTCCAAACTCAAAGAAAAAAAAAGCTGCTACTTCTCCTCCAAATGCAGTTGAACATGTTGACACTGACTTCTTCAGCTCTGCATAGTTAGTTTGCCCAAATTGCTGCATTTACTCATAGCAGTTTTGGTTGATTAACCTGGCAGTGGAAATCCAGTGGGATACTTGATTTGATTGTGTCAGCTTGTGTGTCTTGTATGCAGTAGCATTCATATGGGAGGACTCTAGACTTGGACATCTGCTTTCTCATTTAGTGAAAAATTTGGGTTGCTTGAGTGTGTGCTGTAAGGTCTCTCTCTTGCCTAGATGGTTTGATAGAAGAATTTCTTTGATGTTAAACCTCAGGAGACTATGCATATATAAATGTTATAATATTTCAAGTTTTGATATGGGTCACTTAGAATAAACTTTGTGTCTTTGTACATGTTAGTACAGCAAACTCACCTTTAGGTTGTAGCTCTTAACAGTCATGTAATGATATGCTTGTGGGCCTGACACTGTCCAGTAGAAAAGTGATTTTCCTATTATGACCCGCAGAGCTGCTCTTGGGACTCAGTGGTGTGGATCCCAGATGTGGGTGTAAAGAGAATCCACAAGAAGATCCTTTCTCTTCCTCTGGAAAAGCTGGACAGCCATTGAAAAGGCGTCATCAGTACTTCCTGCCTTTCTCTCTTTTCCTTCTAACCTTTGTGTAGAAGCCAGGAAGAAATAGAGAACTACAAGTAGATTAACAGTTTAGAGTCTGTGTTTTGTTCTCTGACATTAAAAACATCATTGCACCCTTTCCTCCCTGTTGTTTAAGCACAGCCTGGAACCTAACATCTGAAGTAATAATTTTATATGACTTTATATGGATTTTTTGCTAGACACGTAAAATTCAGGATGTGAACATCTCTGTGTCTTGTAACACTCATAAGAAAGGGAGGTTTTTGCACCCTTCTTATCTGTTGCATAAAGACAGAAATGGTTAGATAGAAAGAGAACATGATCTGGGGAAAAATCCTGGGGGAAGAAAAAAAGTAGTTTGTTTTGCTTTTTAAATAAGAGGCAATTGTAGAAAGGTGATGGAGTTGGCCTGATGTAAACAACTGAGATTTCTTATTTGTGAATTACAGTGTAAACACTGTTGCTGGAATTGCATGAAACAAATGTGATGTTGACTCTCTCCTTGTTCTGTTTCCTAGATCCAGTAACACCTTTTTTTCCTACTTCTAAACATTTCTAAGGTTTCTCTTGATTTGGAGACACCGCTGGTAAGTACCCATCTTAATTAAGATGACAACATCTGCTTTGTTACTGTCTTAATCAGGGATCTGTAACTGAAGCTGTAATTACAGCTATAAAACTAGCAATATTTAGAACATGGGACAAGTTTCCCGTGATGTGGGGATCATGGATATCTACCTACAAATTCACTTTTCCTTGATACCCTGTGATGGGAAAATGAGCTGTTTTCCATGGCTTTCCCTTCCTACCCCCAGAGAAGCACTATGGGCTCTTTCTTTCCCCCCCCTTTTTTTTTTTAAAAAAGCAAACAAAGACAACACCTACCCCACCCTGCAAAACCAAATACCGTCACCAACCACAAGAAAAACCAAAACAAACCCCCAAAAAACAACAACGAAAAAATGCAACCAAAAAACCACCCTTGGTGCATCTGCCAGGAATGGCCGGTAAAAACAAGGTATTTAGGGTGGCCTAAACACACCTGGCAACTATAGGATGAATTAGAGACTAAAGTCTTCTGTCCATGTAACTGGTACAGCAGAGGTAATAGAAAAATACAAATCTTCCTATGCTGTCCTGAGTCCTGGCTGCATAATCCTTGCTATAACTATATTTTGATATAGTATAGGTGTTTTCTTCCATCCTCTTGTATTAGAAAATAGGGGTGACTCTCGCATCACTTGTTGCCCACCCTGCATTAACTCTGCCCAGATTTTCATCATGTACTATTGCAAATGACATTGCAGAAACAGTGGGTTTCTGAAAACAGTCAGTTTGTACTTTTTCCAGCTGCTTCTGGCAGAGCTCTACCTCAGAGTATGCACTGCCTGCATGGAAGTTTTATCCAGGCAAAGGCAAAGTCTTCATGGAGGAGTAAAAGTATCGAGCTTGAGGAGAACAAAATTTGATGCTATATTAGATCTAAGCTTATTTTTTATAGTTCTGTTTCCTTGCAAGTTGGTTGCATTGACATTGCTGAAGCTGAGGTTAAGCATAATATTAAATCAATTATGATGGAAATAAGTCTTGGGTTCCCCTACCCGGGGAGTATCCTATTAATGACCCACTATCTGAAAAGGTTACTGCCATGAGAACAGTAGCTTGCCCACGCTCACCTATTAGCAAAAATATAATGCCATCTTTTGGATAAATAAAGTCCATTTTTAGCATAAATGTGGTTGTCATTATTTCTTTTCAGCAGTGCTTCTTTAAAAGAGTATGATTGGCAGTTAAGTGTTACCCACATACCATTGCAATCCTTCAGGGTTAGATGGCATAAAAAGTAAATAAATGCCTAATGACTTCTTAGGAAACAAATTGGGCTTTATTTATTTCTCTATAAATCAATAAACTGCTGGCTAGCTGTATAGCTTGATAAGGCTTGTAGTCTGCTTCCAGTATACATGGAAATTCCTTACCTGAAATGTTCCCTGGGCATTTGATGTTCGCAGGTGAGAACGATAGTGAGGGATCAAAACCTATTTCCTCTTGGTTGCAACCATGTGTATAACCTATTCAGTTATTTGTATATGCATTAGGTAGAACTTCTAGTACCTAAAGAACTGTTTTGTGACTTTAGAGAAATCAGCACAATGCAGTATAATGATTTGGACGAAATTTCACTAAGAGTTTATGACTTCATGTCTCTCGGTGAGCATTTTCAAAGTATCTGCTGATTTTTAGGTACTATAATTTGTAATGTCCTGCTTCAAGTACACTCCGGGGTGGATGCTCAGTGCCTGTTACGCATTAGGACTCTTTAAAGTATCTCAAGCACTCAGAGATGGGGTTACTCAAATTAATGAGTCTTTTTTTTTGCTTTGGAAATTATTTTTTTTTTAAAGACCCATCATTGAGACTGTTTCCTCGGATCTCTGCAGGCAAGAGGCTATGCTGGGTATGCAGGCAGTGGTTAAATTGAAAAGGAAGTAGTATTCTTTAACACTTCCTCTGAAGAGGAAAATGGGAAAGTTGAAAAGCCATCTGCTTTCTGGAATTGTTTGTGTGCTTGGGCAGGTTTTGGTCTTGAAAGGCAGAAGTAGTGTGGAAGAACTGTTAATTGGTTTTGAAAAAAATCATAGTGAATTACTCAAAAGCATGCATGCCTTCTCTACTAGCTTACAGCTCTCATCGACAACTTGACCTATGTAAAATGTGGATAACTGCCTGCAGATGCATTCCTTGTCCAGTCTAATGATGCTGGTGTTAAACAATTCCCTTTTACTCAGGCAGCAGTGCAGTAGGACTGAACATACACTCTGATATTACATCTGGGCTAAAGAGAGGGAGCTGCCAGTTGAGGAGAGGTGAACTTCTTAAATCACGCCCACTCGCTGACTCACCTTCTCCAGTCAGACTCTGGAAAAGTCTGTGCAGCGACACAAGGTGAAAGGCTGTGTAGAATCACGTGTTAAAGTGCTCCTTTTTGATCTTGAACACAGCGAATTTAGCAGTCTGTCAGCTGAGCAATCATAACAGTCTGTGTAATAATCTGAGGTTTCGTTAAAGAGTGAACTTAGTAGTGTTACCTCGACGTAAGTGTGGAAGGCAAAGAAGGTGCCAGAGTGTTACTGTCTACCAGCCGCCACACAAGTTGATTAACCTGGCACAAGTCAACTATAGTCAGTCCTATGTCTGTAAACTTGCACTCAGTGACTTTTATTTTTTTAATTTTTCTTTTTAATTACAGTAAACGACTTCTGTGGGCAAGAATGGGTTGCCGGGATGTTCATGCAGCAACAGTACTGGCCTTCCTCAGTGGGACAGCCTCAGTTGCTGGACTCCTCGCAGCAGTTCTGCTTCCAAACTGGAGGCAAATGAGACTGTACACGTTCAACAAGAATGAGAGGAATGTCACCGTTTACACTGGACTCTGGATTAAGTGCGCTCGTTTTGATGGGAGCAGAGACTGTGTGATATACGACCCACAGTGGTACACTGCTGTCGATCAACTGGATTTGCGTGTTCTTCAGTTTGCCCTTCCACTGAGTATGTTAACTGCTGTCTCAGCTCTGTTTCTCTGCTTGATCGGCATGTGTAACACAGCCTTTGTATCCAGCGTGCCAAACATCAAATTGGCCAAATGCCTTGTAAACAGTGCAGGCTGCCATCTCGTGGCTGGCCTCTTGTTCCTGCTTGCGTGTGCCATTTGTCTCACTCCATCAATCTGGGTCATTTTTTATAACAACTACCTGAACAGAAAATATGAGCCCGTCTTTAGCTTTGACATCTCTGTATTTATTGCCATTGCCAGTGCTGGCGGTCTGTTTTTCACTTCCGTTCTGCTGTTTCTGTGGTACTGCGCATGTAAAAGCCTACCTTCTCCATTCTGGCAGCCCCTCTATTCCCATGCCCCTAGCATGCACAGCTATGCCTCTCAGCCCTATTCTGCACGCTCTCGCCTCTCTGCCATAGAAATTGACATTCCTGTTGTATCACATGCATCTTAAGAAGACAAAGTCTTGGAAGCCAAGTTCTTGTGCTCATTCAAACCATGAAAATCGCAGGCTTGATTCTCTGTGCTGCCTTGCACTGAGCATAATCATTTGTAAGGTCAAGTTTCCCAAGGTGCAAAGCAATGGAGACCTGAGTTCAGCAAGTCCGTTGCTGTTCTCGTGTGTTACTTCCTGACCAACTACTTCTTTTATTGTTTTTTTTGTTTTTTTAACTCTGAACTCACTACAGACAAAATTGCTGCTAATGCTGGGACAGTACACTAACAATAGTATCTGTTCATCCTTCTGCTTACCGACATTAAAGCAGGTTTGAACCTCTTTGCTATTTTGATAAGCTGTTATTAGATTGTAATACATAGGTGGACCCTTGCACCCATGCGTTCTCCACATGCACGCAGTGGAACTGGGTGCAGGGGGTTCACTGAGTTTCTTGTTCATCTAGACACACGGATTTTAAGATGTGATGTCTGAAAAGGCTGTTTGGCAGACATTCAGTTCTGTAGCACTGTTCTTTGTTTTCCGCTGCGCACAAAAAAGCTACCCGGTTATCAACTTCTGCAATAGAATTAGGGTCAAATCACCCTGTATTTTCAAAGTAGCTATCAGAAGGAATGAAACCGATTTAACTAATAATGTTTTTCTGTACTGTAGTAGCATTTTATGACTTACTGGAGGCTAGAAACTTTTTTGTGAATTTTATTTCTAGTCTGTTTTTTAATAAGTCAGCAAATTCATTAGATCTATTTTGCGATTAAAACAAAAACCACTTGTATTTAAAAATTCTGTTTAGAACCTTGAATATTTTATTGAAGGCCATCTTAAAGATGGATTTTCAAGTAGGCTTTAAAGTATTATTCAGTTCTGGAGAGAAATGTCACTCACTGCAAAATGGATTAAGAAAACCATGAAGAATTCTGAAGGCTGTGAAAGATTCTTTTGGAACACTGTACACAAGCTATAACAACATCTCTCTAGGAAAGGGATTATGACCCTGGGGAGAGATTTTTTAAATCTAGATTTTTGGTTTTTTTTTTTAATGTATATACAAGTAACAATGAGCTTGTGTATTTTTCAGAGTTGATCTTTATGGTTGTTGAACTTCTCATACTGTAGCTTATTACTGATTAAGACTTAACCTTTTCAGCCTTGTTCTTCAACACCTTTTAAGTTGAGGTATTTTAAAATCCAGTTATTTCCTATGCTGCCGCCTCACAACTGGAGAAAGTTTCCGATTCCTATTTTCTGTAAGATAACGTTTTGAATAACTTGAGAGCTTCACCTTGTAGCTCTGTGAGGATGAGGAGGGATTATAAATTCCCAACCTGGGGTGTCTTTAAATCATTTTTTTTCTTTCTAAAATGCCGAGCAGCTCAGCCCTAAGGATCAAAGCTTTTCAATATGGGCTTTGAAATTACTTGGAAATTTGATGACACTGAGTTGAAGAGTGTTGTAATTAAGTCAAGAATTTGATTTGCTCATATTTTGGCAAATTGAGATCTTGTGTTTAAGATGTCATTCCAGTCAAGAAGGTGATTTTGATTGGTGGCATTCTAGAGCTTAGTGGATATTTGTATTTAATTAATCCCAGAACAAATTTGCTTTGCTAAAAAATCAAATAGAGTTCTCTAATTCCAGTTCCGCAAACTCATCCAAGGTCCTGAAAATCAGTTCATTTCCTTTTCCATGCATTAGAGATAGGAACAAATGCTGTGCTGGGCAAATCTTGTTCTGTTACAATCTGTGCAATAATAGTATATTAAGAGGAATCATTTTGGGTTTACTGCTAGGCTTTGGACTTTAGCAGACTCAGACGTTAGCTTTCTTTGGAGGAAGCTGAGCTCTGTCATAAATTCCCCACATAGTAAGTAAAGTGACAGGCCTTTCAGGCAGAGTGCTTAATTAAACTGCAGTCTAAGGAATTAACACTAGATGATAAAGAATACTTAAGGAGATAGGCGTTTAAAGTTACATGAATGTAATACCCTCTTAGGTTTACAAGGTATGATGTTAAATGAAGTATCTTTTTTTTTCTTTTAATCAGATCATGACTTGTATGGGATTAGAACATACATAATTACATGCAAGCCCACTTTTTCTTCTTCAGAATTGAACTTTGCTTTACAGTTACTCTGGTTGTCCAACCTTAGATACTGTTGCTGTTTCAGCTGTCCATATGCTTAGATGCTTTGTCAGGTCAAATTATCTAAGGGACCACTGGTTTGTGATTTCATGTCAGGTTGCTTCCCCATCACTCCAGTGTCTTTTCTTCTTTGTGCCTTGCTTAAGTTATGAGTTGGCCAGTAAATCTTAGTTTTCAGCCAGCGTCTGGTATGCTTTTTGAGCCTGAATTTACAAAGCATTTTGATTATTTTGGAGGGATGATGAATACATCTCTTGCTGACTTTAAAAGGAGCTGAATCTTCAACATCTCCAGAGCAAGAAAGGCAGCCTGGCTAACTTGTGTTTTTCTATGGAGAGTAAATGCGGCCAGTGTGTTGTCTGTATACTTTAAATAGCAGATATCTCTGACAGCTCTTTTGTGTTCTTTGATTTTTATGCACTAAACTTTCAATCAGTATTTGCTGCTGCCTAAGCTGATAACTTGTTGCTTTGCAAATTGTGTCTTTTCAAAAGTCTGAGATGGATCTGAGTTATGAAAAGTGGGGATCCAAAAGTTAGTGGATTCCAGCGCAGGTTTTGGTTGAGGTCATCTTTATCAATAAGACTGTTGCATCATATTGTATCCCCGAAGCACGGCTGGGTTTCTTTCAACAGTGCTGTTAATGTGAGTTTCTGCTGGATACTAAGTGAAATTACCTGGAAGTGCTGTGGTGTATTTCTCCTTCTTTACAGAAGAGGTGGCCAACCTGTGATGCTTGAGCCGAGTGCCACTCCAGCATTTCTCTTGCTAAGGTTACCAGCATACCCAGTGGCAGGGCTGGGAGTGACAAGCCTCCCGGGATTTGGGGATAAGAACGCCTGTATCCTGCCTGTGTCTGTGCCAGGGAACAGCGGCTGTGGAGCGGTTAGCACCCCTGCCTCTGACCAGCTGCTCCTTCCTGGGCACTTTGCTGTGTGCAGGACAGGCACTCTGGGTCTTGAACACAGGAAAATTTTAACTTGTGGCTCATGCAGTCAAAGGTTGGGTGCTCTGGGGTGACAGGAATCTGTATTTTTTTCTAGTAATTCCTGTCCAAATTCTTAACTTGTGTTTAATTACAGTGTTGGTTCTTTTTATGTGAAACAGAGGATATGTATTTTTAATAAAACATTCTCGTACAGATGCAGTTTATCTTGATTAATTTTTGTGGAAAGCAGTAACTGCTAGAATATGAAAGACTTTACCTGCTTTGATGTTGATCACCAGATTTGCCAGACCATTTCAGATGCCTTAACAGGCTTAAAATATGTTACGTACACTGCATTTTAACTCCCTAATTTTGTAGGACTGCTTCTTTAAACAAAACAAAACAAAAAAAAACAAGCCAACCCCCTTCTGCCACGTTCTGAAAGCTTGACTATTATTTATAATTTCCCATTATTTTTATTGTAAGCTAGTCCTAAGAGGTACTAGGAATCCTTTTTCCTTTATAAGGAGGAGAGTGATTGCATTTATTCTAGAGGATTCCCCTTCTCTGCCTGTGGCCAGCATGCGGGCTGGGGGACAGGATCTGGTTCAGCCCCACGGCAGAGCCGAAGTGTCAGTGCAACATGGAAAATAGCGCGGTCCTCGCCCCGCACCCAAAGCCTTGCCTTCTCCCTGCGTCAGTTCTGCCACTCACTCAGCCATCGCTCACCCAGCGTAACTTGCTAACCCAGCTGAAAACTTCCGTCTTGGGTCAGTTTTCTCCTAGAGTGGTAAGATTTGCATCACACAAGAAAGGCTGTGGTGGCATTAGCCATTCTCCTGCCCTCTCCCCTCTGCTGTGCTGGCTGCGATGTCAGATGGAGAATCATAGAATCTTCTAGCTTGGAAGGGGCCTTTAAGATCATCAAGTCCAACCAGCAACCTCACACTGCCAAAACCACCACTAAACCGTGTCCCGAAGCACCACGTCTACCTGTCTTTTAAATACCTGCAGGGGTGGCAATTCCACCACTTCCCTGGGCAGCCTGCTCCAATGTTTGATTACCCTTTCGGTGAAGAAATTTTCCCTAATATCCCATCTAATCCTCCCCTGGCGCAACTTGAGGCCGTTTTCTCTTGTCCTATTGCTTGTTACTTGGGAGAAGAGGTCGACCCCCACCTTGCTACAACCTCCTTTCAGGTAGTTGTAGAGAGTGATAAGGTCTCCCCTCAGCCTCCTTTTCTCCAGGCTAAACCACCCCAGTTCCCTCAGCCGCTCCTCATAAGATGTGCTCCAGACCCCTCACCAGCTTCATTGCCCTCTGGGACGTGCTCCAGCACCTCAAGTCTGTCTTGTAGTGAGGGGCCCAAAACTGAACACAGTGCTCGAGGTGGGGCCTCACAAGTGCTGAGTACAGGGGGACGATCACTCCCCTAGCCCTGCTGGCCACACTATTCCTGATACGGGCCAGGATGCCATTCTGATACACGCCAGAATATGCTCCTGCCTTGTATGTGAAAATCCTTTGGGCACCCCCGGGACTTGTGGCAGTCCAGAATGACAGTAGTGGTTAGTGAAGCTTCGTTTCTCTTGTGTGCTGCTCCTGGCAACTACAGCTCAGCAGCACTATGGTGGGTGATTCAGCACTGAGCCTTTCCCTGTTTTTACGGAGCAAAATTAAAACCCCTTGAGTGTTAGAAATGCCAATGCCATAGCACCAGTTCAAAATACAATCTGGATTATTTATGCAGAATATAATGAGACTCACTGGTAATTCCTCTGTAGATTTATAGTATTCTAAACTGGCAATCTAGTAAATTGGGCTTTTTTATTTGTTTGGGGAAGTAATGTTTATACGAGAACAATTCTCATGGAGCATGCATAGTATCGAGCAGTTGTTGCCAGTAGTACAGCTCACTTGAGCAGGGGGGGATGATTTGATATTCTTTGCTTCTGTGGGTTCATTTCCTCCTTTGCTGTCACATTCAGACAGGGCTCCTGTCTCAGAGCTGGTGTAAATCTAGGGACTAGTTGGGTGTTGACACAAATAATGTGATGCAGAGAACTCAATTTCTCCTGAAACACGGGAATGCCTCATTTATTTTTTTTTTATTAAAATTCCTAAAAAAAATACCCCATATATTTGTGCTCATTGAAAACCAATGCCTTGGCAGATGTTTCCCCTTTTTATTTCACAGGAATTGCGTTCACGTATGTGATTCAGCACGTATATAACGTTACTTATCTCTTCCTGTACCTACCGAGCAGGCAGGTAACGCACCTTAGACACAGCATGAGCTTTTTTGTACGTCTTTTGTTCCACTGCTGCATCAGCACTCATCAAGCTGGACACACATCAAACCTCGTCGAAGGGTAAGAGGGTGGTTTCTGATTTCAAAACTGCTTTTTATCTGTGTTCCAAACAATCGATTTGCTCATTCAGGTATCAGGCTGCGAGGGATGGGGGCTTTGTCTTTTGGGTGCAGCAGCTTCAAGGAGATGTAAAGGCTGAGCACAGGGCAGTAGAAATTGTGGTGAGCTGGAGGTTAAGGCTGTTTTGAGGAGAGAGACTAGAAAGCTGGACTGCAAGGGCAGGGTTGTTGTCCTAGTTTCTGTTCTAATGATGAGAAAAATATGTAATTAAAGCTCTAAGTATTTGAACAAGCCTCACTGAGCACCAAAGACTGCCAGAATATCATAAGCAAACTTTGAAAACACAGCATATGAGTACTGCTCAAGCAGCATGTGTCCTTGGGAACCACAGATGTTGACCCAAGTGCTGAGCACCACTTCCTAGCTACGTGCCATGCCAGAAGCTGCTGTGTAGCCACCACTGCCAAGGGTGGCACTGTAGCACCAAAGCTTGGCACTCTCCAGTCTCTCTCTAGTCTCGCTACTTGGTATTGCAGCACTTCCAGGGGTTAGAGGGTCTGTAACCGTTGCTATTGCAATAGTTTTCTTCCCAAAGCCAAAATATAGTAATAAACAAATACATAAGATCTTTTACAAATTCACATTGGAGCTTACATAAATACTAGGTGTTAGGTCAAAAATAAATCATTTCCTAGAACAGGTCCTGGATGTATCTTAACTTACTGTAGACACTTTTTGACCTACTATTCTAAAGGCTTTGGCATGCGATTTCTTGATGGGCTTAAGCAGATGTAAATATAGTCTGCTACCAGAAGATGAAATCCCATCTTCCTGCTGCTTTTGCTATTTATCTTCTCCTCTGCTTATTCAGTTTTCAGCCTCCCAGGTGGCTAATCTGCCTCCTGGTCACGAGCCCTGCTGCCAACACAAAGGAGGCGGCAGGAACATGTGAGTGGAAGTAGAAGGGCAAGATGACACCCTTAGGTTGATTCTTCATGAAACCTTACTTGGAGATCTTTGTTTTCTTATTTAATGAGCATTTTACATATGAAAGACTATGTTAATTCTGATTTTTTTTTTTTCAAGGCAGATTGTGTTTGTTAATTGTAGGGGTTGTTGAAAAATGCTGCATTTTGAGATAAGCATTGAACATTTATTAGCTAGGCAAAATATCATGTTTCAAAAGTTTGTTCCCTTTCATGTGATCCTCACTCACTTAGAAAAAGAAGGTATGACAAGGAAAAAATGTGATGAAGCACAAAAAAAGTTGATTTTTTTATTGAATTTGAAGATTACACTGCTTTAAACTACATGTGTCTTAAGAAATCTCAACCAGTAATGACATTAGTAAGGAAAAGAGCTAATTTTTGAATAGGTGAATGGCGCTAAATATTAACATTTACATTAGCATTATAGGTTAGATCAGAATGGTTTAGTGTTATCTCTGAAGACTTAGCACGATGGGTGACTATTATTGCACTGTTCTCACTCTTTAATCAAGTCAGCAACAATAAAATGCCCGGGCTTTTTCTACTGCTTTGCTGAAGTGTTCTATAGACAGGTTGATTTTCCTGGCAAAAGTATCACCTCAGGAAGCAGCTGACAAGGAATTATGTTCTCACAAAATAAGCTTGGTGGGAGGGCATTTTTTTTTTTTTTTTTTGCAGTACAGCTGTAGATAAATCAGATTGCACAAATTTGGCTGCCTTCTGGGGCTGCCTATTCTGCTTCGTTCAATTATACACCTCCCAGAGAAGGCCTTGAGAATACGCACCCCGTCATCAAAAAAGTATTCGCCTTTCTGTCCTCTCTTAGGCTGGTAGGGCAGGCACCTTCACATCTGACCTGCCATCTGCAAATCTGATCAAACGCTGTTGACCTCCACAACTGCAGAAATGAGGACCTTACAAGTGATTGGGAGGGTCAGCCTAACGACTGGGAAAGTGTTGGCTGTGACAGCTTGGTGGCACACAGGCGGCCACAACACATGAGGTTCCTGGTGTTGTGGCTCGGCGAGTACTGAGGTGCCGGCGGGGCTTTCAGCGGTTCTTTTGTGAGCTGCCATTGGGTTACAGAGTTCACCGTTCATTACGGTACATCAGTTCCAGTTAGTTTGCACGTACACATTCAAAAGCCGTGTGGCTGCACCTTAATTAGCCAAGGAGTTATGAGAACCTTGAGAACCACTAATCTTAGCAGCTGATGCCTATATGCCTCACTTGAGAAGTCATCTGAGAGCTATAATTCTCTCAGGCTCTCAGCACTGATCTGCTTAGAGCTCCTGTAGGAGATCTTGAACACTGGGCAGAAAATAATTTCTTGGACTAGATATCACTACTCACGGTAAGATTCAAACACATCACAGAGAATTTTTGGTTTAAAACAGGAAAAGAACTCAAAAAGGTCTTATTAGATAACGTGCAAACAACATAATTTGATGAAATATGCCTCTGACCTGCTTGTGTCTGCATCCTGAAGTACAAAAAACCCTGCAGCTTTTTAGTTTGACACTCAGGTCAGCTAAGTAAATTACCATTTCTTGAGAAGAAAGGTTGTCTTTGAGAAAGGTTGTCTTTCTCCCTAGAAAATTGCCCTTTTCTTCTAAGACCCTTTCTATGCATCATAGCTGTTTTTGTTTCATTGGCAGCTCCATTCCAAAAAGAATTCCAGGCTCTTCTCCCTGCTTTTCTAGCCCAGGCAAGTAAGTTCTCTGGGTCCAGCTTTCCACAGCAGCCTTCCAGGAAGCATCTTTTACCAGACAGTGTCTCAGGTGACACCTCCTTATTTTTGCGGGGCACCAGAGCTGGTGTGAGGGTCTGCAGAAGCTTCTGTATGGTCTATCATAGATAACACAGGCTATGATTGAATTTGCTTGAATGCTATTGTAAATTAGCAAGCTAAAATTGATCATGTTCCTGGGTTGGTCCTGGAAATTATTTTTTCTCTCAGCTATTTTTATAATGTTTTGCATTTCATTTTGTTATTGATAATCGTCCACTGTAGCAATTTAACAACTTTTCTTTGGTCTCTTTCTGTGCTCAGCTGTCATATCTTTTTCCTAACAGGAATAAATAAAAATTCCTAATGGCTGAAAGCTATTAATTTGTTTTATTGAGCTCTTAAACTTTCCTATATGGCTTGAAGTGATTATTATATTTCCTGAAAATATTGTCTGTGTCCAACCACCATGCATTTTGTGTCTTGCTGGACAAGTGCATAACTGTGACCGAACATAAGAAGGGAGAATGTAGCAGAAGGCAGAACTTCCTTTTCCATTGGCACAGGAGGGAGAAAAACACCAGAAGTGTGGACATCAGGTTTGAACTGAAACTGCCGATTTGGTATATAATCCAGCAGTAAACAAATCTGTCACTCGCTGTTTAGAAAGAAATGGTCTGTAAATCAAAACAAGGATTTGATCAGAGTTGTTTTGAAAACGACTGGTCTGTAAAGGCAGACATTTGTAAACTCCCGAATTCTCAATGTCACAGATCCATACCACAGGCAAGGAGATTTGGGCAGGGTGCTGTGTCCGCTGGACCACTTGTAGTGCTACTACTTTCTGAAACAGTAGTTCTCTGCTTTGGATAAAGCAGGTGAGTCTATATTGTGAAACTTAGTAACATGGTAATAAACACCAACTTTTCTGTCTCTTAACTTCTTCAGAGGAGCAGGATAGAAGCAATTGCTACAGTCAAGATTCCAGGTTAAGTAATTCTGGGATATGTGCTGGAATGATACATTCCTATTTTTAAATATGGGAATTCTGTATTGCGTGTGAAAGAAGAATAGCAAGGATTCCTTTTCTGCAATGGTGTAGAACTGGTATTGCAGAAAACTCCTGGAAAATAACTACACACAGGTACAATTTCTTCTTAATTAGCCTGAATTAAAGCGATGGAGAGGGGAAGATAGATCAACACTACAGCAAGATGTTTTGGTATTAGGATTCTTGAACTACTTCGGTTGATTCAAGAAGCAAATTATATTAGCACTTGACATTGAAAATAATCAGAACAGAGATACGTGAGATATCAGTACTACAGTCTTGTCAAAGCTCTATAGCATTCTGAACCAAATCCGAGTCTGCAGCGGCGGGCAGAAAAGCTGAAGTGCTGACAAGCCAGGAAATACACAGTATCAAGGAAAAGATCCTGTGTCCAACTGAAACAGTATGTTAACTCATATGATATAGATTGTGAAATGCCAAGAGAAAATCTGGTCCCCTCACAGTTTAGAAAATGGACTAAATAAGAGCAGCTGTGTGGGTAAATATTTCTCCCATACTTTGGCATTAAATTGTTAGCTGATCTTTATCAGTTTTAACAAAAGAAATCTTTCACAAGTTAGACAAGGCCTGGGAAGTAGCAGCCAAGGGATATTTTCTGTCAGTTTGTTAAGCCAGTAGTTTAAATCATACGGAATTATTCATTGCTGGAATGCAACAGGACCCTTCTTTTTTGGGGCTGTTCCATTTTGTGTGACTCTCCTGTTTACCCTGCCCCAACTGACTGTAGCTCTGCAACGTCTCTCTTGCCCCAGCTATGACTGAGGAGATTTGCTAAGGAAAAGCTAATGATAAATACAAAACATGCAATTAAGTCTCATTACATGAATTCATTCTCGGGGAAAAAAGCGCAGAATCTTGGAAACAGATTTCTCTAGAGAGCAACAGCAATTTTAAACAGCAGAAAGCAAAACAGCGTGATCCATGTGGCATTATAGCCCTGTTCCCAGGGAAAGCCTGTGCCCGGTTAAACCACAAGGCAGAAGGCAACCCACAGGAAATCACGAGTTGCCTATCTTATTTCACAGCTGGATGAATGCTGTTCAGCATGGTTTTCAATTACAGAGGTGCTGTGGCAAGAGCTGTGGAATTTAAGTTTTACGTGAGACATACGGATGAAAGTCAAGTTGTCCTTCAGTTATAATTGTGGTGTAACTGGGTCTTAGGGATGTCCCTGTGTGCATACTCAGTGCGCTAAACTCATTAACTCCCTGGGTGGTCCAGAAACCCCTGAGCTAGTCCCTTGTACAGAAGAGACACTCAACTGAGCAAAGACAAGGTAACAGACCCAGCTCCTCACCACCTCCACAACAAAGGATTTGACTAACTCTTGCAGGAAATCTTCAGGTGGGAATTTCAGACAGTCCTAAGGATTCCTCCTAGGCAGCTCCTGCTGTGCCAAGGCAAATTGCTACGTCTAACTATGTCGTTTAACATCCTGGGTGAAGAATCTGGCCCTGACAGAGGCTCCTGGTAATTCCTGCTGCAGAACTGATCAGATCGCACGCAGATAAGATGCATGTAAACAGTCTGTAGAAACTGTTCCTGTAGATGCAGAAATAGTCACACAGGACAGCCATTTTGTACGTAGTTAGTACAATAAGAAGTTTTAGTTTAAAATAATCTATAACAATGGATGATGCACGTGCTGAAGTAGTCGCACAGGATCAGGGGCCAGGTGGGATGTGAGAACTGAGCAGAGAAGCAGTTAGGGGAGTCTTGTCTGATCCAGTGACTCAGGTCACTACCCAGACTGCAATAACCGCCCTGGTTGGGAGATCTGAACAATACTCTATGTATCCCAATCGGTATTTTTCTTAAACAAACACTGTCCATTTTTTGTGCAAAATTGCTCAGCCAAAAAAACAAATCAGCCCTTCCATCCAAGAACCACGCTGCATTTAACAATTAGTCTTTGTCTAGATAAAGTCCAATGATTTTCAAAATAAATTAGTTAGCCCTGCTAGAAGTGATCACTTCAGTACATGTTACATTAGACAATTCATTGCTCTCCCTTGTATGAAATATTAGAGAGGACTAAATATCAACAGCTGTTTATGCCTTGCCAGATTTTATCAAAATACAAGTTTTGAAGCGCTTGGCTTGTCATTTTGGTCACAGTGGTATTACAATAAAACTAACAATAGACTGCAATTCAATTAGACCGCAATTCAATAGGATTAACCATTCTGCAGAATGGTGCACATAGCGGTGCTACTTGCAACTATTCCTTTTAAAAAAAACCCAACAAGCTCACATGTAACATGAGCTGTGAAAGTCAGAAGGCAAAAATTTTCACTATATGCCTTTTATGATAAGACTAATATTTTTATCTCTCAGTGTAGAAACAAGATAATTGAATAATTATGTAGATACTGTCTGAACAGTATGTTTACTCCCTAAATATTGAGTGTGATCACCTGAGTATTGTGCAATGAAAAACAAAGAAAATCAGCTGCTACGTACCACCACGCTTAGCAGAGATACTGAACTGATCCTGTATACTCCCCTAGGCTCCCTCTTTGCCAGCCAAAAATCACCATGGGTGCAAATCTTATTTCCTTGACAGCAAGGGCCCACATCAATTGAGAAGACTGACTTATTTTAACTGTCCCAGTAGTATTCAGCTGATCATGTCTGAATTTATTAAGACCACTAAACAGCCAATTTAATCTCTGGTTTAATCTCAGGGTTTGCCTAAACGATGAAATTGGGCCATTGTATTTATAGCAAACTTGTAAAACCTTGAATAAAGTATATCACTTGCTCTTTATACTGCATTGTTCTAATCCCTGCAAATACCTGCTATCTGTCTATTTGCAGGACTAGAGCTAACCTGTTTATGATACTTGCCACTTCTAAATATTAGGATCTCTAAGAGTTCTGTTTCAGTAGAATATTATTTATGGAAAGGTGATTATTACAAGACAGAAGGTGGATATTGACATGGAAGATCTATTTTTCTTTAGTTGACCTTCAGAAATACCTTGAACTCACGGCTGCACCTTTTCCTCTATTGAATGGCATTACTAATACTTTGAATTTTAAGAAGATAGTTGTAAGAACCAATTTATTAAAATCTGAATACACTTTCAAGGATGAGTATATAAAGGTGCATATTCTTATTCAGCAGATCTGCTCCCTGTAGGTATTTAACCACAGTTAGTACCCCACTTTAACAAAGTACTAGACCTCACATGTACCCTCTTGCATGACTTCAATGAAGCCTTAATATGAGGCCAACATGCATTTAAGCTGGTCCTGCAACTGAAAAAAAAGAAAGAAAGAAAAAAAAAAGAGGTCTTCCTTCTTCCGTGGGATATCAGATGTGTCCTCATGCCAGCACAAGAATTTGGTCCCCTGCACAGTGACCCAGATAGGGTATCACTGATCTAGCTGAAAACTAAACTTTCAGCTGCATCAGTTCACTATAGGACCACAGAAATGTTTTCGTTCATGTACCACAGTGTTTGTTGGAGGCAAGAACGAGCATTCAGGGAAAGAAGCACAAACTGCTTTTTGTGGGAACGATGACCTAAAGGCACATCAAATTGCAGCCTGAAGATACATTCATTCATGCTCCAGCCAGCCGCAAACTAAAACAATTTTTTTGAACAATGTATTGCTGGGGTAAAATGCCTTTTACCAGGGCCTATGTCTGTAAGCCCAACACAGCACAGAAAAAAAAAAAGTGACGTTCTAATCACTTACATGACTTATCAGCTGAATTATTTACGCATATTGTAATCAGGCAAGCTGGGTAAACTCATTCACGGTGATGAAGTAATACTGTCATTAAGGGAATCAACTGAACACACACAGACTTTGTAACTGGTATGTCACCTTTGAGATTGTTACTGGTAATAATGAAAAATAAACCAGCTAAAAAAAGAAGACAAGACGCTGTCAGCCAAATCTGTTCTTTGTTCAGCTACCCAGTGAATGGTTCATTCAGCTGTTCTATCACAAGGGAGGAGCTGGAGCAGAGATGAGGAAAAGGGACCATGGCCAGAGCTGCTGTTGAAAATGCATACTTAGAGATGTTGTTCAGAACCCCAGGCAGAATCTACAGAGCTGGCAAAAAAATCCTTGTTATCACTTGAAATTAATATGCAATTATGACAGAAAAAAGCAAAATCTGTTTACGTTCTGAGATTTCTTTTTGTATGTAATCTTAATACATACTACTTGTTCCAAACCCAGTTTCTTGGTAGATCACTTTTTCATCTCTTCTACACTCCATTTCCTGGGAATTTATGTCTGCTGAGGGAGTGGTTAACTAATCAAGAAAAAAAGTGATTAATTACTGTAGGTATAGCTATTGTGAGAGAACTACTGTAGCTGTTCATAAATTATATTAATGTTTTTGTCCCCCAAAGGAATAACAAAGCTAGATCACAGAAGATGGATGTAACCATACTTCTGTAGACCTCTCAGCAAATTCTTTTTTTTCCCCCTCTCCCATAACTCTTTGCTCCAGCTAAAAGATACTTCCTTTAGAATAGCCATGCTAGAAGCAACCCAAGGAAAAGTCTGGCTTGGAATTTGAGCTGGTTTATGAGAAGTCCTTCTTCACCAAATACATAAAACTATCCAAAACTAAGATATAAAAAATTAGCTAGAGGACTTCCCTTCTGCCTCAAACATAATTCAGTACATTTAATCAAAATCATGTGGAATACAACACAAGCGTTTGAGAAAAAGAAAATTAATGAGAACAGCTACATAAAGTCATTTCAAGGACACTTTTAGCTCAGTATCTCGCCTAAAATGGCAGTCAACAACAGATGCCTAAGGAAGAATGTCAGAATAAAGCAGTCATATAATGCATCTTCCTTGGCAATTGCACACAGCTTCTGGCAGTGTGGTTCAGGGACGTTCTGAACCAGAGGTGATATCTTGGTATTTAATAACTGTTAAGAGACATATTGATGGAAAGAAATTCAATCTTTTTGGACTAATCTAAACGTTTAGTGTCCTTAATATCCAAAGACAGACAGTTTCACAACTTAGCTGTACTTCAAGCACTTTATTTTCTTGTAAGTACTTCTCTTTTCAATCTTCTACTTGATAATTGTGTTCAATGCCCTCTAGGTCTTGTATTAGAAAACACATTCATTCTGTGTTCACTTTTTCTGTGCCACTCATGACTTCATACATCTCTGTTGTATGCCTCCTTAGCTATAGCCTGTTGAACTATTACTATCTATGTAAACAGTTCCTTATCTTTGGTAGTCTTTGTCAGTCATCTGTGCGTTTTTACGATTCCAAGAGCACGTTCCAAGTCACTCAAGAATATGGAAACATGAAAAAATAAGTGTTTTGGAGCATAAAGATTTATAGAATTGAACACATGGCGAAACCTGGTCCTCAGATGTCCCTGCTCATTGCAGGGGGCGTTGGACTAGATGACCTCTAAAGGTCCCTTCCAACCCAAACTCTTTTATGATTCTATGATTAAGCCAGCTGAAAAAGGCTGAAGTGATGAGTCAGTATTCTCCTACATTAAGCTCAGGTAAAAACATCTTGGTTTCCATACGGCCCAAATACCCACACTTTGACTTTATTTTTCTAACGCTCCGCTGAAGACTGAAAGGCAGAGAGTGTAGTGCTGCTGGCTAAAATCCAAAGGTGATGTAGGCAAAATGAAATGTAAATAACTTTTTAATGCGCAAGTTGAAACTTGTTTCAGGTAAGGGGACCTTCCAATCAGCCCCTGCTGAAACTGCCAATTGTTTCACAAAGCCATCCTGGTGCGGTACAGCACTCTGTCAGCTTTGAAGGCCAACAGCCTTAGAACCAAGCAACAAGACTCAGATTTGTTCCTTTTAATTTTATCACTGGCCTAAGTCAGCAGAGTTACTAGCAGTTATCCTAATTACCTCTGAACTGTTTCCTTGAGCTACTCATCTCTTACTGTGTGGGATTTTAGGGAGATTAATCTCTGCAGTAGGGTGAATCAGGTGTCTAAAATTAGATAGGATGGCAAGGTCAAGCACTGAAGAACATTGATCTTATTCCTCATTAAGGCTCAAGCGCATTTGCAAAATCATCTCAAACAGCTAAGTTCTGCTCTCCCTACACCCACAAACCAATTGCAAAACTTTCAACAGTAACAATGGTATCATTACACAAGACTACTAAAGTGGTCTAAATGCTGCCATGTTTGAGAAGGAAGGTCACAAGCAACTGGAGTCACTGCTGACCGAAACAGTGCCATATTTGGAGGGACTGTTTGCTTCCTACTTGCAGCAGAGTCATTCAGCACTAAAAAAAACCTGCACCAATACTTTGGCTATTGATTGTCCAATATCAAACTTCCCCTTCCTGAACACAATCACAGAGAAGCTAACAAAGCTCAGCTATAGGGTGATTCAATTAAAGCACGGTTGGCTGTCAAAGCATGGCAAGGTATCTCACTTCATTGGCCATTGAGGACTCAATTTGGTGTCTAACCAGAGTTGTCTAGGGCCAGAGTTTCTTCTGTGTCCTTACCCTGCCATCTCAGAGGGTTTGGGGTCTGTTTCTTTCATTCCTGCATTGTATCTTGCAGCCCTGTCTGGGTGTTTTGTATACCCCTGGGCACCTCAGAGCGCGCTATGTGCTTCTGTAAGGCCTTAAAAGGTGGGTCACTGTAGAAAACCAACAACTTGTCAATCTTTTACAATGGGAAGGTCATGGCAAATCTTCGTATTTGTCTCCATCTCTATAATCCCAGCCAGCCAACCCGGACTTGGGGATACCTTTGTTGGCTCTGTTGGCTTTAGCAGCCTGCTGGCCATCCTCGCTGAAAAACGACCCCAGCAAGCAGGAGGGAGGGCAAGGGATCCTTGCCACCTCCCTGCTCTCACAGGGACGGGAGGAGTCCACACAGCAAAAGAAGGAAAAAAAAAAAAAAAGGGTCAAATGAAAAGCACAATGATCCTCGAGGGAAGGGAAAAAGGCCTGCTAGATCACAGAACTGAGCCGACAAATGACCATGAGTGACTCGCGGCCACAGCTCGGCCACTCACACCGGTGTGCCAAAGGGACACTGACGCCACAGGCACGGCCAGCGCAGGCCGCACGCACGGGGAGCTCACGGAAGGTGAAACACCCACCCCGGGGCGCCTGCGCGGCCGAGACCCCGGCCTTCAAAGCCGGCTCCTCGGGCGCCGAGACCCCGCCTGAGATACCCGGACCCTCGGCTTCCCGCCGCGCACCCGGCCCGCTCGCCACACGCCCCAGCTCCACCCTCCCTCCGTCCCTCCCTCCCTCCCTCGGCGGCCGTTGGCGCCTGCGCGCGCGGGCCGTTGGCGCTTGCGCGGGGTCAGTTCCTGGTGCGAGCGGGGCCCCGGCGATGGAGGCGCTGCGGCTGTGGCGGCTGTGGCTGCAGGTCTTGGCGCTGGGGTGGGGCCGCGGCGGGATGGGGCTGGCGCACCTCACCGCCACGACTCCGCCGGCACCGGCGCAGGGTAAGGAGGGGCGGGGAGCCGCGGGGCAGCGCGCAGCCGTTCCCTTCTCTTCCTCCCCGCGGAGGGGCTCGCCCGTGGGTGCGGGCTGCGGGGCCTTCCCGGCGTGTTTCTCTCTGGAGGGCCGCGCTCGGCCCTGGGCAGGGCTGCAGGAGGGGCGGGCAGAGGCCCCCGCTCGCCCCGAGGCCTGCAGGCGCCGAGCGGCCGCCCGGGAGCGCCTTCTGGAGAGTTGGCGGAGCGCGGGGCTTCGCCTCGGCCCTCGGAGCGGGCCGGTCCCCTGAGGAGGGAGGGCAGCCCCCGGCGGGACAGGACGGGCAGCCCGCTCCCGGGGGGTTGCCTCCCAGCTTCCGACCAAAGGAAGGGGCGACGGCAGTGGGGTGGGTACCGCCGGCCGGCCTGCGGGGCCGTGGGGTTATGGGGAGCTCTGCTGCGCGGAGACAGCGCTCGCCTGGGTTTTCTCTGCCCTGACTGATGGCGAGGAATGTGGCTCAGAAGGAGAAGCTGATGGAGATGCTGTTGCTGTCTTGTTTGTTCTTTTGGAATAGTTTATTTCATAGATGCTTTCGGAAAGCAGGTGGTGAAGCTTGTCCTCAAATTTGGTTGCCGTTAAACAGATGTGACCAGGAAGGTGCTCATTAGGTTAGTTTGCATTAAATTAGGGTACCTCGAGTGGACCTTGATGTGTGTGCTTAGAGTCCAATTTAAGGTGTTTAATTTCTTTTATGGAAGGGTTTATAATGGGAAAGGAAGTATCTTAACTCTGTGAGACAACTAACTTGAAGCAGAAGAGGAGGAGAGCTGTCAGTGTTCCTCAACTATTAGAAAGGAAAGAACAAAAAGTAGACCTGCTAATAACTGCAAGTTAATAAATTAACATAATTGAAAACAAAAAGCAAAGAGTTTGGTTGGAACCAAAAATTGGGTTTAATTGGTGGTGGAGTTGCTTATGGATTCCCTAGGAAAGAAGTTTTCACATATTGTTATTCTTATCTGAGTTTAGAAACTTGCTCATGACATTAAGTTGATTGTTGATACGGAGAAGGATCATGATACTATACAGAAAGATGTAGGTGACATTTAAGGAATAAATATTAGAAATAAGGTTAAAATAAAAAAAATGGATTGCTATGCCATATGACTAGTATTATTTTAATCTTATATCGAAACAGTTGGAAAAAAAGTAGGGAGGTAGACTTCTTGACTATCAGAGGCATATCAGTTACTGAAGTGATGCTCTTGCAAAGAAAGGGATGGCAGTCTTATGGTAGTTTTGCAAGACTGTGGGACCTTGTATGCCATCCTGCTAAATATCCCACAAGTTCAGCAGCTGCGTTCAACAGGGCTGGACTGGCACAAAGCAGGGCTACAGAGGCTGTATTGTTCCCTATTTCAGAAAATACCAAGAAGAGTATGGCTTTAATTGCAGGAGCAAGAGAAAGATTGAGGGGGAATAAGAGTACTTGGAAAAAGTACTCATAGCAGTAGGAGGGAACAGCTGTTTAAGTTGAAGAACAGTGTTGCCCTGAGAACGGGGGCAGAGAACAAATTAAAATAAACTAGCTATGAATAAGCTTAGTGTAGGTGTTGAAAGGTTTCTGACTGTCTGAGCAGTTGCACTCTTTTGGGTTTTTTAATGGAGTAAGAGTTCCCTTCCATTACTCTCTGATCTTAAGGTTGTATGGCAGTCATCAGTCCTTAATGCACGCTGGTATAGAGCCCTGTCTTCCTAAAAGAAATAGTAAAAATATCTGCATATGCTACCTTCATGCACAAGTACATATTGGAAAGGGAAAAGCTGTTTTTAAACAAAAGAGTTTTATTGTCTGTTTTACCTGTATTTTGTTGAGGAACAGCTTTTGTTCTGTACTTGTGCGTTGATACCCTGGTCCATGAGTATGTCTGCTAGACAGTAAGATCATACGGATAATTGGTGGATAGTGAACTTAGTACAATTCTTGTATGTGTGGGCAGCATTCTAGTTGGAAAAAAAAAAGTGGGTTGGAAAAAAAAAGCGGGCATGAACAGTAATGGCTTTTTCTTATCTTGTGAGAATATATTCTTCATACAGCTACAGTTCACTCTGTACAAGGTGTTACACTATTTTGGTAAAAATTACACCACTTACCAAAGTAATGCTTCCACTGCTTGGTAAACCAGGCTTGATATGTAAAAATGATATCTCATTTCATGACAATGTTAGGTGATTAATGCTGTTGTTGTATGGCAGTATAGAAGGAACAATTACGTTTGCTAAATGCTGTTTAAAATACAATGTGAATTGCTGTTGGTAGTGGTGCTATGGCTTACACTTATATTTTTCCCTGATAAAGATAATATAGTAGTTCCTTGAAATACTAGAGGGAGACTGTCAACTTAATACCCGTTTAAATAAAAAAAAAATAATTCAAAATTGTTTTAGTTTAATGTGCTGGTACACGTAATGCTTCAGAAAGGCGGATTGGAGGGGTTGTTTGGGTTTTTCTTCTTTTTCAGTTTAAGAGGTGGGTTTTTTCTATCTTCTGCTCTTGAGGAGAACACCATAACTGGTGGGAAATTTATATATCTAAGTTATGTGACGCAGAGAAATATATAAAGCGGAAAGGAAAAAATATTTTTTTCAATGACTCATAATAAAGTTAAAGTTTGTAACAGCAGTACATAAAGATGTTTTGATTTTTGAGATATATGTTGTGATATGTTTTGAAGCATTTTCATTAAGACTCTTCTATGCTGTTCTTAAGAATAAAGATAAATAATAGAAGTCTATTTATTTTCTAATTTAAGCTCCCATCTTTTGGTTAAAGACAGTTAAAGAAGATAAACAGCATGAGAAGCTTGCAATATTACCTCCTTTGATAAGAATCTGAGGAACGTTACATATCTTCACTTTACTGTAGATGGTTCGGTTACTGAAAATGTAACTTAAACCATGTTTTTAGAAGTCCTTGCTGTACTTGCATGCTTCTGGCAGTACCTTGCTAATTAATGTTCAGAAAACTGGTTTGGTTAGGTGTTTTAAATTGAAAATGTAATGAAGTATTTTTATAATAAGCATGGTAGTACTGCATGTGGAATAATCCCATTTGAAAATTTTTGAGTTTAAATTGATAACTGTTTCTGAGTCTGCTTTTTGTCGTTTTTTTTCCATGAATTGATATATGGGCCTTACACTTAGGCTATTTCTCAGTTAATTGGTACCAGATAAACTAGTAAGTGGTTTTTCTATACAGGTATAATAATTAAAGCTCAATATACCAGTCCATAAAATATATTTAATGTTAAGAATTAGTACCAGAAAGGTATAATACTGAATTATGAAAAGAAAATATTGAAATATGTAGTTGTCTCAAAACATGCCAATAATTTAGCTCAAATGGGTAACTGCTTGTGACTAATGCAGTTATTCATGAAAAGTAGAATTGGATTCCTAATTTGGAGATATTTTCCCTGCATATTTATGACATATGTGGAAATAATCAAAAGTTAATTTCATTAAATAGTATTAAAAATTATCATAGGAACTACAGTTATTGGAAGAAAAATCCAGGTTCAGACCAGGAGAGCAGACTCCCCCTTACCTGTCAAGCAGTTCATCTAGGTCAAGCCCATGGCATGTACGTGGTCCTGTGGGCAATAAATTACGTCTATGTTGTGGATAAAAAAGATGGGTCTTAAGATGATAAGCATTCAGTACTTCTAAGTGAAAGTCATAGTCTTTGGCTGGAATCCCCTGGAAACATGAACACCAGTAAATAATTACTTTTTTAGGTTAGGAAATGTGGGGGTTTTTTTTTAAATACAAAGAAAATAGGAATCAAGTACTACTGCATCACTTGGCTTTTCAAACTTACGTTTGAATTCTTGTTAACCTCCTACAAAATAACTGTGTCCTATGTTTGGAAATATTTTTTTATTATTTAAAATCATGTTATTTGGAGAGTTCTATCTTTTAAAAACTCTTTCCCCCCAGAAAGTGGTTAATATCTATGGGAGGGGGACCAACCCTAGGCAAGAGTCAGCTTTTACTAGGCTTCCAAAGCTGCAAAACTTGGAGTGTTCTCTAAATTGAAGTGTAAAAGCCTTAGAACTTCAGCAGGTGCAGGGAGGCTCTTGGCTTGTATCTCCCATTTTGTCCTTAGAGAAAGCAAGTTGAAGTTAAACATAAGCTTGAATTGTTTCCCTGTGGCAGAGGTCGAACTTAAATGCTTTGTATCTCTGTTTGCTACAGTTCTCCTGGAATGAAATTATTGAGCTTTCATTACTTCAATCACAATTGTTGCTTGTATCTAGAAATAGAAGAAAGGCTAAATAATATGTTAAATGCTTGACACTGAGTGAAAATAAATACATAATCTGTGTGTGTTTTGGGTTTTTTTGTAGCATGTTCAGAGTTTTCCCAGAGGTCCTGTGAAGAATGTCTAAGAAATGTTTCGGTAAGATTTTTAACATCCATTTTGATTGTTGAGAATTTGGTGATTTTTCCACTTATTATGAAATCAAGTTGTTAGGGTTGTTTGACAAGTTGTTTGACTGTTTGGTGGGGTTTTTGTTTTGTTTTTAATGGTGAATCTAGTCAAACTACCCATAATTAAGAGGAAGTCAAGATCAGTCGGTTCTATTATCTGATATTACTTAAAAGTCAACTGATGGGCTGCTTCCCCTCAGTCACACTCGATGCCAGTGTGCTTTCACTTTGCTAGGGTTGCTCCATGATTTGGTCACTCAGGGCCTTTCTTTGGAGAGGACAGACAGTGTGGAACCCAGGCTTCCAGTTCCAGTGTATGCTCAGAGCTTTCACAGCACAACTGAGCAAGCTGATGTTGCTGCTGGTTTAGACTCATCCTCATTTTGCAAGCAGCACTTAGTTAAATTTTCATCTTATGAAAGGGCTAGATAAACTGACTCTTATGTCGCTAGAATGCCTTGCATTTCTTGTATGCTGAGTAGGAGAACTGGGAAATTAATGTAAATAAACAAGAAGTGCCTTTCTCTGGAGATGCCCCAAGCAGTGCATTTAACTGAGGCAGACTGGATCAGTGCTTTGTAGATGTCGACCTGTCGACCTCTCCACTGACTACTTCAGACTGTAAGTGCGTAAGACTGCCAAGCTGGGTCACTCTTCTGGTAGCAAAGTGTTTAGATTTTCAGTGAGATTGCAGTAAGGCGGATGCTTAAAACAATAGCATTTGTTTCTCTGTCCTTTGCTCAAAACCTTTTTAGCCCCACAATAGGGGTCATAAGTATGCAAAAGGTGTCTGTCCCTGCAAAGTAGAAGAAACTCTCATGTTTAAAGTGAGAGTTTGTCTTGAATTCTAACTTCAGGTGTCACTGAAAAGAAACACTTCGGGAGTCTTTAAGTTACATAAGTTACTGCAAAACTTTCTTACTAAGGAAAATTGAGAAATATCTGAACTTACCAGTTTTATGTTTGTCTTATGTATCTTTTGGCTTTTTAATTGAAAAATATTAATTGCCTTCTATTGATGTGGTCATTGTGTGCTGTCAGACCTGTATGTTTGTCGTCATAAGCATGGCATTGTATAAAGAACTCTTCATCTTCAAAAGTATAAAGTAGGAAATGGAAAGTACGGGTCATTAAAGATTAAATGTTCAGCGCTACCACTGGTGTGACTGTCACTTCAAATAAGTGCTGCTGCTGCTGCCACAGATACATGAGCACAACTTTTATTAACCTGAGAGCTATCTGTTCAGCTTGTGAGAGAAATGAACCCTTTAGCTGTATTTCTGTACTGAAGACACTAATGGAGTAAGGGATACGTTATTTTCAGAATCTGTCAAACCAATGACAGTGTCCAGGCTTGTTTTGGTGACAGAATGATGGATGATTCAGGGCAACTACTTCAATAGCATCAGTGTTAACCTTGAAGAAAGGAGTTTAGACTTGATTCATACAATTTGTACAGAGGCTACAGAACAAAGCCATTAGCATTTGTGTGATCAATACAAAAGCAAAAGATTGCTGAAACTACTTTAATTGCTTCAGTAGGGAAAAAAAATCAAGTTTTCCTATTGGTGATAATATAGATAGAAGCAGGATATAAAAATGAAAATTAAACATTTGGTGAATAGATAAAAACAATTCCAAACAAACCCTAAAATGTAGTAATTTAGTTCAGATTAATAGAATTATGTAATTCAAAGTGCTCAAATTTTGTTTGTTATAACTATAATTGGGTTGGTTGTTCAGATTGGTCTTTAGAGTTGATGAATACCTATTCTGTTTTTGTCAATAAGTTCTGAGTGGTAATTCTGTACATACGCTGTTGCATTTAATCTTACTCCTTACAATATGATACATGAAGAAATAACACATAAGGGTTTTGATTAGAGCTGTTGAATCCTGAAACTCAATTTATTTGCTTCAAAGAAATATTTACTGCTATGACTAGCAGATTATCATATGTATCAAAATTTGAGAACTTTTATCTGTTACCAGATAATGTGTGAATATCTATTGATTAACATCTCGAGAGAGTTTTTTCTTCATGTTTCTAACTCCATGTGACAGTGTGTAAGACAAAACACATGATGCAAACGCTAGTTAAAGATAGGACTACATTTTAAAATCTATGTGCATGTATAGAGCCTCAGCATTCTGGATAATTTTCCAAAGTCTCATTTTTACCTTCTGAGTAGTCTACCAACATGCTTTTCCCCTTAGCTGTTTATTTTTGTCATGCTCATCTTTGTCTTAAGAAATGTATGGAATCAAAATTCTTGTGGAAAATGGATTTTAGGCAAGCTAGATTTAAAAAAAAAAAAAGGAAAGTATATGATCAATAATAAATATAGCCAATTTTTTTGAAAAGTGGGGATAATAGTCACCTGCATGCATCTATTTATAGAGGAACAAGCATTCATTTTGTGTTCCTAGCTACTTTGTATCTCTCTTAATGCTGAGAATATGTCCTTAAAATGAGCATGGACTGAATGAATGATGTTGCACTTCATTATCCATGTGAGACTCAACTAAAATAAAGTCAGTGATATCCATTGGAGTGTGAACGTGGTTCCTAGCATACTCTGCAAAGGATGTAAGATTTACCTCTAAATAAAATAACATATTCTGTCTTCATTTTTAGGTTATGTAGATGAGGATCAAAGTTAAGGAAATGTTTCACCCTCAGGTGTTCAGGCTTTTTTCTGACTTGATTTTGACAATTAGCTCAATTTTTAGCATTGGGAATGAGTCAATTGCAATATTTTCTCTTACTTCAGACTCTGCACGAATCAGTAGCTGTATCAGCTATTGCCTTTTGGGCTACACACATTTTTAATAGTTACATGTGGTAGTCTCCATCAGAGCCATATGGTTCACCTTTCTGTGCTCCTAGTTGTCACCAACAGTATAGAGTCACTCAGGTTAGAAGAGACCTCATGAGTCATCTCATCCAGCCTCCTACTGAAAAACAGGGTCAACATCACATTCAAACAAGTTTAACGATGACTTTTAGTCTGCCCCCATTAATCGTTATTTTTGAACTGTTAATTCTTATTAAATAATTGATCCAACAAAAATAAGCATATTCTTATCTAACATCCTTGATTGCAAAAAAACTTGGCCTCCTTAAGTCTTAATTTTAGAGATTGTTCTGCCGCCTTAATTATTTTTGTTGATGTGTCTTTATGGGTATATTTGACTTGTACTGTCTACCAACTACAAAATGCTTTTCTTGTCTCTTTCTTCACTGTTTTCAAGAGAGCAGAATCTACTACAAACTGTTTCCTTTGTGTTTAAAGTTTTCTAACCCTTTAGAGCAAGATACAGACTTTGTGCAATTGAGGATGTATGACAGAGATGTTCTTGATAGTCCTGTTAGATAAAGCATAGTTCCTGGATGAGCTCTTTCCGGAATGAATCCTAAAGAACCCTGTTTTGTCAAGGATTCCTTTTGCTGTCATCCAGAACTTCTTTACTGGTTGAGTTGTGTGGTAAAGGTATTTTGAATGAGTATTTATTTTAACAGAGGAAAAACAAAACTTAAGCTTGACGCTTAGTGGTGACATAAAAAGTGGAAGTGTTGTGCTGGTATTATAATACGTATAAGAAACTTCAAAAATATTCAGATATGTAAGTGTCCACAATTTAAGGTACCTAATGTACTTTGCAACACAGATTGGATAAGACTGTATCTTTTATTACCTTGCAGCAAAATCTCCTGTAGAATTGTAAGGGCTCTTTATTTTTTTTTTTCTTTCTGTTGATAGTCAAATATAGGGCTGAAATAAGATAAGTGTATTTGTAGTCCTCAAAGATACCACGTTTTAAAATTCTGAACAGTTGGCTTTCTGGGTTTGTATTTCCTGTTAATTTCAGTAATTCTAAACTCAAAGCTATTTTATCCTCAAGTATATGGAGTACCTCAATATGTTCCCAAATATTTTCAGGCTAGTGTAAATATTTGTTACCTTTATTACCTATAAGTACAAAATGTACTTATTCACAATTCAGTTTAGGCTTGCTTTGGAGTTGTACCAGGACTCTGTAGGCTTTATACTACAAAGCACTTTCAACATATCAGTACAGTACTGTATGTGTGTAAGAATTCTGTCTGTGGAGAGGAGCACTAAATTGTAAACTGTTTTTGAAGATCAATAATTTGCTTTTTTTGTTTCATTTGCACAGTGCCTTTGGTGTTACACGAACAACACTTGTATTGATTACCCTGTAAGAAGCGTTCTTCCACCATCTTCATTATGTTCACTCTCAAATGCTCGATGGGGAGTTTGCTGGAGTAGGTACTAATTTTACTTTTGCTGTAGAGAATTATTTCTGAGTATGATTAGATTAAAGTAAGGCTACTGCTTGCTAGAGCTGTTTTCTGATAATTTTTTTGGGGGTGGAGGGAGGACGCAATGGTTATGATATTATCCATAATCTTCTGGACTTACAAAACAGTTGTTGTTAAAAGTTCTTTGTGAACAGCCAGTATAGTTATGCTGATCCAGTGGCTTTAAAACATTTACTATACAGTGAAGTTCTGTTGACACTGAAGTCTAGACTGGGAACCAGTGATGTTGGAGTGTTCTGAGTATTTTATGTATGTAGTCAGGATTCACCTGTTTCTTTGGACCTCAGAAGTATGGCTTAAGAAATAAGGTCATTCCCTGCTGACAAAGGGTGACCATTCTTATCTTTTTAAAAATTTCTTATAATATTGGGTGATATGCCTGGAGCTGCAATTTTTATAGTATATTCAGCAGCAGCAGTGAACCAATACTACAGGAATGGAGCTGCCCAAAAATTCTTGAATGCTGTTTTTGCTTAACTGAAGAAACAGTGTGGTCTGTGGGTGCTGAAGTTAAGGTTAAGGTTAAAAAGGAAGCTGCGGAGTGCCATTGTAGATTATAGTGCTGCATCATTTCACTGTTCTTAGATTTCCTTTTGCTTTGCATTTTGTATTACAAAATATGGTGCAGTGCATATGCTGCCATTGAGGTGCAATCTTTGGAGCTATTTTTGCAATACTGTGTATACAGATCTAAATTCAGACCAGACTGGAACAGAGAGCAAGTAAGATATTGGAAAGCTTGTCATATGAAATAAGAGTACATCTTCAGTCCAGCAAAGCAAAGGCTTGCAGCTTTTTTCTGTATTTACTCACAAACACCAGGAGGCTAAAGGACAAAAACAAGCGGGGCTGAACTATCAGTGACTGTTTGCTGTAAATTAGAAGAAACTTATCACACTTCGAGCAATGAGATTATGGAGTAGTCTTTATATTAGAGTAGCAGACGTAGAAGATTGCTGTTAAAATGGAGCATGCAAGTTTCTGAATGCTACCACTTCATATAATCCCTGCAAACCGAGGGACTAGATTGGACAGTACAGGAGAACTTTACCAATTCTTTGTTCTTAGCAGAAGGGCTCTGCTTTGTGAGAGAAAGCATTTATGCTTAGACTTTTGGAGGTTTTTAGAGCTACAGAAGGTATATCACTTCACTGATGAGGCACACTTTTAAGGAAATTGGGCTTTCAATACTATAGTAAATGCTGTTACTATGAACTGTTAAGCAAACTTTCTTCTGGAAGTGTGCTGGGTTGACTGCTGCCAACAGCTAGGTACGCACACAGCTGCTCCTACCCTCCCTCTCCCAGCCTCAGTGAGATGGGGAAGAAAATAGGAAGAACAAAAGCAAGAAAACTCACAGATTGAGATAAAGGGAGTTTATTAGGTGAAGGAAGAATGAGGAGAGAAAAAAAAAAAAACCAAGCAAAGGAAATCGCTTACCACTTCCCACAGGCAGACTGATGCCCAGCCAGTCCCCAAACAGTTGTCACCTTGGAAGTCAGATACGCCCTCCACTACTTCTTCCTTTAATTCAGGTTTTATTGCTGATCATGGCATTATATGGTGTGGAAAATCCCTTTGACCAGTTTGGGTCAGGTGTTGTGGCAGTGTCCCCTCCTGACTTCTCAGATCTCTTGCCTACCTCCAGCCCTACTCTCTGGGGAAAATGTGGGGGGAGAAGAGAAAATCTTGATCCTCTTCAAGCCTGTTCAGCAGCAGCCAAAACATTGGTGTGTTATCAGCCAGATATATATGGTGTGTTTTAGCTGGAAATGAAAAACGTGGCGTCATACCAGCTGCTGTGAAGAAAGTTAGCTCTGTCCCAGCAACACCCTGTGCAGAAATGCGTTTGTGCTGTGTCCTTTTGCAAGGCAGTGATTAATGCTATCTACTGATTCTAAGGGTGTTCTTGACAGCTTGCTTCTGCTATAGAAATGGCTTCTAGCTTAGGCATCATTTGTGTTTCTAGACTGAATGCAGCTTAAACAGAGAATGGAGTACATTCTTAGCAAAAAAGTAAAAGTGGGGAAAAAAAAAACCCAAATGACAAGAAAAAAACCCAGATATGCATTTCCTTAATAGATTTTTTTTTTTACAAATTATATGCAACAACATGCCATAGGGATATGTAGTCTTATTGAGACTGTCCCCTTTGGACACAGGAGAGAAACTAATTACCTTGTGAGTGTGGTGGTGGTTTTCCTTTTTGCAAATAAAATCAAGAGGCGGGTGTAGCTCAGTGTTGCTGAAAATGAAGGTGAATATTGCGGCTCTCAAAGTCAAAAACAAATTACTGGCTTCCAGTTGCAATTTTTATGGAATAAGACATGTTGACAGATTATTAACCAGCAGTGAAGAAAAAAGAACAATATAGAAGCAATGTAATACAAAGTAGCTTAATTGTATTATTTTTCATGAATAATAAGCAAATGAAATAGATAGTGGAGACAGGAATACAGACTGAAAACTGACAGTCTTTTTCTGCACTTTAAGAGTTTCACAATACAGTTTTTTGCTTAAATGACATTTTAAAAAATAAATAATATACTTTTAAAAAAAATAAATGGAGATTAAAACCATTTTCTGTTTTTATTCACTGAATAAGATATATTTAATTGCTTGTAACTTGTAGGGGAGTGACAATGAGAAATGTGGTACAGTGAAAGGTGTTACTTTCAAAATTTACATGTTCAGGATTTACTTACGTATTGTAACTAGAAAACTATGTATTAATCTGTATTATAAACTGTGCCAAATAAATTATAACACGTAAGCAAAAATATTTGCTGGGATCTAATCTTTGGCAAGATCTGTGAAGGTTATGCCTTGCCCGATGTGAGTTGGTGAGGTCTGTGGAGAAATAACAGGCTCTTTGGCTTGTGCATGTGATCAGAGAGGATAAACCCTCTGAACTTCACTTGCTAAATTTTACAATCTTATCACTAGTACGGTGAAGCAGTAAAAAGTGCAGGTGCCGCTACTTTGTATCAGTGCAGCAGCCTAAAGCTGCTGAATCTGGCAGAGTTCAGAGCGATTTATGTGGGAGAAAGAAGAGACAGCTTCCCTGCCCCCTCCCCTTATCGTGCTTTAAAATAGACAGTGCGGGGTATTTGTGAGGAGATGAGTTTTAATTTTAAATTATCTCTGTTACAACTTCCCTGAATTATTTAATTTTGTCCTTTGTTAGGTCCCTTAAATAACTCTTCAAAGTTGTGTCTATAGCTTTGCTTATATCATCCCTGTTTGCTTTTTCCTTGAGCCTCACTCTTTTCCAGGACATCAGGTTTCTGATTATTTTTTTATGAATGCAGTCCTGTCCTGGTCTAGACCAGCTACACTTATTATAGTGTATGCTGTTAAAATAATATCCTGCCCTCCATTTGTTAGTCACTCTTTAGATGTAGAAGATGACTCTCTTTGGACATAGAAGATGGCTTAGGAAGTTTTACGGAGAGTTTTATATTGGATCCTTCAAATCCTCTGATGTTGTCTTATTTCATTTTGCTCTTTCTTAAGTAACTGCTGCATGTAATGTGTGTACTCTGATGCTGCATCTTTATCTTTTTTTTTTGTTTGTGCTGTACACTGGCTAAGATTGTGATTGGGATGACAGAACTGTGGAATCACACCAGTAGATATATGTATCATATAAAGTGTTACAGGATGACTTTTAATAATTTGGTGTATGTAAAGAGCAATTTTACTTAATGCCTTTTCAGTGTAGATTATGCATAGTAGCAAAATTCTAATGTGGTATGCCAAGTGGTTCCACAGAATTGTGTGTTTGTGGGTTTTTTTGAGGGGGAGGTTATGTTGTTGTTGGTTTGTGTTTGTTTTTTTTTTTTTTTTTTTTTTTTGGGAGNTATCAGAAAGACAAATGTTAATGCTGGACTCTAACAAGTTGAATATATTCATGTTTTTCAGTAAACTTTGAGGCTTTAATTATTGCCATAGCTGTAGTAGCTGGACTCATTCTGGTGTCCATAGCAGTCTGTTGCTGTTACTGCTGTTACTGCAGAAGGCGTTCCAGGAGGTAACTACATATATTTGTTTCCTTTACTAACTATGGGTGTTGGTCTTCCCTACCTACCTATAATTTTTACTCTCCAATATACTAAAATCTTTTCATTTGGAAGCAATTTTGGTAACTTCGTTTTATTTGTTTGAGAGACAACCAAAAAACGTGTTGAGCGACAGGCAGTATGGCGGTAGAAATGATGCTGGAATGACACTGAAGTGATGTTATTAGTGGTAGCATCATAGATATGTTCTTTAAGCTATTGCTTTACATTTCTACATTTTACACTTACTAAGATTGGACATGAAATATTTCAATGGCCAAATAAATACTTGCTGCTTGTGATAACAGAACAAATGATTTCTTTCAAGGCAAGCTCATGGTACAGCAAAAAGGGACCAGGTGGATAACAAGTAACTGAGCAAGTGTGTCCTACAGCTCTTGGTATCCATGCTACAGAGTTTGCTCTAGGATCTGTTAGCAGTCAGTATCTAAGTGATTAGCTGTCTTTGCCAATTCAACAAAATATTCTAAATGTAAGATGATACTTTTAGCTGTAAGATGCTGAGAGCGACTGACTTATTTGCAAGTAAAGTAATACTGCAAAAATTAAGTGTTCTTTAGATCTTGGAGGATTTTTAAAATTACCCTTTTTTTTCTTTCTACTGGCTTACTTTTTGAATTGGCTAATATCCTTCAAAGGGAGGGAAATAGTTGATGAGCAGCTAAAATAGGTAAGTCAGTGCTGCCATGTGAAGTTATCAGTGCGTATTCCCTAATGAAACACCTGGGAAGCCTTGTTTATTGGGACAGCACACTATGCTTCCTTGCATCACTGAAGCTTTAGAGCTCAGGTTTCTGGGCAGTGTAGTTTCAGCTAGCTCTGTTCCTTTTGTTCTTCAGTACTTCTCACGTGAAGGAAATGTGGACCTTATTTCTTGGTCTGAAATAATTTCTATACTATTTCAAGTACCTGTAATTCATTGTTTGTGTTTTGAGGGTTGTTTTGTAAAGAATTTATGCAGTTGCACAGTGTTTAGTGCTGACCTTCAAGTCAGAGGAGTATGATACATGTGTAGCTTTCAAAAAATGAGAAAAATGTAAATAATATGTCACTTCCTTTTTTTTTTCCTGAGGAAGATGCATGCACCTGTTCTGCTGCTAGATTGATCTACTAAATCTGTCCTAGTGCAGACTTTGATAACTCTTTAGCCGTGTGCTGATAAGCCCTGAAAATGTGTTGAACTGTTTTAGATTTTATGTAAGATCTGCCGTCTTCCTCTGCAGAAGAACTGAGTAGGCCCTGTGGCTGACATGCCAACAAATAAAGCTTGATTCCCGTGAAAAGAGAGGTTTGTGCCAGACTTCAGTTTCAGTAGCGAAGTCATCAATCAGTACTCTAACATCTAATTCTAAAAATAGAGGGTTAGTTGAGAGTCACCTTATGCCAGAAGTCCAAAGGTGTCAAGCTTAATGTTCTGATGCTCAGAGGATTTAAAGGTCTTGTTAGAGTGGGCTTCAGCTTGTTTCAGGAGGATTCAGAATGTATTATTACCCTGAAGCCTGATATATTACTGGCTTTAAACCCACTGATTCTCAGGAGCAATTCTTTTGCTGTCTGATTCGTCAGTTTGGGGACTCCTTTTCTACAAAAGAAACTTTTTTTTTAATGAATTGGAAGAAGGAAAATTCATAGAAATGTAATATTAGATCTGTTTTACTGACTTCTTAGGTATATCGTCTCAGATGTCAGGTGTAACCTTGTTTTGCAGAAGCATTAGTATTCCTTCTGGGAATTTTTAAGCTGTGGGGTTTCAGCGTTTAAGAAGCCAGCACTTATTTTTATCTTGAACACAGAGAATACTTAGGTGCATTAATCCTGCCATCGGTGATGTAGCTGGCTCACCCGAGTCCATCCTTACCACAGGAATCCTAGGACTATCGGTGCATTGTTTCACTTCATTATTTTTAACCTGTGTTTGGACTTTGGGTCTGGTTCCATGTACTTGAGATATAACTATTCATGAAACTATACTAAATAGACGGTCTTGAACTTCTTCAGTTTAACAAGCACTTTTTTTTAGTTTTTATAATTTCAGACTTTCTGAATTTGAAGAAAAACTCAATTCAAAGTGTCTAGAAATATTTAATGCTTCTTTTAATTACGGAGAAGAAATACATTTTCTGAATCCTATACCAGCATTTTATTGACTTGATGGGTCAGTGTGAAGTGAGACTATTGCACTGGGGTCTCCAATAAATTAGTTTTACAGAAGGATGTCCAAGAATGGGGTCCATCTGTCAGAGAAGGGGAAGACCATCTTTGGTCATAGGCTTGCCAACCTCATGAAGAGGGCTTTAAACTGAAGTTGCTGGTGGGGGGGAACCTCAGTCCATCCCACTCCAGCCAGTCTGATGTCAGTAATAGTTGCCTGGAGAAGGATCACAGGTCAGCAGGAGAGCACCTGGAGTGGAGCACAAAGGAATTCCAGCCAATAGGGCAGCTCAACTTAAATGCCTCTATGCAAACACACATAGTATAGGGAATAAACAAGAGGAGTTAGAGACGTGCACACGCCTGCAGGGCTGTGATCTTACTGGCGTTATGGAGATGTGGTGGGATGGCGTCTATGACCGGAGTGTTGGAATGGAAGGACACAGGCTCTTTAGGAAGGACAGGCAGAGGAGACAAGGAGAGGGTATCACCCTCTATATCAGTGACCAGCTGGAGTGCATGGAGTTCCATTTGGGGATGGATGAGGAGCTGACCCAGAGCTTATGGGTCAGGATTAAAGGGAGGGCAGGGACAGGTGACATTACAGTGTGGGTCTGCTACAGGCCACTGGACCAGGAAGACCAAGCGGATGAGGCCATCTATAGACAGATAGGAGCAGCCTCACATTCACAAGCCTGGTCCTCATGGGGAACTTCAACCACCCTGGTATCTGTTGGAGGGACAATGCAGCAGGGCATAAGCAATCCAGGAGGTTCCTGGAATGTGTTGATGATAACTTCCTCCTCCAAGTGACAGAGGATCCAATGAGGAGAGGTGATATGCTGGACCTTGTTTTCACCAACAAGGAGGGGCTGCTGGGGAATGTGAAGCTAAACAGCAGCCTTGGCTGCAGTGATCATGACATGGTGGAGTTCAAGATCCTCAGGGCAGCAAGGAGGGCACACAGTAAGCTCACTACCCCGGATTTCAGGAGAACAGACTTTGGCCTCTTCAGGGATCTGCTTGGCAGAGTACCATGGAATAAAGCCCTGGAACGAAGAGGCGCCCAAGAAAATCGGTTAATATTCAAGGATCACCTCCTCCAAGCTCAGGAGTGAAGCATACCAACAAAGAGGAAATTATGCAAAAATGCCAGGATGCTCGCATAGATGAACAAGGAGCTCCCAGAGAAACTCAAACACAAAAAGGAAGCCTAGGGAGGGTGGAAGCAAGGACAGGTAGTCTGGGAGGAATACAGAGAAATTGTCTCAGCAGCCAGGGATCAGGTTACAAAAGCTAAAGCCCAGATAGTACTAGATCTGGCCAGGGACATCAGGGGCAGTGAGAAAAGCTTCTCTAAGTATGTCAGCGATAAAATGAAGGCTAGAGAAAAAGTGGGCCCTCTCCAGAAGGAAACAGGAGATCTGGTTACCCTGGATATGGAGAAGGCCAAGGTACTCAATGACTTCTTTGCCTCAGTCTTCACTGGCCAGGGCTCTAACCACGCTGCCCAGTTCACAGAAAGCAAAGGCAGAGACTGGGAGGATGAAGAACTGCCCACTGTAGGAAAAGATCAGGTCTGAGACCATCTAAGGAACCTGAAGGTGCACAGATCCATGGGACCT
>RSEF01000002.1:25594004-25615125 GCA_003993805.1 Himantopus leucocephalus
GGCTGAGAGAGTTGGGGTTATTCAGCCTGGAGAAGAGAAAGCTTCGGGGAGACCTTATAGCATCTTTCCAGTACCCAGAGAGGGTCTACAGGAAAGATGGGGTGGGACTCTTTATCGGGGAGTGTACTGATAGGATGAGTGGTAGTGGTTTGAAGNGAGTGTACTGATAGGATGAGTGGTAGTGGTTTGAAGCTGGAAGAAGGTAGATTTAGATTAGATACCAGGAAGAAATTTTTCACTCTGAGGGTGGTGAGGCACTGGAACAGGTTTCCCAGAGAAGTTGTGGAGGCCCCAATCACAGAAGTGTTGAAGACCAGGCTGGATGGGGCTTTGAGCAACCTGGCCTTTTGGAAGGTGTCCCTGCCCATGGTGGGGCAGTGGGAACTAGATCATCTTTAAGGTCCCTTCCAACCCAAACCATTCTGTGAACTAGAAAATTTGTATGTGAAGCTTTACATGGGTTCTGAATTAATGGGTTGTATTTAAATGACTAAGATGTATGACATATATGGACTGATTTTGAGCAGATGGAAGAATTGAGTTCAGATTTCCAGTTATAGTATCTGTGAAATTTGTATCTGTTAAAACACTTGACATGCTATAATTAACCACTGGATGTCACTCTTGCTTAACTTGTATGTTGGTTGTGGCAGATGTGTGGTACTCTTAACGATCTGTTTCTGTAATAGCAGGTGTGTTGATATGAATATTTACAATATTAAACATCTTCAGATAGTGCATTCAGTTTTAAAAAAATGATTAGCACCTGGAAAAGCATGGCAGGTGTCCATTGACTACTGCTGAAGAAATGTCATTAATTCTGTCAGAAAAAATAGCAGACAAATAAATATTGTTTGGCATTTGCTTTAGAGTCCTACAATTATTATGTGGTCTATCTAATGGTTAAGTGAAGCTGAACTTTCTTCAAGGCAGGTGACAAAGCTTAAGTGCCTGTATTCAGTAAAGCATATCTGCACATCCACAGCTCAGATGTGCTGTTTAGGCTCAGCATTTCCCAGATTCATACAGCTGATGCACTCAGGTAAATCCTTGCTCATTCCCAAACAGGGAAAACAGCTGCCAAGACAATTTGTGCAGAGTGCTTTCCTGGGGGCAACTTGAGATTGGATAGTGATGGTTGTTGGAAAGATAAATTGTTCTGGCATCAAAGGCTTATGAACCATCAGTCTTCTTCCAGGGGACAACAATGGACTTAACTATGCATGTGCAGTATGCTTACTCTAAAATGGGGTGTGACACATGGGGGGAAAATGACAAGTAGGAATCCTACTTCTGGAACAGCCTACAACTTGTTGCTAAGAGGCTTTAGATTGTCCCGTGGAGTCTGAAGGGCACTGTTACAGTGGGTGAAGCGTTTGGGTATTACAAAATGTGAAAAGAGAGTTCTACAAATTTGTTTGTTGTATATATTCAGCAATGAAATTTTACATGCCTGTGAAAAAGTATCTCAGGTCAGACTATAAATTCTTTTTCAAAATAAGTCAAATGACTAAACGATGATTACCTAGCACCCCAATTGCTTTTTCCTCCTCTTATGCTTTCCTTCCCTCCTTATTTTTCTAGTAGACCAGATGAAGAAGAAGAACGGCTAGCTAGGAAGAGAGAGGAACGAAGACTACAGTCTCTTCAGAGGTAAGTCTTGACAGCTTGATATATAGCTGTACATTTCCTGGTGATATAGGAGTATTTTGCCCTTCTAAGGAATACACCGAATTCTAAACAAAGAGGCATTATGGAGTTAGGCATGACAGTGTCAGGTTGTGTTTTTTTGTTTTTTTTTTTTTTTACAAAAAGGGGCTTATTATGAGATTTGTGAACCTGATTAGGAGCCTGTATCACCCTAAGCGAGCAGGGAGTGAATAGGTCGATGTTCACTGTGGCAGGTACAAGTGTTCTGTGCCAGCCAAGAGCAAGCAGGAGGGGTGTGTCTGAAGTCTTGCCTAGTCTCTCCTGGACTGATGCTTGTCTGTGACATGAGTTAATGCCTAAGTGAGACTGTGATTCAGAGGTGAAAACCACTTTTCTGATTCATTTGGTAACTGGTTCTTTTTCTTTTAAAATCTGGCTGGGAAGAGCCAGATTGGGAAGAGAAATTGATAGTGAGATACCTATTAGAAATTTTGCTCAGGACATGGAAAACTTTGGCTCAGATCTCACTTTAGACTTACTCCCACATTTCCATCCTTTCTGTTAAAGCTGTAGCACGGTGTAGAAAGAATTGCAAGAGTTAGCAGTGATGTAGTGCTTCTCAGAACAGCATTTCTTCAAGTATTGGTTTTTATAGCTTAGTTTTCCAGTGACTCTTCATGGTTTTCATATTATTCTTCAGATAAACAATTTTTATAGGTAGGACCATGATACCTAGTACAAGCCCAATGTACCTTTTGAATCATACTTCCTTTCACCGTCCTTATTTTGGAGATTCACAGGGGATTAGCTTCAGCAAGACAAGAGGAGAGTCCTAACCAAACTAATGCTAGGCTTGGAGCTGTCAGGTGTGGGTTTGAATCCCTACAGACTGACAAGGAAATTGATCCGAGGTTTGCTGCTTCCTAGTTATGTTCTCTTAAATACTCAGCTGCCAAGTAACAGGTGGGCACCTTCACCGATGCCTGCTGTTTTCTCCTGAACTCAGATTCATGGTTAATGTGAGCAGGGACTGCAGGGAGCAAGGCATACTTCCAAATAAGACCCCTTGTGGAGCTTTTGCATGAAGATATTAAGTGTTATTATCAGTGTGTGTAAGAAGACAAGGCAGGTAGGCAAACATGCTTGGTTTGCCTAAACAGGTTACGTTTCTGACTGAGGACAAAAGTGGGAAACAATAAGGTTCTCTTACAAATGTACCTACTGTCACTCTTGTCTGACTGGCAGGAGCTGTGAGAATCACTCATCTTAACTCCATGCAAATCTGCTTTCTGGTTCTGAACTGCTAGGTTATATATGCAAATACAGCAATTGTTTGCCCTGAACCTGACAATGGTTATGGCTCTGAAGTAGGTGCTGTGATATTGGGAAGCACAATAGATTCTGTTGTTACGGGTTAAATTGAAGTGTCCTTTAGCCGTGTACAAAATTCCTAAACTTGTTGGCAATAGAAGGAATTGGAATAGGTTACAATGGAGACATTTGAACAAGAAATAATTTTTCAGAGCTTGACTTAGTGCAAAGTTTAAATGGCTGGTTTTGTTTCTGTGATTGTAAATTTTTTTAGAGCTATTGCATACTAGCAATTTAATGTATCTATTTATTTCGGTTTTCTCCTAACTGTGTAACACAGTTTAGTAGCTTTTAAGCTTAACAAAACTTAAGCTTACCAAATTTTCTTTGTTCTGCACAAATTTCATTTTTAACAGCACAGACTTACTGTTGCATTAATGTGTATTCTGCACTTGTTTAGGAAAGTATAAGTTCTAAAGTAACTTTCTGCAGAGGGAAGATGAGAATTTAGATGTCTCCTAGTGTAGTTGAGCTAGAATTACTGTTTTGAAAATGTATATTTTTAAGTGTAATGGTGCCACTAATTTGACCCTTCAGATTGTGTGTAAAGGCATTCTACATCTGATGTAACTGCGAGCTGCTGATGGCAAGAGTGCTCTTACTTTACTTTCATGCCCAAGGCACAATGTTCCTTAGCTCTAGGCTATGCCAGATTTCTTTTGCAGAAAGCTGTTCACATTTCTGTGAGTTTCCTGAGGTTTTTTTAGTCTGTTGGGTGAGTTCAGTGAACAGTCTGAGCATGTATCCATATGATTGCTGGGAGCCACAAGATGTAAGGACAGTGTGAATCCAGGGATGGGAGAAAAGCAAAGAAAGCATTTATTTGGGGATAGAGCAGAAAGCAGTACTTCCCCTTTCACCATTGCAAGGTAGTGCCAAACTTTACCCAAGAAGAGAATGGATGCAAACTTGTTTTCATAAACATCTTAATGTGTGAGCTGAAAGTAGCATACTTGAATGTACACAGAAGGGTAAGAAATAGGTGGCCGGTTTAGGAAGTATGCTTACGCATAGTCATACTACACAGTTTCTCAGATAAGTGATGTTGAAGACTTGCAATGGATCAGAAAAAAGGGAAACTTTCCACCTGTTAATCCACTTCTAACTACTCACAGCACAATAGGGAGAGTGCTAGTGTGAAGGTGATGTTTCTCCTGTAATGATTTTGTTCCCTTCTAAAAAGAAGGGATCCTGGGAGGAATATCAACATTTTGTTGTTGTGAAATGTACACCCTTAATGTTATGATCCTACATTGCTCAGTTAAATCAACACTTACCTGTGTTTATTATAAAGCAAAGGTGTAGGGGATGACTATGTACCATAACCTTTCCCCTGTGATTTGTATATTGACTCTAAATTCTTGGTACAGTTAATCTCTAAGAAGTCTGCTACTTCTGGAGTGTAGGCTTTGCTGTGCACACACAGTGCAAGTGGTGTTGCAGCAGACAATTAGCAATGCAGAGCTAAGACCAACTCCATTCCTGAATTAAGCCTAGGAACAAGGATCGCTGGGAGCAGACTGCTCTGCCAGAATGATTGCTGTAGCCTTAGAGCAGCAGCCTTCTTCCCTAGCTTGTCTCAGGAGTGTGTCTATGAAACAGATAAACTGTTCTAATTGCAGGAGAGGGCTTAGCAGCACCCCTGGGGTACTTCCCATGTTCTGAACTTGTGTACCTATTGTGTGGGTGGCTGAGGAGGGATTATTAGGATCATGGGAAAAACGTGAGGAGTGGACCACTTCCAGCACCTCACTATACCTGCTGCTTACTTTCTGTAAGTCCTTAGGAGGATAAACTTCTAGTAGCAGGCTGTAGAACAGATTAATACTCTCAATGAGCCATTTTTGACCAGCCAACTGCAGGGGAAAACACTCTATTGTACTCTGTGGTCTTTCCTTTCTACAACCCATGAAGTCTTTGCATAGTTTCCGAAAATGGCTGCATAGATATTCAGATAAATAGTGTGGGAGGGAAATAGGTACAGCATTGGCCTTGTGTCTCTCTGTTTTTTTGTTTGATTTTTATTTTTTCTCTGTGGGATACAGCTAGTTCATGTACAGCTAGCTGTTCAGATCAGTTGGTGGTGGAAGGAGAACAGGACTAGTCTGAGCTTCATTTCATGATTGCATTAGTGAATGATAAAAACAAAGAAAGGAGGCCCAAGTTACATTGTGTGTGATTAATGCCACCTTCAAGATAATTGTAGTACCTGGCATTTTTTTGGCTTTTTGAGCACACAGTAAATGTCTCCTGTAAGTTTAAAATTTGTTTGTGTTAAGTATCCGTAATAAACTGAATTTTAGGAAGTGTATTTTTGGAATGCATAAATGTCTGCTAGAATGAAGAGTAAGGGTAATGACACTGGCCCTCTGCTTGTCTTCAAAAGGAAGAAACTAGCTGTCACTTCACTGAGAAGGTTGAAAATCACTGCTGAAATGTAGAGTTTGCACTTGCAGTGAGGGGAAGTAAACCAGGAGTTCAGATTTTTGGCTAAAAACACTGAAAGAAAACAGGTATCTTACTGCATAGCTTTAGTCCTTTATTTGACTTCATGTCATCTCTAACATGAAAAATATTTTTTAAACATCGCATCAAATAGTGATTCTTTTTTGGTACACTCATTTAAGTGTTTACAGCTGCAAATACATGGTACATTTATATGTTAGATTTATGTAATTTATAAACCATGATATATATGTTCGAAGTTGATAAACCAATGAAAAGCAATGAGATCTTGAATGAGATAAACTGCCAAGTGTAATTTGGTAGTGTAATGGTAAGGGAGAGGAAAGGGGGCTGGGGGAGCAGAGAAAGAAAGGATTGCAGTTCACTTGTGAAGAACCAAGTATGGAAAATCATGTGAATCGTTAGTATTAGGAAAAATAATTACTTGGCTTACAGCAGCGGGGACAGCTTGCATGAAGAGCCAAGGATTTAGCATACAGAAGATGGAGTAATAGCAGTAGCATTAAGAAACAGAACTAACTCAGAAGACTGTAAAGTGACTTCAGTTGATCATAATGTAAGATGTGAACAGTGCAGCAAACAGCCTCTGGGTGGCTGATTCAGTGACTGCCTGTTCTGAATTGTCTAGTTCTTCTCAGTTGATGTATACCTAAGCCTTATTTACTGTACAGGGATTTAGTCATGGGTGATGTGATGCGATATAGTTGTGGCTGGCTGTCAAAGTTCGAATGTTTCACAAACACTAACGTTTTTACCCTTCAAACTTAGTGTAAGAATTGTAGATGTTTGGTGGTTTTTGTTTTTGAGTAGCCTAGGGAGGTATTCTAAAGTGTTTCTGAGGTTTAAGGCCTACACAGACTGATTTTTTTTTTTTTTAATTAAATCCCCCCACCCACCCACCTTCTTGTGCAGATACTTGGTGCTTTCTGTGTTCAGGGCAGATTCAGACTGACTGCTGAAATAATGAGATTTCAGGTGAAACTGCAGCAGTGAGTCTCCATTATTTCAGAGAGGGTATGCAAAACAGTGAAGAACATACCATTAGTACCACCAGTAAAAAAAAAAAACCTGGCTTGAGGTCACAATATTTCCCGGAAACTATACAGAAATAAGGACTAATTTATACAGCAGAAAGCTGCTTTAAGCAGAATCTCTCTATTCTTTTCCTGAGATCCCTTGCCTCATATAATGTCTTCCTCTTATGCAACACAGAAAGTGGGAATCCTGTGGTCAGGTCAAGCAGGTAAACTTGACTCCCCTTCCTGTTCTCTTCAACCTCTCAGACTTTCCTCCTCTACATGAATTTTATTTCATCACCTTGATTCCCCAGTTCCTCCTCCTGCAGTTTGGCCAGGCTGTTTTTTTTTTCCTATGCTGCCTGGGCTGAATAGTGTAAAGGGATATAAGGGAGATGGGTATCTCGGGGAAATAGTAGTGTGAGGTTTTGAGTCAGTCTTTCTTGTTTGATTCTCTCATCATGCTTTATCTGCATACTTTCCAGAAGTGCAGTTGCAGGGAAAGGCCAGTTCAGCCATCCAGCTCTGTAGGAAGCAGGATAATTGCTTCTGAGGACACACAGGATCTGATTAGCAGTAGGAATTGTTTGGAGGTGGAAGGGAGGGTGGAAGGGCAGATGGGATCTTTGGTGAATTAAGCTGTCAGTGCTTAACAGCTTTCTGCTGAATATGTGCAAATTAGAATTGGGCAAAAGTCAAAACTTGTCTAACTGGGTTGAATTTTGATAGGGGCAACAGTGGGGGTTTTTTGTTTTGTTAGAGGAACATTGTTTTGCCAAATTCTATGTCCTTTCCTCAAAATGTATAGATTCTGGATCATCCTAGTGAAACAGTTGCGTATCAGCTTTTTTGTTTGTTTTTAAACTAAGCAAAATAGTTTTCCTTTGTTTCAACAAAGGAAAACTATCTGAGGAATGATGGAATGATTTTCATTTAAACTTTCTCCATTTTTCCCCTTCACCTTTGCAGAGTGGAGGGGAGGAAGGGGAAGAATAAATTGAGTTGTCAGACACCTGGTTTATGCGAACAATTAAAGTTTGGCAACATTAGATACAGTCTTGGAAACTGTCTTACGATTAGGAAACATAGAGGCATCTAATTTTTATATAGCACAATATTTTAATTTATTCTCTGCATGGATGCCATGCTGGATTTTGGAAACTAGTATTTTTCACTTATACTTGCTGTACTGCTTAAACAAAACAGTAATACACCTTTTATCTTTTTAGAATTATTATATTGAATTAGGATTCTGAAGCACGCTGTATTCACTGCTAAACTTTAGTTATGCTCCCTGCTGGAAAGCATTAGGGAATCTTCCAATATTGTGCCTTGCTTCTTATGTATAGATGAGTAACTCAGTGTGTGTATGTGTACATATACGTGGACACAATACTTATATATAGAAAAAACATTTTTCTTTATACTTGCAAATATCTCTTATTTTGACATTATTGGTTAGTGAGAAGTTAGAGGGAATCCTATACATAAAGTATATATAGAAAGGTCAGGTATATAACTGATAAATGTGATTATTTTTTTTTGAAATTTGTAATTGCATACTAATTTAAAAACTGTTGTCATCTCTTTCAGTTATAATTATCATATTTTGCTTACAGTTCAAAACAGTCTGAATATTATTCTGATGCCTTTATTTGTTACAGGAAACATGAAAGAAAACTGAAGCATGATGAAATACGCAAGAAGTATGGTATGTGGTAATCTTGTTTTGATCCTTAGTATCTAAATTGATTCCTTTTTCCTAATTATTATTAAAATTCACAGCAGGAACAAGCTGCTTTATGAGCAGCAGAAGTAATCAAGCCCAGTTTCCTACTGATGCATGTCTTTCTATCACCTGAACACCTGATCTCATCATTATTATGCTCCTGTTCTCTTCCTGCACTGACTCTCCCACTGGGCAAGGGACAATGTGCTGGACGGGGTATTCAATATATTGATCAAAATAAGTAGTTCTTTCTGTCTCTTGCTTAGGAAGAGCACGGATATTTTTTTTTGGGGGGTGGGGTGGGTGATTGTTTGTTCTTGAACTTGATAAACCAATCTAGTTGAAATTGGCTAGTAGACTCGGGGTTATTGAAGGAAGATAGACTGACTAGCAGATAGAAAGCTTTTAAAATCAAGCTTAAAAAAGAAGGCTGGAGGATGCAGCCTAACATAGAGATTAAAATCGTTTTTTCTTTGTTTTTAAGTGAAGATGGGGTCCAGTAGAAGCATATCGCACAACTGTAGGACCTGCTGTGTTATATAGGAGGCTCTTATTATCTAGGCTTGTCAGTGCTTGCACTTTTCATTTGATTGTTCATAGGGTTAATAGTACTGTGTATGCAGACACAGATATGCTAAAACTATGCTGCACTCTTATTATGCAAATTGCATTAATGTCAGAGAAGGTGATTCTAGGGGTCTGAACAGTCACTCAAAACTGTTAATTTTCATCCTCATGTTAAACTGATTGGCAGAGTCTGGGAATGCCTTCATGAATCTGCAGCCTGCCCTTTGGCTGATGCAGAAGTGACACAGACAGTCTCTGTAGGGAATTCTCTGCCTGGGGAACATTTGCAAAAGTATGCTCCACCGCTGGAATGGAAGAAAAACTCAGTGTGAAGCTTGAGCTGCAGGAGGAAAAATGTAGAAACTAGAAGTAATTTTTGTTAAACAACAGTCACGAACTTCAGTCCTGTGGTATTTTATAGGATAATTGACCCTGTATCCCAACTACAGTTCAGTTTCAAGAAGTTTGAGTGGTTGACAACAGTAGTACAGATCTTAAAAACCAAACAAAATCCAAACAACAACATAAAACACCACACACTTTTTGTTTGCCTCTCCTTAGAAGAGACCTTAGAGTCAATCTCAACAAGTTTAAATCATTGGGATAGATCTGGTGAAAAACTTAAGATGATGGCTATGTCTCCAAAATAACATGGAGCACTCTGTACAGATACACAGATTTGCATCTGCTTGAGGCAGCGCAGCTAAGAGATTGAACAAGGTCCTGAACTCAGTGTAGCAGTAAGTGTAGCAAAGCACTGTATTGGGGTTAAGTGATGTTTCAAAAGGCTGCGTTCAGTTATATTCTGCTTGTGAAACTAGTTCCCTTGCCTCTGGATGGTCCTACATTTTAGCAAACACACTACTTTATCTTCAGTGCTTAACTTTCAGACCTTCGCAGAATGCTGTGTTGGATCTTGTTGGAGTACGTGAGTTACCTGAGGAATATAACTGTGTAATTCTGTGCCTCTGGAATACATACACCAAACTCAACAAATCTTGCTTGTAGCTATAGTATGCACAAAGTCATATGAGAGCTAGTGTCATTTTGCCTCCACTTGAAGCATGTTAGTCTGTCACTGACTTTAATTAGAAACAAGTTCTTACATTCATTGTGTTAATGCAAGGCGTACCTTCCTATAAGGAGAGAGGCATATTCATTTCTTCATGCAGTTATGTTTTGCAATGCAGTTTACATGCAAAAGATTGTAATTCAACTATAAAACTTAAATTTCAATAGCAAATGTCTATATAAAGTTTATTTATTGACAGGTTTGCTTTATTGCATACTCAAAGATTAATTTGTATTATCTGATATATCGATTTGAGGCCTGGATTCTCATAATTCATTTTTGTCCTAAAGAAAAATCTAGCTCTTACATGAGTAGTTGGCACATAACAAAAGGATGTATGTAACTGAGAAAAAATGAAAGACAAAATATGTATAAATTCTCAAATCCCTTAATATTATTGCTGATGTATATATTTTATATTCTGATAACATACAGACAAATGGTTCTCAAAATAATTCAGTGGGACATAACAGAGTAAGTCTTGCTATAGCCTTGGATCTTCTGTCTTCATTTTTCACTGTCTAGTAAATACATATGTTAGCATATTAAACATAATCTAATAAAAATTGCTGCAAATAATTATGGAGACACTAGATTATTTTACACTCTTACGCACTGCAGAGAGGATTCTCAGCTAAGTAGGCATGGATGAGTGGCAGAATGACAATGACTTTGTTAACCTGACTGTAGATTAAGATGATCATGCCTGAAATTTCAGTATTTGGTTGGCTTTAAGGGAATGCCTTTTCCCATTTCATCTACCAGCTTTTCTTACCCCATTTAAATGGTAATTACACATTTATAATGCATTGCAGGTGTCACTCTAGCCACAGTCCTTTGGGAGCATTGGAAGCAATAGAGAGCTTTAACAACCAGGAATGCACACTTTGAATTGTTTCTTTGTTGCACAATTTGATAGTATTTTTCATTTGCTCACATACATGAATGCTATATGATTACACAAATTATATGTTGACTGTTAGAAAATTTTTAAGTAGAATTAGGAGTACTTTTGCAGCTTGTGTAGTATACAAAGGATCTACAATTTAATTGCTGCTGCATTTGCTGCTATTGTATGTTCAGTATAGGATTAGTGAGAAGCTGCTTTATTTATTTATTTCAGGGTTTTGCCTGCTATTAGTGGAAGGATTCTATCTCTTAATTTTTACAAAATTATTGCCTTTCATGATTTTGGGCTTCCACACCACTTGCTTCAGTTCTGCAAAGGTTTTGATCAGCTATTTTAATGATATGTAATCCTATCTCCTTTATTTTATGTGAGACGTTGATTTTTATATTCAGTAGTTTGTCACAGTAAATGTTCCTTCTGTTCAAGATAGATACTTTATCTTGACCTTCTTTAATGTTCTGAATGCAAAGCAGGGAAACCTTGTATTCCTATACACTTAAAGCTATTTAGTTTGTATGTTAAGAATAGAGTTGTTAATCTGGGGGTTAAAAATAAAGAGGAAAAGTGTAATAAGGGGTGAAGACATGCAGCAAACTAGTTCAAGGGGGGGTTTTTTTGCAGTGTATACAGTCTGTTGTAAGCATTTCACTTGTTAATTCTATTTTTGGGCAGTGCTGATATGTGATGAGAGTCAGATATCAATGACTGAGAAGCTGTGTAGTATATAATATAAACGAATGTGCTGGAAAGAGGTATTAATTTCTTAAAATTGCTTTGTCATTTCATGTATGAAGTAATGAGATCTCTTAATATAAGTTAATGAAAGATACTTGACTACCTTTCAAACTTCTGAGTGTTTCCTAAATACTGCTAAGTAGGTCAACTATTAACCTCAAAATGAAGGTAAATAGAATTAAGATGTTAGAAGATCTTGTAAGTGTCCTGTGTGTCAATATTCAAGTTCAGCGGTAACATGTAATAGACTTTATTGCAAACAAAACTCCTGAACCTACAAACACCTAGCTTCTCTGAACCTGTAATTGTAAATTAGAAGTTGGGTAGTTGCTGTCATGTCAAATGGGAAACAGTCGAGAGAGACAACTTGTGTCTGGTTCCAGGCAGCACAGGAGCTCCAGTTGAACCAGACACACTATCCAATTAGCATAGGCTTGCAGCTTCTCTTTGAGTGTCATGGCGAAGAGCAGCTGTGGCAGCTGACAGCAGCTTNCCTTTTTTTTTTTTTTTGTGTTTCCAGATTGTCTTTTTCCACATACTGGACCCTAACAGTAAGAATTGGTGCAAGCAATGAGCTGCTGCATCCCTCTTCTCTCTTAATGTAATCTTATGATGTACTTAGAATGCTGAGGATAAAAGAAATGTAAATGCTGGATGCAGATTTGAGAGCAAGGTGTATTGGATGTTGTAACCTCTGTGGTTATCCTCATTTGGAAGGAGGACTTGCCATTTCTCTTGGAGTACCTTCTTTCCCGGGAGATGAATTTGTGAAGTCACGACCAATAATATTCACACTGGATTGACCCGTAGTTCTGAAGGCCTGTTAAGTTTTGGTCTTGTACAATAAAACAGATCAGAGAAGTGAAAACATGCTAATGCCTGATTGGTGGTAATTATATCTGTTTATTGCTAAACATAATAATTCAGTAAAGTACTGAAGTACTACTGGGAACGGCATTTGCAGTAACAAGTAAAAATGACAAATTCACTGGAAATACGGGGACTAGTTATCTAAAATGGCTTTTTGGCTCAGTGTTTTGGGAGAGGGGCATATAATATTTCTTCCTCAGAGTGGTTTAGGAAAAGTTTATCAGGAGTCTTACACCATCCTCTGATTAATTTGAAATTGGCACTACTGGATGTACAACATTGTTTCCATTGGATTTCAGCTGTTTAAGCTGTAAGAGAACAGTGTGTAGTTTACTGTGCTACTTCCAGACTTGTGAAGTGTTAAGTATGTGTCTTGAATTGAAGTATTAGAAAGACATACTAAACGCTTGCCAGACTACAGAGACAGAAGTACACAACCTAAGTTAATTTTGTCGGGGAATCTGGTACCACCTCTTGCCACTTCGTGGAAAACGTCTTGAAGTTTGGTGCCTTGATTTCTAAGTGGAACGAGTTCAGGGTGTTTACGCAATGCCAATTGTAATAAAAATGTTAACATCTAGTACTGTTGCTAATTTTCTGTAAATGTTGTGTAGATGTGTTTTGTATTTGGAAGGGGTGAAATGTGGAAGTACTGCAAAAATTTTTGAAAATTGGACTACTTGGTTGTCTTCCAGGAAACTAAATATATTAGGATCCATAGATCCTAGCTGCCAAAGTATTAACATGTCTGGAGGAAGGACGGGGGTGGTGGTGTTCTGGAAATAAAATAAATATTTCTGTTGGGGTTATGTTAATGCAGGAATGTTACCTGAAGGCACTAAAGGTTGAAGGATAGAGCAAGGATAAGAGCTTTTTGTTATTGTGTGTTATCTTACTTGTCAGCTAGAGTATACTTAACAAACATTACACCTTTTTGTTTAAATGCATGAAAGGTGAGACTAAAATTTGAGAAGTAACTGTTTTCTGTAAGTTTAAAAATAGGAAAAATTTAAAGATCTCTAAATATTGTAGATAATTGTTGGCAATGCTGTCATCTAACTATTCTTATTGCACAAATGCTTAAAAGGCTTGTTTTTAAAGTGCTTACAGAAAGGAGTAGTACATTTTACGCAAGGTACTATACCAGGTAAATAGACTGTATTTCATGTTACCTGGCTGAAGCTTTAAAACGTGACTGGTTTACCTGTTCTTTGACAAGTAGGGGCCATTATGTATGAGGGCTGGTTTTGATTTTAACTTTTTACAAATTGACTACTTGTAATCTTGTCAACTTCAGTAAATATAGGATTTTTTTTTACATACCGATTCCTTAATATTTGCTGTTCCTTATCAGGTAGTTAGTTGGAGTTACTGATACAATAATCAGCACTAAGCAGTTGTGCTTCTTGATTGACATCTTAAAATAACCTGGCTGTTCAAAAGAAGTGCAACAACTGCAACAAGGTAGACAAAAGTATCATCTGCCTTCAGTGCCAGTAACTTTTGACTTTGAGATAGAATAGTGAGTGTTCAGTATCTGCATGTAGGTGCATGTGGAAAAGAGGTATGGTATGAAAAGGTCTGAGGGGAGTTCTTTTGGCAGTGACTAGTATAATCTTTCTCTTCCACTGTTGTGAATCTGAACATCTGTGAATTGGAGTGGTTTGGCTTAGCTGTCTTCTGTCTCCATGCCCTAAAATGAGCTAGAGAAGAGTCTAGGCTTGCCAGACATAAGAATAAAAATCTTGGTAGAAAAGACAGCGGTAGTGTTCCCGTTCTTTCACAATAAAAGGGCAGCCTCTGGACTCTTATGGGACTCCATTATTTTCAGTATGCACTTCTGCCTAGCCCAAATCTGATGTGTGGTTTAAAGTATCTTTGAAATAATTGCTGTATGGAACACGGATTGCTCAACTAACCCTTACAGAAGATGGTATGCATATCCAGACAGTATAATTGGATGGTTTTGCAATGCTTTCTGTGACAGCATTCTGGTAAAATCATTAAGAGTCTTCATGACGGAAACATACTGCAACCTGGATTAAGTGATGCTCTTGTTCTGGTCCCTGGAGGTTTTGGTGCATGTAGAAGTGATCTTCATTTGTTCTTATTGTCCTGTTGCAGAAATGCTGTAAGTGGCTGAATGGGACCGGTGGTTGTGTATATTTGAAGTAGAACTAAGTCAAAGTAGCAGCATCTTACATTTTAAAACGATGATGATGTTATAACAACTTGAATTTATAAACTGGCCTGAATCTGTTCTTCCTGAGCCATCTCTGTGCTTAGATTTTTGTAGACTCGAGACTCTCACAAGTGCATTTTGTAGGGAATACCTCACAAATGAGATGTTTTTTCCGTAAGAGTTTTTCATAGAGAAGTGTTTTCTCCCTGCTAAATCACTAAATACTTATGATAATAGTCTGAGAAATAAGAGTGCTTAAGAACACTATTGATTTATGATTATACTTGAGTATTTGGGCAACTATTGCAAGACAAGAATTGCCTTTTGTTTGTGTTTTTCTTTATACAGAGTACCTATTACAGTGAGATCAGCAACTCCAGTTTTTTTATGTGATACTGGTAAGAAAATGATAAATGCAGTCCTGTTTTGTTTTACAGGTCTTCTCCAGGATTCTGATAATCCATACAGCAGATTTGAGAATGAATAAAGCTGAGCACCTACCACTAGAGCTAATTCCAGAATACAGGAAAATAGTTTGTTTCCATTTGCCCTTTGGGCTCTTGGTTTTTTTCCAAAGGATTTTTTTTCCGGATTGTAAAACTAGAAGTGGATAAAGACTTCATGAAATACATGTTTCTGTCTTCTTCTACCTATATACAACTAACTTGTTATAAATGCTTTTTTGGTGGTTAAAATGTTCAATGATTTTTATTTTTTTTATGGTGACATTTAAGTGTGAAATGGTATCTTTCCTCCTCTTAAAACTATTTTGTTACTTGATATAGACGGCTAAGTCACAATCGTGTTGGAATTCAGTCTTAACTGCCACTTAAACAGTTGTTTCCATGTTCCTGAATAAAGACTTTTTTTTTCCCTACTGTATCTTTTTTTTACAAAAATAAAAGACAACATGGAAGCACAGCTTCACACAGCTGAAATAAGTGGTGTTGGTATTGATGAGAAAATACACCAGGCATATTCTTATGTACTACCATAACGTGAGAATTGAGTGGAGGTTTTTTCCCTGTGGAAAAACGATCTTCAAGAGTGTAATGTCTACAGGTTGACAGTGTCTTTGAATAATTCAGCTCAGTCATGGAAATGTTAATATGTACTTTGGATAGATCACTGATTTGAAAAAGGAATTGCTTCAGTTATCAAAATTGGAAGAATGTCATTTTTGAAATAAATGTAGTTAGGTGTGCCTAAATTTAAGAAGAAACATCAGCCTCTGTGAATACTTATAGTAACAACAACAAAAAAAAACATTGCCAAGATTCTGCAGTTTACCAGGGTTGACCCTGGCCAGCAGCTAAGCTGCTTGCTCCCTCTCTCCCTACAGTGGGATGAGGGAGAGAATGGGAACAACAAGTGAGAAAACTCTTGGGCCGAGATACAGTTGAGTAAGGGAAGAAAAGGAGGAGGGCAGAGGTTACAAGTCATGCGAAGACAATCACCACCTCCCAGAAGCAGACCTCTGCCCACCTTCCCCTCAGTTTTTGTTGCTGAACATGATCTTGTGTGGCCCTCTGGTCAGTTCCAGCCAGCTGTCCCAACTGTGTCCCCTCCCAGCTTCTTGCCCACCGCCTGCCTACTTGCTGGGGCTGGCGGAGTGGGGAAAGATGAAACCTTGATGCTGTGCAAGCAATGCTCAGCAAAAGCCAAAGCAGTGCTGTGTTACCAGCACTGGTCTAGCCGCAAATCCAAAGCAAAGCACCTCATGGGCTGCCATGAAGAAAGCTACCTCCATTCCAGCCAGACCCAGTACAGTAAGAAAGCAGTATTTTTTTTTAACCTTTTGTTGCTCTTTTGGTATTCCCATAATGTGATTTATATCCTGTTTCTTTTCTTAGAGGTATTTCATTGAGCATTTTCACTAGCTTACCAGTATGATGCAAGAAGCAAAGAGCTCTTCTCCCCCTCCCTTCCCCATAATGCAAGTTCTGATTTATCTGTACAGTTTAAATAACCTCCCTTGCTGTATATTATCCATTAAAAAAATGTACAGTATCAAAGATGCTCATGTTATTTTTATCAATGTTCCTAAAATAAACATTTTAACATCTTTACCTGGGTTCTGTTTAGTTCTGTTGTTCCATGCAATTTTAAATTAACTTGGTTTAGAAGATGTGATCAAGTACAAGTTTGGGAGAATGGAAAGGATGCATTTTTGCTTTTGCTGTTTTTCTGACGGAAGAGTAAAATCTTAACAGCACATCGGTGTGGCGGGAATTAAATCTTGCCTGTGGGTGATGAGGTGAATTGCCATTCCTTCCAGTGCCAAAGAACCTGCCTCTACTGAGGCTTTAGTAATTATCACTTTCTCACTAATTTAGGCACAGTGTTCACTTCCATTCTTTCACTGTTTTACCTTTGTAAAGTTTCTCCGTATGCAGTTTCTCAGGAATTTGTATTAAAATGTTTCCTTGTTCCTGAATCTGTATTGTAATTAGTGTTAATGGAATAATGATCTGTTTTCTTTTTTTCCCTCCTTTTTTTTTCTTAACTCATATTTAGCACTTTATTAGTAGGCAGTGTGTTTAATTTCGTGTTTCTTCATCTGTCAGCTATTGTCAAGTCTGAAGTATTATTCAAATGGCTGTCTTCGAAGAATGATGGTCTGTGATAAGAGTGAGTTGATAGTGTGGAAATAAAACATGCTGATGGTTTTCCCTGGAGATAACTTTTGCAAAAATGATGAAGCTCTGCCTGCTGTCTCACGACCCAAGTAGTGACATTCCTGACTTAATAGAAAAGCATTTTTCTTCAGCACCTGCTACAGTATACGAAGGGCTGTCACGTATCCTAACAAAAGGGGGAGGAGGAACAACCTTTCTTACAATTTCAAAGATGGTAACGTTTGTGGAGAGCCAAAATATTTTGAGACTATGGAATGGGTGCTGCATTGCTGGAGGATGGCGGTGCTACATTTAAAGAGAAGATTGAGTGACATCAGTGCAGTCCTATACACTGTGTTACCTTGTCATTCCTGAGGCAGGGGGGTGAGCACAAAAAGGTAGCAACTGTGCTCAAATTTATCTTAACCAGACTTACCATATACTAAGCCTTATCTTCACGTTGTAGGCTATAATTTATACAAAATGTACACAAAATGGGCATCTGATACTGTATCATTTTGCTTACACAGTTAAAGACCAGACTATTAATTTAATTAGACTGTTGTGGACAGCAGCCTTAAAGCTTAATAGAAAATGCAAAAAAGTTCACAGACTTTTCAGATTATTTGACCTTTTTTTGCTGTGTTCATTGGAGCACTTAATTGGATGGAAAATATCCTTATTTCATTAGACTTATTGCAGCCTTCTCTGCTTTCCTGTTTGTCGGTATTTCTTTTACAGAAATATTGGGTTTGGCTTATCAATAGAAAAGTTGCTGGTCTTTGTATTTCAGCGTAGCCACGAGTAATTGGGGAAAACAGCTGTAGAAAGAGGTAACATAGTATCTTTGGTTCTCAGGTGTGGGAACAAAGGCATTCATCATTTTCAGTATAAGCTTCCCCTCCTCCACACTTTTTCAACAAAAGAGATGGAAGGGATGCAACATATAAACAAAATGAAAGTAGGGAAATGGCATAACCTAAGCCTGACAGCCATAACAGCTCTGCTAATCATCTCTTTTTCTCAGACTTCTCTTTCATTCACACTCTATTATCTCTTTCCTCTGTCTTTACACTTTTTATTTTAGTGGGTTTTGCACATTAATCTTAGTAGCGAAGCACTGTCTGAAAAGATGAGCGGTCTCGGAAATGAAGAAGTTAAAATGTGTGTTTATCTTTGCACAGAACAGAACTTCCAGTACTGAAAACTCAAGTGGGTCAGCTTTGAGAGTAATGTTGCTGCATGTAATTTATTTATGTAAAGAGAATGTTAGTAGATTGAAGCATGCTGGTCTAACTTATCTTAATGCTGGAACGTACTTTTTGCCACTTGTGAAATCTTAGTTTTGATGATGAGTCCATTAAGTTGTCTGCAGCATGTCTTGCTTAATTGTTATTTGATTATTAAGTAGGCATATTTAGTTGGTCCAGAAAGAAGTGGGAGAGAATCAGCTAGCATGTTCTTCTTCCCCTCCTCCTTCTGAGTGTCAGGGGCCAAATAGGAACAGAGTGAAGAGGAAAAAAAATATGAGGGGAGATGATGAGGGCAGGAGCGGGTATGTCAGTAGTCTGGGGAGACGGTGAGGTTGGCAGCAATTGCACATGGCCGTGCCCCCAGTTCCTGCCTGTCTCTGGGCTTGATCACCTTTGTTTTTGGGGCTGTAATCAGCCAGCATCTCTGACTGCCCCGTGCTTCAAAGCGTGAGTTGGGGAGGTTACGTGGGGGGATGCTTTTCAAGGCCCACATGTGCTCTCATCTTTCCTGAGACAGTGGGGCCGTGCTTGCTGTCGATTGACTGATTTATCCATTCTGTTGGCCGGGTCCTACAACAGACACTTGGAGGACAGAGAGGAGGGAACGCTTGTCAAAGTAGGTGGAGAGTGGCATTTTGTGATGGAAGTATCATCTCCAGATTATTCCTAAAGCCAGGTTTCTGCTTGGTGACACTTGACAGAATCTTCTGAGACCATTTCCCAAATGCTGCTTCACCCAAAACTTAAAAGAAAGGGTCATAATTCTGATACCTTCCAACAAAATCCAAAACCTATAGATCCTTCATTTATTTTAATGGCTTCACGTGGTTTACACTCAACCTCTGGGTGAGCAAACACATTTAGTCTTTGTTGTGGCATCATTAAGGCTTTGGACTTGGCATGAGAGGATAAAATGTTTAAACATTTAGAAGTGTGTGTTGGCTCTCAAGCCCAGAGCTCTGTTTTGTCAACTCCTTGTCATCTTCATGTCTAGGTCTTCTTGTCATGTGTCTCTGGTTATGTGTGAGTACAAGTGTCCTCAACAACACAATTTAGTTATCAAAAAAAAAATATCTCTGCTTTCTTTTCTGATGCTGAGTTCTTACAATAGATATTAAATATCAGAGATAAGAATAAAATTCTTTGTTCCACTCTGACTCTTTGCTGCTGCTTTAAGCCAGGGTGAAATGGTGAAGGCTGGGCAATGCGCAAGCAGGGAATAAACCAAACCATCCACGACCGGGAAAAGTTGTGAAGGGAGGCAAAAGGGAATGGATAGTGGGCAAACAATAGAGCAGCAGTCAAAAAAAGGTGTTTTCTTTTGCACACCTCTGATGAGATTTGCTTTTGTATTTTGTTGTGTCCTGTCATCTTAAATAGAAATCAAGATATGCAGCTACATTATATTGCCGTATCTAACATTCCCCGGTTGATTCACTCGCTGTTTCAGTGATCAGGCTTACTGTTTATAGAGTGATTGCCTGAAAATAATGAACTTCCCTGACCTATCTTACACAGTTTGCAAAGAAACTACTTAGTGGTGTTTTACGTGAGCTTCCACAAAGCCGGAAGGGCAGAAGGTAAGTCTGGACCTGGAGAAAACTGCCAATGGATTTCAGCAGCTTAACAAGTTTATCAGTTTTCTGACTGAATGTCTCGACCATCAGTATGTATTATTAATCACATGGAGTGACTTTTCTCTTGCTGATATAGCAATTGCTTCTAAACAAGAAAAAGTAATAGAGGGCAGAGTTTTTGAGCTGTCACTTTGAGTCAAGTGCTTGCGCGGCAGATAAATGGGTAATAGAGTAAGCAAAGTCACTTTGGGAACCATGTAAGCTTGAATCTGTTTGTGTATTAACATGATGAAGTAAGATGCAGGATGAAGATAAAGTTATTTGCAGTCGGTCCAGAGACATGGGTTTTTTTCTTTTTTTTTTTAACTTTGACCTTCAGTCCAATCTGTGCAAGGAGCTGTCAAGCAGCAGCACAGCAAAAAGGATTAGGAAATGTTTAATTACCCCAAATTGAGGTGGATTTTCATAGCCCTGTTTCTGTCACAGTTCCTGAGCTAACTACATCTCTGACCTGCATCTCAAGGGCAACCTTTCTTCTACCCCTGCTTGTCACCTGGCTGGAAATAGAATGAGGCACTCGGTGTTCTCAGACCAGCCCCAGTTGCTTGTTTCCCATACACCAGTTCAGGAATCACACACACGCACACCCCACTCTTGCCCTCAAGGAGAACGTCCTTCAAGCTCCCATTACTTCTTTTCATTACTTCTTTTTCCTTTGTATGAACTTGGCACTTCTTATAACCAGGTGACCTCTTAAGTCCTCAGCCCTGGCAAAACAGAGTTTGCAACTTTTCAACGTGGTGACAATTTTGCCTTTTGTATTGCAGAAGTACCAAAGTTTTCTTTAATGCTGCAGTTGTCGTCTTGTATGTTTTTGAAGTTCCACAAATCTACATCACTACAGAGTGAATTCAGATCAGTTAAGCACTGGACAAATGAGATGGGTATGGAAGAGAGTCAGCATGGCATCTGCAAAGGGAAATCCTACTTCCTTGCCCTGGCTTCCAGGAAGGTGGTGGTGAGCACACAGATAAAATCCATCTAGTGAGTATGAGACAGCTGGATTTTCACAGAATCACAGAATGGTCAGGGTTGGAAGGGACCT